>OX183131.1:14291462-14456462 GCA_945261195.1 Cryptosula pallasiana | reverse complement strand
GGTGGGAATCTTTACTGGGCGGGTGGTGACCTTTACTGGACCGGCGGTGACCTTTACTGGGCCGGTAGTGGTCTTACTGGGCCAGTAGTGACCTTACTGGGCCAGGGTCAGATGAGTAACTTAGCCCAAGATCTCTAGAACAGCTGTAGAGCTGCAAAAGGCGAAGTTTGCAACCTATCCACCTTTAAAAGCCAAGAAAGAGGCACTCCAGATTACAATACAGCCCTGGGAGAGCATATCAGCAGACATTCTACTTATTATCTCTGCCCCTTTATCCTTGTGCGCTTGTTTTAGTCAACTACTTGCAACTCTCTTATTATTGCAATCCTCTTATTATAGGTTGTTATATTTATCATGTATTGCTATTTGTCTAAACCACTTCCTGTAAACATGATTGATTATCATTTGTATTCTAAGCTTGCTATTGGTTTGTGCCAATGTGCTCCAGCCTATAAAAGGCTGGATTCTGTATATACTATTTGCATTTGTACCTACTACATTGTGCCTACTCTTGCCACTTCACTCTAGCGGATGACCTCCCTAGAACAGTATAGAATACAATAAATGTAAATTTATAGCACAGCAATCAGACTTTTTTGTCTAAGCCGAGTGCTCTCCTTGCTAGTTGTTAAAGTCACTTGGACAAGTGGCACTGGCTATACTGGCGGTATCTCTTCTGGAGAGAGGCAGACTGTTCGAGCTTAGTAGCATTTTGTGGTAGCAGACCAGAATCTACTACAGCATTACTGCTCTTATTGTAAAAACTAAGTTACTAAAAATCTATTATATTTTTTAATAGCAAGCTCTAAAGATAATTGTAGTTGTAATTACTGCCCACACAAATACAGAATAGCCAATTTTGGATTGCATAACTAGCAATAAAAATTTAAAACTGTATTTAATAAATTTGGTTATAATCTTACACACACAGAAAAACGTGGAGGAGTTTTAATCCTATTTCAATCAATTCTTACTATCCACGAACGTAATCACCTGAGCGATTGAAATGTGATTAAACAGTGAGTGATTTATTACCACAGCCAATGCACTGGTTAATGATCCGTATTCAATCACTTTAGGATTAACATTTGGATTGAGTTAGTCTCCCAAGGATTAAAAACAAGAGCATTTCTGATCACTGTATATGCATATTATTAATCGCATGATGATTGTATTTGGAGCATTGCTAGTCCGGTCATTGATTAAAGTTAGGATTAATATTAATCTTCCTTGAGTGCTATGTGTGTACGGTTTTTCTTTGAGAGCGATTAAATATTGGAAGCGATTTGAATTGGAGGTAATTCTTTTGTATTGAATCTAGCTGGTAGAAAATGACAAAGCTTATTTCAGAAGGTAATGGCAACTTGCATTGAACAAAGAAACTGAGATCAGTAGAACACCATTAAAAAAGAAATACAGCGATTACAACATAAAACCAACTAAGAAGATAGAAAAGAAATCGATAAAAATAACTGGCTCGATTGAATGATGATTAATATAGTATAGTCTATTAGGACATAGATCCACTGGGGTACACTCCTCGTACATGCAATAGATTCCAAGTTGATCCTGAGAGATGATGGCTGATTTTGATCTTCAAGCTCCTAAAATAAGAGTGACATCATTAGGCACATTTTACAATAAGAAGGTATCTCGAAATAAAAAATAAACCGAATCCAACAAACCTTCAGAAGTTGAAAATGAAGATTGGGCAACATCACAGCTGTTTGCTCATCACCTGTGAGCTCTTGACTTCATGTATATTCAATTTTTGTTTAAAGAAGGACATCTCTAGTTGGTGACTGTTCTAAAATGCAGAATTATGATATAGTAGCAACTTTTATTTGCAGCCACTTCAAGTTCAAAAGTTTTGAATGTGACAAAAAAGAAAACAATCAATTAGTTACTAAACAACATTCAACATCATTTGTTCAGTTTAGTATTTTAACTTAGTTACTAATCAATATACAAACAATTGTGTATTCATAGTATATCTTATTTACCTGCTTCTGTGTCATCATTAACTTAGAGTTTTGAGACAGCTGTGTAAGCCTTCATCATCCTCGTGTGCTCTCTTTGTTAGTGATTGATGCGGGAAAATAATAGCCTATTCAGGGACAATAAGACTGTATGCTTAGGCGATCATTGATACCCCCACTTGCTATTAGGTAATCATACTATAAATGCCAAGGTTTTTCTCCATTTTAATCATATCAGGAGTAAAATCCAACTTGAAGATAAGAGCCAGAGTTCAATCATTTCGGGATTAAAGTTCTTACTGGGTCAGTAAAGCTAACAATTAAGGACTTGTAGAATAACAACACTGTAGAACCACATTGTAATCGCTTGAGGAGTAAAGTTCTTACTAGCTGATTAAAACCAGAGTTTAATCCCCTGAGAGTGATTTATTGACCTACCCACAATTTCTGGCAAAATTGTTATCTGATTTTAATCCTTAATTACTCCTTCCAGCAAACACTCCCAAATTTTCTACTGAAATACCAGATATCACCCCTAATGATGACGGATTGTACTCTTATATTAATAATTACAGTGTTTAATCACCTGTTTAATCCCAAATGTTCCACTCTTTTCTGTGTGTGTACCTTTGATATTGAAATTAGTAATCACATTTTTATTTATCAAAGTTTTTAATGTTCTATTATATGTTTTAGTTAAGTGAAGTAAACAGTAAATGCAACGACATGGTGCAAAAGATTGACCAATATTGGCTAAAGGAAGTGCACAATGAAATTGGAAAACTCCACAACAGTTTCATTAATAAAAGAGAAATGCTAGAAAAGAGTGACTTGAAGATACGCAGTTTGATGAAAGAGTCAGTGAAAGATAAAGTCCACCCAAAGGAGTTGATGGAAAAAGAAGTCAAAGCAAACTTGGAAACTAACATACCAAAGTTCGTCATGGCTGATCAAGCATTTTTAATTAAGCGTGAGTAGCTCAACCATACTAGATATCTATTGGGGTTTTTTTTTATAAATGATTGAAATATATGGTTAAAATTGAAGCAATTACGTTACGCAGCCACCTAAAAATAACCTTTATAAACAAATATATTAATGTTTAGTAATCCGACTGACCAAAGAAAACTTGTCATTTCTAAACTGATGGACATGCTAGTAAAATATTTCAGTTATTTCACAAAGTTTCAACTTCGTACTTAATGAGAGTATTGAGAGTATCGGTATCTTATGTTCGCTCAGCATAATAGGATAAAAGTAACCAAATTTACAACGGATTTAATTAACAAATAACCATCTTTATTTAACCCATTGTCAACTAAATGTATCTCACTGAATTAAAAAAAATCACCAAGGATTCTTTGACATTGTTTGTAGGTTGTGAATAAAATTGGACACTAAATAAATTATATCAAGCTAACCTAGTTTTTTTGTATGAATAAACCAGTTTTATGCCCTCAAAAATATCATGAATTTACAATGAAGGGACAAAAGCTATTTTATTTATTATAGTTGCTTGTAACAAATCAAGTTTTATTATATCTTTATAACATTGTGAATAGTGAATTATCTGTTTATGGTTTGTTTGGATAACTACAAGAATTTTCATAGCCGTAATTATTTTCGGCACTGATGCTTTGCACCATGCGGGTCCTTTCAACTAATGAATAAATATTATTCCTTTTCCTTTGTTCTACAAAAATATCGCAAATCTTTTTAATGAATGTGGCAAACCACAGCCATAATGGTTCACTGTTGATCATTGGCTAACTTGAATTGTTGCTTATTTAACTTGCACAAAAAGTGCTTCTCAAAGCATATCATTTTTTTTTAACATCAACAGCTTTACTTTTGAATAAACAAACAGTAACTTTAGGTGCATGCTATTTGCTTATACCAGATGTTCAAATTTTATTGTTTGTTTGGTTGTCGGGTCGGTCTTGGGATCTCTGACTCCTCTTTACTCGACCAAGTTTTAAAACCTCATTAGCTCATAAAAATACAAAAACAAAAACAAAAAAAAACATGCCAATGAAAAGACAAAGATTATCGAATTTCAGATTAACCAGATAACTGTTGAAACATGAAAAACTATAAAAAATTATTCTGACCATTGCTTAGCCTAATACTAGCATAACGACTTGTCTTTGGTAATAGCAAACCTCTAGAGGTAGTTTTGAGTAGCAATCAATGGTCCAATCAGCTTTGGATTTTTCTGAAAAGCTTCAAGTGAATTTTTTTTCATAAGATTATGTGTTGCCTGTGCCACAAACTGAAATTTAAATTTTTTTTCACAAGAGAAACCAAATTCCAAATACTGAACAAAAAATAAGTTGTAGATATCTAGTTGGAGGATAGAAGTGGTAGCACTTTCATCTATAGATAAATTATGGTCAACTTTTTAAATAAAAAACATTCTTGGAACATTTAGCAAATGATGTCCCATGTTCATTTGCACCAAAATACAAATTGCTATAACAAATACTATATGTTTCTTAGGACACGAACTCACGCTCGATGCATCGATCATAAAGCTACCAACTTCACTTGAGAGTTATCCCACCTCCAGCAGTGACAAACATTGCAATTCAATATTCAATCGTGGTGACGACCATTCAGTAGTTGGCTGTGAGCAAGGAGTGATGACACTGAGCCATAAAAATGGTACTTTGTCACCAGTGGAAGAGTTACCCTACACGCAGGTGGCCTCTGTATTTCAGTATGGTCAGCTTTTGTATGTCCTACACAAATACGAAAATGTGTTTAAAGTGGACATAAGCAACCTAAACTTCAAAGGCGCAATGACCCTGACAGAAATTAAACCAGTTATAGATTCTGTAACATCGCTGGCTGTTTCTCATTCTCACATGGCTGCAGTAGCCAGGGAAAACAGAAATCCTGTTCTTCTACTTTGTGATTTGATGACACACGATACTTTTACTCAAACACTCGACGTGAAGTGTTGCGCATTCCTTCCAGATGGCTGCTTGGTTCTTGCATTAAGTAATGGGTTGTATAAGTATAAAGTTGTAGAACCAAAGCTATCTCAAGTATGGCTGAATGACAAGTTGAAGAGTATAGACAGGCTTTGTGTCGATGAGCAAGGATTGATATTTGCTGTAGAGACGAACCACGACTCCGGTGGAGCTGGTCAAGTGCATCTCATCTCTTTTAGTAGTGGTAAGTACTACCATATATACCTCACTTCAATCACATGGTTTATAAAAATATTGAAAAAAATTCAGTCAGTTTGTATCGATTAAAAAGTTGCAACTAAATAATAGTTTCAAATTCTCAACTGCTTTAACAGTGTAAAGGCCCTGACATAGGAGCGCTTTTGCCAGCGAAATCCCAATTGTCTGCTTGATGGAATTTTTTCTTAGAGAATAACAACGATTATTCATCACTGAGATGCACAGTGCTTTCGCATTCGCACTTCATCTTTATTGGTCAATTACATTCACAAGCGGCGAAACCAATTTATTATTTTCTACAACTCAAAAGTTGCTCAAAGATTGTATATAAATTATCATTGATTACAATTATTCAGCTGATTCTTGTGTCAACAGTTAAATAAATTATCCTTGCTTGAGTAGCAGAAACTGTTTAGTATTTTCCGATGTTAATGTAGTTTTATATTAATCCTATTTGTGTCAATTATGGTGTCAATGGCTGGCTGGAGTAAAATAATTGTGGACTGCAAGATTGATTATTATTATTATTTTTGTTGTCGTCGTCGTCGTCGTCGTCGTCGTCGTCGTCGTCGTCGTCGTCGTCGTCGTCGTCGTCGTCGTCGTCGTCGTCGTCGTCGTGATTGTTATTGTTATTGTTATTGATATTGATATTGTTATTGTTATTGTTATTATATTTATTACAATAAATTAAAAAATAATAACAGCAATAATAATTAAGATTACATTATTTATTTTATTTCACTAGACTGTAGTACTCTTGCACTGAATGCTGCACATGGTATGGTTTGTCAGTACTGCCCGGAAAATAACAATGTTTTTGACCGAGTCGTTTTGGTTGTGGGAAGAAAACTTTCAAGTAACTGACTGCCTCGCGTGTGGCTTTGTTTGCTAACTGCAATGCTGCACACGCTAATTCGCATGTACTGATTCTCTCCCATGTGGCGAGGCCTTGAGAATAAGTATATGCTTTTTTATAGCTCCATGAGCAGTGATATATTTTAATGAGTATAATTTTAAAATATTTACCAGTTGAATTTGGGAAATAATTTTACCAAAATTGGTGGTAATCCAAGCCTAAACACATTCCATTATTAAAATTTTGCATTTCAAAGTACTGTTTTCTGTTTGAAAGACATACATGGAGGTATCTGAATGGTATTTAAGTAGGCATTTACAGTTTAAAGAAAATTATAGATAGATGTTGGCCACATTTGTTCCCTACTAACTCATCACACAAATATTAGCTTGGAAATTGCTCTTGGAACTCAATTGATAGGCTTGAAGAAGCAAATAGTATGTCTGGTATTTGCTTGAAGGATAAAGAAATAAGATTTTGTCTGTAGTAATTGTTTATAATTTTTGTTTTAGGGGCCTTGTTAAGGACTCTTGAGCATGTTAGCATTCCCTCTACAAACCTGGGACAAATTAGCATATGTGGAGATGAGCTGGCCATACCTGGTGGTGAAAACCATGACATTTTCATATTTAAACTCAAATTTTAATAGCAGATCTAACTGCAAGGCAGAGACTGTTGATTTGGTGAAATAAGAGATAATTGGGCATGAAACAATTGTTTGTACGTAGGTTCGTGCAATTATGATATATTGTGGTGGATTTTGGTAGCACACATGCCCTGCGCACTTTTATTAACCTAGAGGTGATTCTGACTAAAGCAATCAGTCAGACAGACTTCCCAAAGTGATGAGTCAGTGAGCCATCACCCCAAAAGGAGAAAGAATTACCTTACCGGCCTGCAGATGTTATACTGCCTCTGCAAACATGATACCGGCTCTGCAGACATGATACCGGCCCTGCAGCTTTACCTACCGGCCCTGCAGCTTTGCCTACCGGTCCTACAGTGACTTCTATCAACCCGGGAGTGACCTCTACCAGCCCTGCAGTAACATACCAGGCCGGTAACAAGATGGCCGCTGTAGCCAGAGATCCAAAAATAGCCTGAGTCAATGCACAAAGTCGTATCCAGGACCTATCTATCTCTATATCCTATCTACCTGGAATCTATGGCTAATAAAGACTGAGGTCTTGAACTTGTAGCGTGATTCATCGCCACTAGGCACCTTGTACCTTTATTATTGCATGCCATTGTATGTATTTCTCTCTTGACGAGTGTTTTTCTGTAATTTGCTTGGTAATAAAATGAAACAACATTGCTTTATCAGTAACATTCATCTCATAGTTATTGTTTAGAATAACACTGCATGTTTATATTATTATCATTTTTATTTATTATTATTTATTATTATGTCAAATATTAGTTGAAATGTTTGAAAACTTGATTGTCACATTAATGGACCGAAAAAAATAAAAAATCTCACATCAATGCTGTAAAAAAATTTTTGGGATATTTAAAATGCATTGACAAAAATAAAGTCATTTTACTATTGAAGTTGCTTGCATATACTTAAAAGTTGATGTGATTGCACAATCATCTTTTTTACATGTTGTCCACAACTGTTCAACCATTATAAGCAGCAATCATTTTGTAATTGGGCTTAGTTTAAATGATGCAGAGACAAAATCAAACAGCTAAGTTCTAGTGTTCTCCTTCTCCTACTCTGGCTAGCAAATCTAATTTTGTTTCAGTACTTTGGACAAAATAGTCAGCAAATGTACAAACTGGTTGAACAACCAAAAACCAAAAGTAGATTTGCAAAAATATATTAGCTGACCAACCTCTCTCTCCCTCCACCTCTGTGTATGCTCCTGACCCCTGACCAGCCTGTACATAATCTTTCAGTCTCTAAATTGCCTTACTTTTTTCCTTTACACCATTCTCAAACCCCCAGCTTATTATCTAGGTCACTACAAAGCACCCTAGTGCAAAGGTTTGGATTGCTTTTGCTTACGCCTTGTCAAAAATTCTCTCCTCCTGCATTACAGTAAAAATGTTGGAGTTGCCCCTTCAGCTTGTGGTACCTATCCTTCGTGCTACTGCTAGCGTGGCCATTGCGTTGGTTAGCTGCATCTGTTTACTAGGGTTAGTAAGAATGCAAATCATCCCTATGTTGTTCACAAGCAGTGAACTCTGGGAATGCCCTAGTTGCACAAGCCGAAGCTTGTTCAGTTGATAGCACTTGCGTTGCAGCAGACGAGCTGTGGAAGAAGATGAGTCAAGGCCTCCCTTAGCCTGTCTCAGACAAGCTTTGTTTTTGCGGGAGTTGTCCACCCGTGCAAAGCGGAGCTGAGCGAAACAAAGCTTGTCAACTTATGGCAAAACAGCTCGACAAGCTCGACGCAGGAAGGTGAAGTTGTGTGCTCAATTAACATCAAAACCTGTATTTAGTGCCCGCATTGAGCGCAGATTGTTGGTGCTGAGGCTCAAAGGGCCTTGACCCCAGCTGCAACAGATACTCTCTCACAACGGCTATATTGAACGCCCTCTCCGCAGAGTTAGGTTCCACGGGTGTTGAGTCATGGTCAGTCAACTGAGAAATTGAATTAAAGAATATTAAATAATATAAATATGCTCTTTATTTCTTCACAAGTACAAAATGTTCTTACTAAACTGGGAATATTACATTAAAAGAACACCAGAAAACACGCCTGCATTTTTTTATCATCAACTAAAGATGACTTGTTGGTTATTTTACCGACTGGCTACGGCGAAAGCTTGACTACTGTAACTATTTATTAATTATCAACTGGCACCTTTTCTTGGAGAAGAAACACCTACTCAAACTGGGAATCATCATAATAACTACTATGGTAACATTATTGCAGGTAGGTACATATTTTTTGTTGCGGTTGTTAATTTCATGGTTGTATGTTTGCTACCCTGTCTTAGTTAGGTACCCACCAGTACCTAACAACAACAACGTTATTAACAACATGAAAAAGCAAAATTTAGCCATGATGATGATGGGTTATTATTATTAGCCAACCAAACTACTAACTATCAAAGCTGCAACACTACATCGATCATTCATTGGATGGATTATTATTAAACTATTATTATTGTTAATACTATTATTGATAATAATACTGATGATGATAGCTTCATCATGATAATTATTAATAAGAATTGAGTTGCTGTAGTACTGTAGTAGTACTAGTAGTAGCTAGTATGCTTTTGTTATGAATAATAGTATAATTCATAATAATTATCATTATAATCATAATGACACTGACTACTGTAATAATAATAATAATAAAGTAAAAATATAATTCATTGTGTATTATTTCATCATTGTTGTTGTTATTGATGACTATTATTACTAATAATCATAATGTTGTATTTATTTGTATTTTATTATTTATATACAATACTATTGATAAATTATTATTAATTATTCTATAGACAGTAGTAAGCAGCCTGCTGCTTCTATTTTGACATTAGTAAATTGATAATCTGCTACCACTGCAGGTACTGATAAATGCTAACAACATACATCACGCTATTAATTCATTGGTGGAACACATATTATTTAATTAATACAATATTAATGGTACAAGATAATAAGCAAAATATGGAACTTAATGCTAATTTCCGTGTAATAGATAGCAGCTGGAAAAACTTTTCACTTTTGTAACTATAATTCTCTGAGGCAAAGTACTACTACTAGTTGTGCAATAAACAACATACCTGATTCCATCTACTAGTGGTAGGTACAGGCTTTAGTGAATTAGTGAATTAGTGAATTCAAAGATTCACATGACCAATTTGTTATGCTATTAATTGTATTTACAGTTGTTGAAGAGTTTTGCCCCCTGATCTTGCATCAATGCATGCCAAACTTGCATCATTGCAATTACTTTTGCCTTCATGCTAATATATTTAATTGTAACATACACTATCTGTATTTTTGTGATAGATTTTGATAGACAGAGATTTGTACATATATCCCTACTTGTGAATACACCCCTTTTGCCCCTGCTCCATCCACCCCTTTTGCCCCTGCTCCATCCACCCCCTGCGCTCTTCGCAAACAAGTTCACAAACAACAGTAGTTTGGTACTGATGCTGAATATTTATTCCATTGATTGCATTGTTCACTTTGTTTGTTTGGACATTGAACCACTAATTTATTTTTGTTGTTTGCTGACTTGACGTTGCCATTGTTGTTAAAGTTATGATGAAAACTTTAGGGGACAGGGAGGAACTGAGTCGAAAGCAATTAGGAAGCAGTACAATGCAATCGGCTCCATTAGGGCTTGCCTGCCAGATATTGTTATTGTCGTAATGACAGCAACTGCCACCAAAATGGTTGTTGAAAGCATCACAAAATCTTTGCATATGGAAAACTTTACTACTATTTGAGTTACACCAAACAGATGCAACATCAGGTGAGTTTTTATGCTTTAGCTTTTAACTTACAGAACAGTTATTTATATTAAACTTTGTCTCCAAAAGTTAACATAGGATTAGTTTTACATAATGTATACAAATGTTTGTTATCAGTCACATTGGTTTTTATAGGTTTAGATATTCCAGCGATCTATAATGTAATTCAGTATGGAATGCCTGCAGACATCGATCAGTATGTTCAAGAGAGCGGTCGAGTTGGACGAGATGGCACATCCAGCCAGGCTTGCACGCTGTACCACAGACACTGTAATGTAGGTTCTAGTATGACTGACGAAGCAAAAGAGTTCATCAAATTGAAAACTTGCCGAAGAAAATATCTTATGGACTACTTTGCCGAGACATCAGATTAATTATAGTTACTCCAAAGCACATGAATGCTGTGATGTCTGTGCTGCCAGATGTTGGTGTGATTCGGACTACATAAGCGACTCTTTCCTGTCGCTGCCTGAACTTTATTATGAACTTTATTATTACAACTGTTAAATAGCAGTAGCAGTGAAGATAGCTCTTCATAAGTGGTAACAATTATTAACCTAGTATTGGGGTATTCTAATTAGCACTGTCTTTATTATATTATCATACTCATCTACATAGTATTGAGTGTATGTTGGAGACAGCTAAAATAAAATTTACTACACGCTTTCACTATGGCTTATAGTTATCCTTGGTAGTCGATTTAGATATAGCTAGAAGCCTTAGTAGCAAATGTGTCACTGAAAGACGTAGATAAAAACGGTGCAACAGTGGCCTAAATAATACTTTTTGCCGTTGATGATTTTGCCATGTCCTCATAAGCTTTACGGAGATATGTGTCAAAAAATTTTTCAAAGAAGTGGCTTGCAGCATAATAATTTTTTCTGATGTCCTTCTTGGCTTGTTTGGTGTTAATGACGCTTATCATCTGACAAAGAGTGCCCACCTCTCTGATGCTCTTGTCATTCCACAGCTGATCTGCTATTACCTGTGTGCAAATAAACAAGAAATGCACTCAAATATGTACTACTGTTTCACAAAACGCAGATATTATTTGTTGACACCACAGATAAACTTGTCTACCATTTTTATGGCAGATAGGTAGGTATTGTCAGTGACTTAGGCAAATACAAAAACTTTGATGAACTTCGCTTGGTGTGCGCTAGCGATTGTAACACAAAAAATTTAGTCCAGTCGCATATCCCATTAGAAAACAATTATGAATGAAATACTTACATTGTTTACTCACATTATTGCTAATCGATCTTACCTATGGACAACAGAGACTCCAGGAAAAACTTTATTTACCGCATATTCCACACTTTTGGATGACCCGCCAAGTCGAGCCAACAGATCATCTTGAGCAATTTTACTTCCCTGATCCGCCACTAACAATTCATTCACTCTTTCCTGCGGAATAAATTTTATCATATTCAACTGCATGCTAACAACAACGAACAAGTGCTGTCAAATCCTAAGCAAAACGCGGTTCAATAAATAACTGTTTTACAGCACTTACTTGCGTACGAATACTTTGTACAAGATTATATACCATCGTCTAGCATGTTTTGCTATTATTAGCTACCATAAACCCACTGACATGCAGTCATTCAAACAGTTTTGAACCGATACAGTGTGAACACTACTTGACATTACAAAAAGCAACATAATGGTATCAACATTGCTTTGGCTCAACACTGTGAATGACAATGTATAAAGGACAGACAAACATTTCAAGCAAATTTTTATTAAACAATTTAAAAGATGTTGTTCTCTCATGCTTATACGGTACAGTTGCATGAGTACACTGGCACTTCTACTCATATGACTAATAAAGAAATAACACTAACTAATGAATAATACGCTTGTATGCCTACTGTAGTACATGTCTATAATGATGCATTGGGTTGATTGAAGGACTGATTCAGTAGCGACTCACTGGCTGAGTACAACTACTACTAACCAGAGACTAGTAGTAATTAGTAACTGTAGGTAGTTGAAACAATATATAATAGGTAAGCTATAGCAGTGAAGGTTGTCAGTCACTAGTGGGAGCATTAGTGATTAACCCTTAGTCAATATTCATATATCCAGTGATTGCCAATACAAGATAGTAGTTTCAGTCAAGACCAGCGAATAGTGAAAACATAGGTAAGTTCAGGCTATTGCATAACACAATTTTTAATTAAGCTGAACAGAAGATTGCCTCAATCATTTTTATTTAGATTTATTGTCATGTTTTTCTAGTGAATCCTAAGCAATCACTATCTAAAACGCAGTGAATAACCAACACTAATGATTCACAACCTCCTTGATTATTGTATATTGTTGTATTTGTAGCATAGCAGTAATAATAAGGATCATCTTCTTACAATAACAATAATTTTGAGATGCAATGAATTTTATATTGATAATGATGTATAGATTTATTATAATACATTCATACTACAACATTTTGTAGATACACAGCTACATGTGGATACATTTTATAAATAATGATATATATATATAGGCTTGGCATAGGTAGAAAAAAGAGAGTACATACTAGTAGTAGTAGTAGTAGGACTATTAAAAATAAATTATTGTTTTATTTATTTAGTGTTTTAATAATATATATATATATTATTATAATTCGGTAAAATATTATTATTATAATTAATAATATAATTATATTAAATAAAAATTTGATAGTTGTGGTATACAAAATATTAATTGTTCTATAATCAATTATTATATATATTATAATAATAATAAATATATTAAATGAAATATTATTATAACTTTTGTAATAATATATAATAATTATTATTATTATTATTATTATTATTATTATTATTATTATTATTATTATTATTATTATTATTATTATTATTATTATTATTATTATTATTATTATTATTATTATTATTATTATTATTATTATTATTATTATTATTATTATTATTATTATTATTATTATTATTATTATTATTATTATTATTATTATTATTATTATTATTATTATTATTATTATTATGTAATTAATAAAATATTTATTACTATTTATTACTTACTATTAATAATATTTTTAATTATTTATAATAATAATAATGAATATCATGAATAATAATATCCATAATAAATAATAATAATGAATGATGATGAGACCACAACAACATCATCATCCATCATGACAACAAATCAACCAAACCAACCTGTGTGTAACTAACTACTTCGTACTTCTTCTTGCAAGTTCTAGGATGATCGCCAACTTCGACGCTGTATTTGTCTGCACTCCCTACCAGACCTGTTAGCTTGCTTCTTAGCATCAGGTGTGGCACCTGTGCTGCCAATGTTTAACCGTTTTCTAGGTGGCATAATATGAGAAAGAGGAACCTAAATTTCATAAGAACATTATTTACATCACTTTCCTATGGCACAAGTGACCATACCCTCTTTGTGATTACTCTTCCCATACCCTCTTTGCATCAACTACAAGAATCCCAGGCGGATTCACCCAACGGCTCTTATCAGCTAGTTTTCAATCACAGGGTGGCTGTCCGGGGTACGCAATTTGTTACTACTGCACGAACAGCTACAGTCAAGGCCAGTTTATCCTCACGAACACATGAGTAGTAATATATGAGCAGATCTCCCTACCAAGTGGTTTTTTGTGGATTAGATCTTGGGGGTTATGCAATGGGTTACGGCGTTGGATGGATTCGCCGAGTTTATATTGTATTTTATTTGAGGGGCATTTGAGTGGCATTTGAGTGGCATTTAAGTGGCATTTGAGTTTTGATTCTTTTTTTACTTAATTTGAACTTATATGGCATATAGATTTTGAATGTATGGCATTCAAGTTTTAATAACTTTTTTACATAACTCGAACTCATATGGTATCTTGAGAGAGAGGGGAGAGGAGAGAGGAGAGATGGGAGATGAGAGAGGAGAGAGAGAGAGAGAGGAGAGAGATTTTTTAGTTTTCTATACATTCATGTATATATGGTTAATTATGTACATATTTATGGCTATATTTATATCTACATAGAGAGTAAAAATGAATCATTATATGATTATATACATTTATTACATAATAAGTAAGGAAAACCTCCCCACATAATATAGCTAGAGTCAGTAAATACTACGTAATACAAAGCACTACAACTTGTAATAAATACAAAGTAATAACAGTTAATGCATAGTTTGTTCCTTTACAATGTTGTCTTTGATGTAGTGATGTTATATCTTAGGAAGGAAGACTTCTGTTCTATGTGGTTTAATTTCATAATGAACTAAAATAAAAAAATTATGTATTAGTATAGAATGATTAAGCAAAAATGTAAAATAATTACATGAATTTGAATTATAGTTCTAGTTACATTGGATAGTTTACATTATTAGAAAAGGGAAATAACTCACCAAGTTACATTGTTCAACTTGTTCTTTCTTGAGCATTATTTTCACCAAGTGCTTTTGATTCTCTTTCATTTATCTAAAACAAAACAAAAAATACTTGCTTTATAAATATGTTGTAAAAAAATACACTAATTACACCAAAAAAGTGCTTTTTTTTACCTGAAAAAATGTATATGTTCAACATTTTGTTGTAAAAACTACGTTAATTACACCCAAAAAGTCCTTTTCTTTACCATGAAAATGTATATATTCAGCATTTTGTTGTAAAAAATACACTAATTACATCAAAAAAGTCCTTTATTCACCTAGAAAATGTATATATTCAGCATTTTGTTTAATTTATGGTAAAAATTAGTAAAACTCACCTATAGTGATATGATTGCCTTGAGTTATAGATTAGCTTTTTGAACTCTTGTTCTGGACAGTTTTTTTCAGCATCATCGAAATGTAATATAAGTAATTTTTAGAGTCTTCATTGGTTTGGTATCATCTAAGTAGGTGATAGATCTTGAAAGAAATTCTTGCTGTGTTGGAGAAGATCTTGAAAGAAATTCTTGCTGTGTTGGAGAAGTGTGCTGTCTTCAGAATCCATGTAGTTTGAGTCTTCATTGATTTGGTATCATCTAAGTAAGTCGTAGATCTTGAAAGGAATTCTTGCTGTGTTGGAGAAGTAGACTGTCTTCAAAATTCATGTAGTTTGAGTCTTCATTGGTTTGGTATCATTTAAGTAGGTGGTAGATCTTGAAATGAATTTTTGCTGTGTTGGAGAAGTATGCTGTCTTCAAAATTCATGTAGTTTGAGTCTTCATTGGTTTGGTATCATCTAAGTAGGTGGTAGAGCTTGAAAGGAATTCTTTCTGTGTTGGAGAAGTATGCTGTCTTCAAAATCCATGTAGTTTGAGTCTTCATTGATTTGGTATCATCTAAGTAAGTCGTAGATCTTGAAAGGAATTCTTGCTGTGTTGGAGAAGTCGACTGTCTTCAAAATTCATGTAGTTTGAGTCTTCATTGGTTTGGTATCATCTAAGTAGGTGGTAGATCTTGAAATGAATTCTTGCTGTGTTGGAGAAGTGCGCTGTCTTCAAAATCGATGTAGTTTGAGTCTTCATTGATTTGGTATCATCTAATTAAGTCGTAGATCTTGAAAGGAATTCTTGCTGTGTTGGAGAAGTATACTGTCTTCAAAATTCATGTAGTTTGAGTCTTCATTGGTTTGGTATCATTTAAGTAGGTGGTAGATCTTGAAATGAATTTTTGCTGTGTTGGAGAAGTATGCTGTCTTCAAAATTCATGTAGTTTGAGTCTTCATTGGTTTGGTATCATCTAAGTAGGTGGTAGATCTTGAAAGGAGTTCTTGCTGTGTTGGAGAAGTCGACTGTCTTCAAAATTCATGTAGTTTGAGTCTTCATTGGTTTGGTATCATCTAAGTAGGTGGTATATCTTGAAATGAATTCTTGCTGTGTTGGAGAAGTGCGCTGTCTTCAAAATTCATGTAGTTTGAGTCTTCATTGGTTTGGTATCATCTAAGTAGGTGGTAGATCTTGAAAGAAATTCTTGCTGTGTTGGAGAAGTCGACTGTCTTCAAAATTCATGTAGTTTGAGTCTTCATTGGTTTGGTATCATCTAAGT
The DNA here is from genome assembly GCA_945261195.1 of Cryptosula pallasiana. NCBI lineage: Eukaryota > Metazoa > Bryozoa > Gymnolaemata > Cheilostomatida > Cryptosulidae > Cryptosula > Cryptosula pallasiana. Next base: position 14,439,963 of record OX183131.1, on the reverse strand, counting down.
AGGTGGTAGATCTTGAAATGAATTCTTGCTGTGTTGGAGAAGTGCGCTGTCTTCAAAATCGATGTAGTTTGAGTCTTCATTGATTTGGTATCATCTAATTAAGTCGTAGATCTTGAAAGGAATTCTTGCTGTGTTGGAGAAGTGTGCTGTCTTGAAAATTGATGTAGTTTGAGTCTTCATTGGTTTGGCATCATCTAAGTAGGTGGATCTTGAAAGGAATTCTTGCTGTGTTGGAGAAGTGTGCTGTCTTGAAAATTGATGTAGTTTGAGTCTTCATTGATTTGGTATCATCTAATTAAGTCGTAGATCTTGAAAGGAATTCTTGCTGTGTTGGAGAAGTATACTGTCTTGAAAATTGATGTAGTTTGAGTCTTCATTGATTTGGTATCATCTAATTAAGTCGTAGATCTTGAAAGGAATTCTTGCTGTGTTGGAGAAGTATACTGTCTTCAAAATTCATGTAGTTTGAGTCTTCATTGGTTTGGTATCATTTAAGTAGGTGGTAGATCTTGAAATGAATTTTTGCTGTGTTGGAGAAGTGTGCTGTCTTGAAAATTGATGTAGTTTGAGTCTTCATTGGTTTGGCATCATCTAAGTAGGTGGATCTTGAAAGGAATTCTTGCTGTGTTGGAGAAGTGTGCTGTCTTGAAAATTGATGTAGTTTGAGTCTTCATTGATTTGGTATCATCTAATTAAGTCGTAGATCTTGAAAGGAATTCTTGCTGTGTTGGAGAAGTATACTGTCTTGAAAATTGATGTAGTTTGAGTCTTCATTGATTTGGTATCATCTAATTAAGTCGTAGATCTTGAAAGGAATTCTTGCTGTGTTGGAGAAGTATACTGTCTTCAAAATTCATGTAGTTTGAGTCTTCATTGGTTTGGTATCATTTAAGTAGGTGGTAGATCTTGAAATGAATTTTTGCTGTGTTGGAGAAGTATGCTGTCTTCAAAATTCATGTAGTTTGAGTCTTCATTGGTTTGGTATCATCTAAGTAGGTGGTAGATCTTGAAAGGAGTTCTTGCTGTGTTGGAGAAGTGCGCTGTCTTCAAAGTTGATGTAGTTTGAGCCTTCATTGGTTTGGTATCATCTAAGTAGGTGGTAGATCTTGAAAGAAATTCTTGCTGTGTTGGAGAAGTGTGCTGTCTTCATCTTCATTAGCTTGGTATCATCTAAGTAGGTGGTAGATCTTGAAATGAATTGCTGCTGTGTTGGGGAAGTATGCTGTCTTCAAAATCTATGTAGTTTGAGTCTTCATTGGTTTGGTATCATCTAAGTAGGTGGTAGATCTTGAAAGGAATTCTTGCTGTGTTGGAGAAGTGTGCTGTCTTGAAAATTGATGTAGTTTGAGTCTTCATTGGTTTGGCATCATCTAAGTAGGTGGATCTTGAAAGGAATTCTTGCTGTGTCACATAAGTAGGAGAGAAAGTCATGTTGTTTTACATCGATCGTTGGTGTTGGTAGATCTTGACCACATGTTTATAGTCTTTGCTACTGCTGCATTTCGTCTCAAACAAGAGTCCAAAGTAGACATCATAACTACAAAATACAAAAAATTGATTGTTACAATTGATTCATTTATTTTCATTGGCTTTATCTACATAGAGTAGCGAAGAAAAAGTTTGTGTGAGTATAAAACTACCTAGTAGAGATAAATTTATATCTAGGTTCAACTAGCATTGAATAATTATTATTATTTTGTTAATAATAAATAAGTAGAGTCGGCTACTTTACTAGAGCTTGGATAAACACTTATTTTAAAAATGAATAATTAGAGCTTTCTACTAGTGTTAAATAATTATTGATAATAATTTACCTTATCACCACTTAGAGCCAGATGATTTAATTAACTAAAGACAAATAATTATTTTAGCATTTCTTACCTTGATGCTGGATGTTCTCCTAGTAGCTGTAGTAGATGATGGTTCTCCGCTTGCTGTTGAAGAACTGGATGCTTTCTGTGTGAAAACAGTGGCTCTTAAATAGCTAAAGTTGCACTGATTAAACCCTATGAATCAGCATTTTTTCCAATGCTTTCGCGGGAATAAATAGTTTATTTTCACGCAAATAGAAACTGTTGCTTTCGCGGGAATAAATAATTTATTTTCACGCGAATAGAAACAGTTGCTTTCGCGGGAATAAATAGTTTATTTTCACGCGAATAGAAACAGTTGCTTTCGCGGGAATAAATAGTTTATTTTCACGCGAATAGAAACTGTTGCTTTCGCGGGAATAAATAGTTTATTTTCACGCGAATAGAAACCGTTGCTTTCGCGGGAATAAATAATTTATTTTCACGCGAATAGAAACAGTTGCTTTCGCGGGAATAAATAGTTTATTTTCACGCGAATAGAAACCGTTGCTTTCGCGGGAATAAATAATTTATTTTCACAGGAATAGAAACAGTTGCTTTCGCGGGAATAAATAATTTATTTTCACACGAATAGAAACAGTTGCTTTCGCGGGAATAAATAATTTATTTTCACCCGAATAGAAACAGTTGCTTTCGCGGGAATAAATAGTTTATTTTCACGCGAATAGAAACTGTTGCTTTCGCGGGAATAAATAGTTTATTTTCACGCGAATAGAAACCGTTGCTTTCGCGGGAATAAATAATTTATTTTCACGCAAATAGAAACAGTTGCTTTCGCGGGAATAAATAGTTTATTTTCACGCGAATAGAAACCGTTGCTTTCGCGGGAATAAATAATTTATTTTCACAGGAATAGAAACAGTTGCTTTCGCGGGAATAAATAATTTATTTTCACACGAATAGAAACAGTTGCTTTCGCGGGAATAAATAATTTATTTTCACCCGAATAGAAACAGTTGCTTTCGCGGGAATAAATAGTTTATTTTCACGCGAATAGAAACAGTTGCTTTCGCGGGAATAAATAGTTTATTTTCATGCGAATAGAAACCGTTGCTTTCGCGGGAATAAATAATTTATTTTCACGCGAATAGAAACAGTTGCTTTCGCGGGAATAAATAGTTTATTTTCACACGAATAGAAACTGTTGCTTTCGCGGGAATAAATAGTTTATTTTCACGCGAATAGAAACCGTTGCTTTCGCGGGAATAAATAATTTATTTTCACGCGAATAGAAACCATTGCTTTCGCGGGAATAAATAATATATTTTCACACGAATAGAAACAGTTGCTTTCGCGGGAATGAATAGTTTATTTTCACGCGAATAGAAACCGTTGCTTTCGCGGGAATAAATAATTTATTTTCACGCGAATAGAAACCGTTGCTTTCGCCGGAATAAATAATTTATTTTCACGCGAATGGAAACCGTTGCTTTCGCGGGAATAAACAGTTTTTATTCCCGCGAAAGCATTGGAAAAAATGCTGATTCATAGGGTTTAATCAGTGCAACTTTAGCTATTTAAGAGCCACTGTTTTCACTTAGAAAGCATCCAGTTCTTCAACAGCAAGCGGAGAAGCATCATCTACTACAGCTACTAGGAGAGCATCAAGGTAAGAAACGCTAAAATAATTATTTGTCTTTAGTTAATTAAATCATCTGGCTCTAAGTGGTGATAAGGTAAAAAATAATCAATAATCATTTAACACTAGTAGAAAGCTCTAATTATTTATTTTTAAAATATTAAAAACTTGTGAAAATGAACTGGTAACATTACGTCGACTGAAATAATGCCTAAAACGTCTCGCATAAATTTTGGTCTGACCAAAAGATAATTTTTATACGCACGGTGTCTAAGCTATTCGCTCGCAAGAACGCAAGCTGTGTCATTGACAAATCTGTCTGTTTGTCCAAGCGATTTCAATTACTTATTAATAAAAATATGAACCCTCGACTAGAATTCACTCCTAGGTACTTTATCTTTAGTGTCAACTGTAAAGTCTTGAAAGCACTTCACCATAGATTCAAGGAAATTTCCCATCTCCAGTGCTAGCAGTTGAGCTCATCACTATTGTTTTGTGATCATAATTTTTATTAAAACGTACCCTTCACTGAAGATTCAGTAGCTCTGGTAGATGTTGGTCTTTAAAATGCTGGTCTTTGAGAGGATGGTTTCAGTCTGAAAAAGTTGCTGCTTTTATAGTTCTCTGTTATCCGTGGAATGCTAATTATTTTTGTTGTGGTTAGTTGTTTTTCAGACATTAACTTTGTTAGGGATTCCAATTTTGGTTGGGAAATCCATAACAGCGCAATAGAGACAATAAGACACTATTGACCATTCTAGGGATTCCAAAGATCAGATTGGGAAGTTCATAACAACGCAATAAGACGCGAGCGGTCAAACTAGGAATTCCCAAATTTGTTGGAATTCCGTAACAACGCAATAAGGCACTATCGACCAAAGTCCAACTTTTTCTGACAATCAAACAGTATGTAACGATCGCCAATCTAGGGATTCCAAAAAAATGTTTTGGAATTCCGTAACAACGCAATAAGACACGATCGACCAAAGTCCAAATTTTTTCTGACAATCTAACAATCTAACAGTAAGTAACGATCTCAAAATCCTGGCATTAAAATTTGTATAAAGTCACCATGGATGAAATACATTTCATCCATGAAAGTCACGCATGAATTTCATAACAATAACTTGTTGATTTATTTTCAAATTTGACAAAAAAAATCTGTACAAATTATTTATTTCTACAATTAATAAAATATTCCTGAAAAGTTTGAAAAAAATTTATATTGTTTCACATAACCGCAGAATAGGCGAGATTTATTGTGATAATACTCTTGGGGACAAAAGGTAGATGATTTTTGTAAGTTAGATACATAGACCTATAGGTCTATGGTTAGATAGGAAAATAACATGGGCATCGCCGCAAAATAGGCAGTTCTGCACCTACCTCCCTTATTGCGTTGTTATGGATTTCCAATACATTTTTTTGGAATCCCTAGATTGGCGATCGTTACATACTGTTTGATTGTCAGAAAAAGTTGGACTTTGGTCGATAGTGTCTTATTGCGTTGTTACGGAATTCCAACAAATTTGGGAATTCCTAGTTTTACCGCTCGCGTCTTATTGCGTTGTTATGAACTTCCCAATCTGATTTTTGGAATCCCTAGAATGGTCAATAGTGTCTTATTGTCTCTATTGCGCTGTTATGGATTTCCCAACCAAAATTGGAATCCCTAACAAAGTTAATGTCTGAAAAACAACTAACCGCAACAAAAATAATTAGCATTCCACGGATAACAGAGAACTATAAAAGCAGCAACTTTTTCAGACTGAAACCATCCTCTCAAAGACCAGCATTTTAAAGACCAACATCTACCAGAGCTACTGAATCTTCAGTGAAAGGTAAGTTTTAATAAAAATTGAAAAATAAATAATTAGAGTCTTTTACTAGTGTTAAATAATTATTTATTTTTCAAAGAAATAATTTGTGTTTCAAGTACATTTATATATAACTATATATATATATATAGTCTTTTGTTACTTCTAAAAAAAATAATGTAGTTATTTTAGCAGGAATTATGGAGATGGAGGAGGAAAGTGATATAAATATACAGGAGGATTGGGAATGGCTCATGAAAAATCATAATGTTATCAGACTTCTGGATGCTGATGATGAATACATAGATGATGAGTGTCAATCGGTACCTACCTAGTACAACCTAGTACAACCTAGCTATATAAGAAACACCACTTTTACACAGAAAGCATCCACTTCAACAACAGTGACTGAAGGATCACCATCTACTACAACTACTAGAAGATTTTCTATATTAAGGTGAGAAATAATAAACAACTATTTAACACTAATAATGTAAACTATCCAATGTAACTAGAACTATAATTCAAATTCATGTAATTATTTTACATTTTTGCTTAATCATTCTATACTAATACATAACTTTTTTATTTTAGTTCATTACGAAATTAAAAGCACATAGAACAGAAGTCTTCCTTCCTAAGATATAACATCAGTACATCAAAGACATCATTGTAAAGGAACAAACTATGCATTAACTGTTATTACTTTGTCTTTATTACAAGTTGTAGTGCTTTGTATTACTTAGTATTTACTGACTCTAGCTATATTATATGGGGAGATTTTCCTTACTTATTATGTAATAAATGTATATAATCATACAATGATTCATTTTTAATCAATGTATTTATTCAATTTAGATATATCTCCTCTCTCCTCTCTCTCTATGTAGATATAAATATACCCATAAATATGTACATAATTAACCATATATACATTAATGTATAGAAAACTAAAAGATCTCTCACTCCTCTCTCTCTTTCTCTCTCTCAAGATACCATATGTATGTATGTATGAATGCATTGATTGTCATTACAAGTTGTAGTGCTTTGTGTTACTTAGTATTAACTGACTCTAGCTATATTATATAGGAAGATTTTCCCTACTTATTATGTAATCAGGTATATAATCATATAATGTTTCATTTTTGATCAATATATTTATTCAATGTAGATATATCTCCCCTCTCTCTATGTAGATATGTTTCATTTTTGATCAATATAGTTATTCAATGTAGATAAAACTCCTCTCTCCTTTCTCTCTCCTCTCTGTCTTCTCTCTCCTCTCTCTCAAGATACCATATGAGTTCAAATTATGTGAAAAAAGTATCAAAACTTAAATGCCATACATTCAAAATCTAGCTGCCATATGAGTTCAAATCAAGTAAAAAAATAATCAAAACTCAAATGCCACTTAAATGCCACTCAAATGCCACTCAAATACCTCTCAGTAGTAATATATGAGCAGATCTCCCTACCAAGTGTTTTTTTGTGGATTTGACCTTGGAGTTGAGACAATGGGTTACATCGTTGGATGAATTCGCCGAGTTTATATTGTATTTTACTTGAGGGGTATTTGAGTGGCATTTGAGTGGCATTTAAGTGGCATTTGAGTTTTGATTATTTTTTTACTTAATTTGAACTCATATGGTAGCTAGATTTTGAATGTATGGCATTTAAGTTTTGATAATTCTATACATAATTCGAACTCATATGGTATCTTGAGAGAGAGGAGAGAGGAAAAGAGGAGAGAGAGGAGAGAGGAGATACATCTACATTGAATAAATACATTGATTAAAAATGAAACAATATGTGAATATATACATTTATTGTATAATAAGTAGGGATACATAAAGAGAACATATTAAATATTGTGAGCTTGAAATAGTTCCAATATCATTTCAAATGAAAAAATGGATGATGAGAGATTTTCATCCGTTTGTATGTATCTACATATATCTGATTGAAAATGATATAATAATTCAGTAGTCCATTGTATTGAAATCAATTTTTGAGTGAGCTCTTTATTCCACACTTTTCTTTGAATTTTCTTTAAGTAATCATTAATACTGACAGTTTTTGACATTTTTACAACTGTTTGAAAATTGTTTTTAGTCATATGCTTAAATATTTCTACTGAATTGTCAACGTATTTATGTGTAGTGTATGGCCGGTATTGTATCGGTGAAAGTTCTCCATGTAAAGAAGCTACAGTTAGCAAATGCTGTGTCATACATAATAATATAGCTTGTAATGTCAAGCGATATCCAATCTTTTCCTGTACTTCAACATTTTCTTTAATATAGCTATGATATATCTTTGGAAGGTAGTCTTTGATTGTGTATCTTTTTGAACTCATAATGAACTAAAATAAAATGTTAAGTATTAGTATATGATGATTAAACAGTGTTGTAAAATAATTACATTTTAACTTTTATTAAATAATTTTTCTATTAATTCTTACCTTATCACCAAGAAATCAGCTGTAGTAGTTGATGAAATCAGTTGTAGCAGTTGATGAAATCAGTTGTAGTAGTTGATGAAATCAGCTGTAGTAGTCGATGTTTTATTGCTGGAGAGAATGATTTCTATGCAGAGAGAGCTGTTCTTATATAGTATAAGCCACTCCTACTCATTTAGCTTATAGCCATTAAAAACACTCACGCGAAAACTCTATCTGAATAGTGTTATTCGCGTGAAATATCCCTGTTTTATTCGCGTGAAAATAAAAAATTTCATTCCCGCGAAAGCAACGGTTCCCATTCGCGTGAAAATAAATGATATATTCCCGCGAAAGCATTGGTTTGTATTCGCGTGAAAATAAAATTTTTATTCCCGCGAAAGCAATGGTTTCCATTCGCGTGAAAATAAAATTATTTATTCCCGCGAAAACATTGGTTTGTATTCGCGTGAAAATAAAATGTTTATTCCCGCGAAAGCATTGGTTTGTATTCGCGTGAAAATAAATTATTTATTCCCGCGAAAACATTGGTTTGTATTCGCGTGAAAATAAAATGTTTATTCCCGCGAAAGCATTGGTTTGTATTCGCGTGAAAATAAATTATTTATTCCCGCGAAAACATTGGTTTCTATTCGCGTGAAAATAAAACGTTTATTCCCGCGAAAGCAACGGTTTCCATTCGCGTGAAAATAAATTATTTATTCCCGCGAAAACATTGGTTTGTATTCGCGTGAAAATAAAATGTTTGTTCCCGCGAAAGCAACGGTTTCCATTCGCGTGAAAATTATTTATTTATTCCCGCGAAAACATTGGTTTCTATTCGCGTGAAAATAAAATGTTTATTCCCGCGAAAGCAACGGTTTCCATTCGCGTGAAAATAAATTATTTATTCCCGCGAAAACATTGGTTTGTATTCGCGTGAAAATAAAATGTTTATTCCCGCGAAAGCAACGGTTTCTATTCGCGTGAAAATAAATTATTTATTCCCGCGAAAGCATTGGGATGTATTCGCGTGAAAAAATGTTGATTCATAGGATTTAATCAGTGCAACTTTACCTATTTAAGAGCCACTGTTTTCACACAGAAAGCATCCAGTTCTACAACGGCTAGCGGAGAAGCAACATCTACTAAATCTTTCATTGCAACAACTAGGAGCTCATCTTCTTTATAAAGGTAAGAGTAAAAATATTTATTTTTTGTTAGCTAACACTACTAGCTGAAGGTTTATGATCTTTATGATCTTTTAAAATTAATTACGAAAAATTAAACAAAATGTTTTGTTTTTTTAGAATGAATACTCAAGACGAAGGAAGTCAACCGATGAATGAAGAAGCAGGATCCCAGCAAACCCTTTCCCCATCACCTTCTCCTATCTTTGATATGGCAGAAAGTCAATTGGTGGTTGATGAACCAGAATCCCAACAAGATTTTACTTCATTCACATCTCCTACTAACAAGCTGTCTTCAAAAAGAACATCGATGAGGAAACGATCTTTCATTGATTTGACAAAAGATGATATTGAAACTGGCTTGAAGTGCAAAAAACCAGCTTTGTCGACCGTTGGAGACGAAACGCTTTTTCGTCACGCCAGAATACCCTTTCAAGATGCTGGAAGTAATGAACTAACTACTCTCACCTACAAGAGCGCCGGGTTAATAAACTCTCTCTCTCCAGATAGTCTAGAAAAACTTGAAGAGTCCATGGAAATCTGCGAACTACCAGTACCAACGGTTATGGAGGTGTTGTCTGTTGAATTCCGTGATGAATCAAAGTGTGTCATCATTTACAACTACCGAAAGGATAAAAAGAGCACTCGGGTGAAGAGTGATGTTTCAACCGAAATAGGACTGCTTGTTAATAAAGCTAAGCAAACATGTCCAATTGTTTTAATTTATATGGGTGAAGGAAAGACAGGAGATGCGATTTTTCGTACTGCTGAATCTCAAGGGTGTAATCGAAAGATCAAAGATCCATTCAACTCATTGTACAACAAGAGTTTGAGACAAATACAGGCTTATTTCATTGTCGCTCACCTACACGATTTTCCTACAGGAAGTGTTATAGCTTATGAGAATCCTGGAATGCTAAGAAAATGTGATACTCGTTGGAACAAGACTGCCGATATTATAGTGGCTAATTACAGATGCATGGTGAATGGAGAGCTATTGATTGGAGATCTTAGCATCCCTGCTCAAATAGCTTCATCTGTGGTGGCTGAAAAAAGCGGTGTAATCGTATTCAAAGGACTAAGACAAAATACGAACAACATGATTTCCTATGATATCGTTCTACTCTCAGCTCTTCAAGCTTTCATTCAAACCTCAGAACTGTTTGATACTTCGCTGCAACACAGCTGTCTTTCCTACTTTGATGAAAATGAAAAAGAGAATTGTCCAGAACAGTACATCGAAGTCTTAATCGATAACACAAAGGATGTGACTCATCTTCGATGATGGTAAGTTTTATAGCTATTTTAAAAAAAGGCACCGAAGTATTTTTTTGTGAAATTAATTCATATAACTATGTATGATAGAGTCATTAGTTACTATGTCTTTTAGATATAGCTAAAGAGCGCTCCTGAGGAAGAAAATGAGAAGAACTTATTTATTTCTTGCTTGAAACATTACAAAATAATAGTTTTTATAGGTTCTGTAGTGTTTAGCGCAAAATAATGAGATAAGTTGTATTTTATTCATTTTATTTATTATAACAAATAAAAAATCAAGTATAATAATCTATTTTAACAATTTACTTAGTAAATTAGTTCCTTGTATATGTACTCCATCTATCCCTTCTACTGCATTATCTTGAATGAACTCGAAGTTAGGATATGTCTGTATGATGAATCTCCGTATTGAGTGATCTCTCATCTCACTATCTCCTATATCTCGTAAACTTCTAACAATTTCATCCATACTCCACCCTCTACTTCTCAGTAAACAAAAGTATACACAATAATCGCCACATACAGTTGACAAAAAACTTTGTAGTTGTGTTTCATTACTTCGTATTGTTTCATATCCTCCATGAATACTTAGTATTTCATTTACATCCGGATAAAAGGAAACAGAACGTCCAAACGAGTCAAAAAAATCCACCTCTGAATCATTAGCGTACACAGCCAACCAATGCTCTCCGGGTTGATGAGAATAATGGGTGTTGAATACGAAACATCCTGTTGGAAAATTGCAAATTTGCTTCCAAAACTGTTCTCTAGCTCCAACATGAATCCCTACGCTTTGACATAAAACGTCTGAAGATAAGATCGAATGAATTTGTATGGTATTCATCTGTAACTTTCTGTTTAAAGCACTGCGTCTCCTCCGATAGTTAATTGAAGAATGCTATCCATCTCCAACACACCGTCTTTTACAAAGTATGCTACCAGGGATAATCCATCCGTCGTGTTAGCGCTAAAACGAATTTCCACACTTGTTGTGACATTTTTCATAGAGTGAAAACCTTCTTTAAGAAAATCACCAGTCAAATCAAATCCGTAAAGTGTAGTACCATCAAGGTATTGTTCTTTCGTAATACCAAGACTATCGCCTTCAAGCAAAGTTCCGGTAGCGTGTAGAAACTGATGATATTCTCTTCCAAAAATTCCTCTAGCATAATTTGGTTCAAATCTCCTTCCAATTGGACAATCACCAACTCTCAATACAATACTATCAACACTAGCATGCTGCATTCTATATGGATTCAAGGCGAAACGTCCGTTCATTGCGTTGTGATCAACTAAACCTAAATAAATTTGTTTAGGTTTTTGTTTGTTTTCTTCCAAAGTGATGTCGATCTGCGCAACACCAGCACGAATTCCATATAGTTTTATCCGTTTTCGATCAACAGGATAAATGTAGTTGTGACCTTCCAATGCCAAACTGAGTTGGGAGTTTTGTATTGTAGGATTCACCTTAACTTTACAAAGATGAAGTTCAAATTTATCAATTCTAATCTTTGCCCCTCCTGCAGGCGCCTCATTCGCAGCAAACAAAGCTAGTTTGGCAGAGGCACGCTCAAACTCCAGCTGCATAGTAGGACCTGGTATTATTAGTTTTTTCTGCTGAAATAATGCGAGATGAGGTTTTCCAGTTAATTCTATTGTCTTTCCACCTATGATTAGAGCTCTCCTCTTTTTCTTATCAGCGGTTTTGTGATCAGTAGCGTCTTTGCTAGTTGAATCATCATACAACCATCCTTCCATCTTACCTTGATATTTCTTTCTTTCTGCACTGTTTTCGAGTAGTTGTGAAAAGTAGGAGCGTAAACCGTAGTTGTTAGCGTATTCAACAGTGGTTCCTTCTATCGACATTTTCAACTCGCTGAATAATGTATGCATTGAATCCCCCATCCACACAACTGCATCATCATCATTACCTGCAATATCGCTTCCATCATCTTGAACAACCGTGGCTTCAACTTGCAGAAACGAGTTGTAGAGATCTGTGTAATGTTCAGTGCTCCCTGACAAGGTTAACTCAATACTACCATAAGGATCTAACCTATCAGGTCTGATGACAACATATTCCGATCTTTCTACCGATATGTTTGTTGGTTCCGTAGCAAATACATCCAACGTTGGATTTATGTTGTAGGAAGAACCTTCCAACTTATTACCTGTTGTTCCATTTAGGCTAGCCATCTTTTGCGAGTGATGAATGCTTGAAGCGTTACCGCTTAATGAATATAGATATCAAGCTCAGCTGTCTTTATACCGGATTCTACTGCTATTAAAATATACCACGATTACCAACACCTCTCCTCTTCTTTCCACCTCTTGTTCTTCTCCTTTTCATTCTATCTGGACGGACTGCATTGAGCACATCTCCCCCCAGATCATTCAACTCTGCCAATCCCCTCTTCTTTGCTGACGCTGCAAAACTTTGACCATCGATGACATCACGCGCTACATTTCCACCTACAGACAATGCTCTTTTCCCCAAACTAATTGCTCCTCTTTTCAGCATTGGTGCTGCAGATTTAAGTAAACTTGAAAAAATACTACCAAGTCCATTTCCTCTCATATTAGGCATCACTCGTCGTCCACTATACACTCCAATTCCATTTCCAGCTTGCATCTTGTAGTACTCATCAAAAAAATCTTTTGAATCCTCAGGGGTGTATCGTACCAAACTCATTATAATTCTTTCTCTCTATAGTGAACCGTCAACACAACCTTTCCACCATCAAATGGTATTCGTTGACCGTCGTCACTCGTTATAAGTACTTTAATCATATCACTATTTAGTGATGAAGCATCAACATAGTGAGGATTTTTAAATTCTTGATACACAACACTATTCTTCTTTCCTTGAACTGGAACTACTCTCAATAAAGGTACATTCGTATCTCCTACCATTCTATTATCAACAATGTTGGAATAAACATACAGGGATGTTAAACCGGAATTTATATCAGGGGGCGTGATATTATTGTATCTACCACGAGGGTATGTAGTTTTTGATTCAAATCCAAAAATATATGCTATATCTTTGGAAAAGCTTATGGCAGTATCAGGATCACTGTTAGTTAGTAAAGCGGTGTTGGTGATCTTGTTGTAGGAGATGGCGAATTTCTTGTCTAAATCCATTTCATTCATTCTCTTTCGTATAATCTCCTCCAACTCCTCTATACTATCATATCTTCCATTACCGATTAGGATGAAGGACTTTTCGCTTTTACCAGAGACATTAGTCTTTTCTAGATATATTTTCCCTTCGGTAACATTCTTCCAATTATTAGAATAAGTCATATCTAGCAGACCTACCTCCCATTTACCGCCATTGATAACCAAATATTTATACAGTCTCACTGTAAATTCGGAATTGTTATTATCAGGAAACTCTTCACCACTAGAGTTTGAGGGTAAAGTTATCAGCATCGACATTTTCCCAACGTATGATGATTATATCAAGCGTTGTTTCCTTATAAACTATTCATCTACCCACTCATTGAACTTTTCTCCATAACCTAACCACTTAACCAGAATCTGTCTTTTACCTCTTCTCATTCTTCTTCCCAGTATCTTTTCAATTCTGAAAATCGTGGGTTTTTTTACTTTTTGCAACTCTTTTTCGTAAAAGGTACCATCAATCATCTCCTCAGCTAAATCTTTCACCCTATATACAACAGGTTTTTCATCAATAAGTACATCGGTGATTATAAAAATCTCAATCGTCCAATTTGGGGTGTATCCTCTTTCAAACACTCCTCTTGCCTTACTTATTCTCACATAATCCCCAACCTTTAGTTTTGCTTCTTGAGTTAAACTATGTTCACCTCCTTCATACACACGATTCCATACAAGTTCTTGATTTTGAAAATTCACATCATTTGGTCTCATACCTATAGCACCATGAATTGTGTTGTTGTATGCATTAACCATTTCTGGTAAAACATCAATGTATCTATCGTCATCCTTATATGTCAAATATCTATATATCTTCTCTTTTAAAGTTCTGTTAAAACGCTCCACCATTGATGCCTTTATCGTTTCATTTTCGGTTGTAAAGCGCTTGATCTTTTTTTCCGCCAGCAGAGTCTTGACATTGACGTTGTCAAACTCTTTACCTTTATCAGATTGTAAAGCTTTATAGTTTTCCCCTTCTAGTATTCTTCTCAATCCTCTTGCTACTACCGGTCCTGATTTGTTGATGAGCGGCACAGCCCAACCTTTTCTAGATAAAGAATCAATAGCAGTCAGTAAAAATGCTGTATTATTATTTTCATCTCTTCGAGATCGAACATCCATCAAATCTACCTGTAGCTGCTCCCCTATTCCAGCTACAATTGTAGGACGACGCTTAAACTTGGTTACAACTTTTTTATGTAACGTGTAGGCATCCTCACCACTCAACCATTCACGGATTCTTTTTTCTCCCTCTCGTTTTCTACGAGCTTTCAGTAAAGCTCTAGCTCCTCGTAGAGATGTATGTAATGCAGGATTGTAATACAACTCTTTTAGCGTGTCGATGTCCATGAATTAGTACCGGGAACGACCAACTTTTTCTTCTGAGTACGTGTTCGATGCGGGGATTTTCTGACAGTTGGGATTCCTTCATCAGTTAGCAGGCTTTTAAATCTACTGTAATTGGTATTTCCCGATTGTATTTTACCTCCTTCGGTTAGAACGTCTCGTAGTAAAGTTTTGGAAGTCCTAGGATTCAACCAATGTTCTCCAATTTTCAGTCTGTTCTTCTCCGAGTCGAATCTACCAATTTTACTCAGATTATTCAACATTCTGACAGCGATCGTTTGATCACTCTTTTTTGTTGTTAAATCAGCTGCTTTTTTTTTCAAAATCTTTTAAATTTTCGCTTTCACTATCGTGCTCATCTTCTCCATCAGTAAGAAATGTACTTCCTAGTAAGGTTGTGTCTTCAGTATCAAACAACCTTCCTTTTATTAATTCCATCCCAATATCATCATCATCATCAACCACTTTCACTGATTCTAACTCATTGTCTTTATCAACATTTGGTGAAAAGACATTAGGTTTATTATCAATAACTGTGCTATTGGCCAAAGGAAAAGTAGACTCTGTCTTTTTTTTCTTAATGAGATTCCAACTATCCTTTTGTGTCTGGTTTTGGTTATTTTTAATCTTTTTGACATCAGACAAATACCTACGTAGGTTTTCAACATTTTCATCTAACTTTTCGTATGAGGATAAGTCAGAATCATAAGCCGTTTCCAGTAGATCATTTCGCTTTCGCTTCATATTTCTCACTGTTATAGCTTCCATAGGATTATAATACAATGGAGGTCTGGTTTTCTCTTCCTTTACCACTGTTTTATCATCCTTTCTTTCCGTTAATCTATAGTATTCATCTTCAGTGAGTATAAAATTACGTCTGGAGAATGTTAAAGGCTGACGATTCATCTTTTTATTGATGATAAAACAGATACAATAGGTGTTATAATAGCATCCAAAAGATTCCCTCTACCACTCTGAATCAAAATTTTACGCTTATCATCAACTCTCCCTCTACCACTAAGTTTATGTAGCTCCTTCTTGTAACGCTGCAACTCAATAAACTGCTCAGAATCAAGAGGAACATTACCTAATATAATATTTTTAACACTTTCTATCAATGATTGAAACAAATCTGAGTTGGCCTTTTCGACTATAGCGATTTTTCCTTTCTTACTCAGATCATCCAGAGCTAAAATCGCCATTCTATTTCGCATCATTCGTGTTGAGAGTTTCATCTTTATCTTCTCCCTCCGCCTAGCACACTTTTAAGTAACCCAGGAACTATATTGCTGATGATAGGTCCTAGTAGAGCGCCTAAAAATCCTCCTTTTTGCAATACAGCTTTCTTATCATCTAACGTTGATTTTCTTACTAAAGCGCTAATATCCTTCACGTTTCGCTGCAACTCATTATACTGAGATGATGTCAATGGTATCGTTCCATTTATAATAGCTTTAGCGCATTCCATTAGAGTCATAATAAACTCCTTTTTGGCTTTGGCTATAACAGACTTTTGAATAGCAAAGGTTGTATTGTTGAGCGATAACAACACAGCTGCATTTTTTGTTAATTTTTTCTCCAAAGCTTTAGACATTATAATGCTTTCGTGTTGCGTCGTTGAATAACAAAATATGATTGAGGTGAAGTGAATAGTAATTGTATTTATATCCTTTTACTTGGGTACATATAATATCATAGGGAGAACTGATGTAAAATTTCCCAATAGTCTATGTTGATCATTCGTTTGTTGAGTCGTATCTATTCGTAAATAAGAGTATGGTTTCTTTGTCGCATCATCAAAAGCCTCTTGTACATATTTTATTTTTGATGGAAAACATTGTCGAGCCAAATAGGAAATAGAAGAAGCATCTCTAGGGTTTTTAAAAAGAAAAAAATAATGACTATTCAAGGAAATTGTACGATTTCCTTTTAAAAACAGATTCTGAACAAAAAAAAACACACTTATGTTCAAATGATGACTATGTTTTGTATACAAAGCATTAGCATCGGCTTTACCAGAAACTTCATCCATGAGATCATCAATTATCAGCCATCGATTTTTACCATCTCTGGGAAAACTCACTGTTATATCTATCATGCCTTCATGAAAAATCACTCCTGATACATCATCAAAGGCTTTTTGGTAGGCTCCATAACAGTAGTGAATCTCTGTTGGTGGAGGGTGTGCTATAGTCTGACTAGCTTCAATCATTCGAAAAATCGCTTGCGTCTTTCCCGATCCAGTTGGTCCTGCAATCATTGCTGTAAAAGGAGATTGCATCCTCGGGTCATAATCTTCAGGTTTCCCATTCATCATAAAAAGATGTTCATCAATCAACAGTAGTTTCATTTATGATTCCAACAGGAGAGTTTCTCGCTTTTTGTATTTTTTCCATAGCTTCTTCATACATACTAAACTCAGTAACACCTCCAAAAGTGGAAAACCCTACGACAAATACCAAAATTATCATAATTATCAACGCTTTACGCTTCATACTCGGTAAAACATCTATCATATCACGTTCAGTACCATCAATAGTATCAACTTCATTCATCGGTCTCATCTCAACATCATCCTCTGTCGACATCTTAACTTCCAATAACCATACAATCTTATCACGTTTTCATTTATATACAATGTTAAAACTATCAAAAAAATCAAATGCCATACATGCAAAATCTATATGCCATATAAGTTCAAAATAAGTAAAAAAATAATCAAAAACTCAAATGCCACTTAAATGCCACTCAAATGCCACTCAAGTACCCCTCAAATGAAATACAATATAAACTCGGCGAATTCATCCAATGTCGTAACCCATTGCATAACCTCCAAGGTCTAATCCACAAAAAAACACTTGGTAGGGAGATCTGCTCATATATTACTACTCCTCTCAAATGAAATACAATATAAACTCGGCGAATTCACCCAACGTCGTAACTCATTGCATAACCCCCAAGACCAGAACCACAAAAAAACACTTGGTAGGGAGATCTGCTCATATATTACTACTCACATGTTCATCTCGATTCGGCGGTCAACAGCCAACGTCTCATGTTAATTGAGCAGACAACTTCACCTTCCTGAGTCGAGCTTGTCGAGCTGTTTTGCCAGAAGATGACAAGCTTTGTTTCGCTCAGCTCCGCTTTGCGCGGGTGGACAACTCCCGAGAAAAGAAAGCTTGTCTGAGACAAGCTAGGCCTCCCTGTACTACTAGTAGTTGATCAAAGGTCAACTGTACTCTTCATGGACTATTGTTATTGATGGCTTTATGGTAATTTTCCATGATGTCTTCTGTCTGTTTATTCCATGGATGAAATATACCAGGATTGCCAGAAACCCGAACGGGGTGTAGCCAATTTTGGCCAATGGGAAGTCATCTATGGCACCCATATTGAATTGGTTGTTCGGAGCGGAAACATAAACTACTATAGCAGCTCGCAAAATAGTCGTAACCATTATATTGAAAAGGCGATGTTCTGATTTTTTAGCTTCGGAGCGGAAGCTGCATAAAATCAAGAAATTGTGAAACTAGTTTGCCACATACCAAAGATTACATATATGTTATCGTTGGCATATTCAATTTTGTTCTCGGAGCGGATGTGGTATCATAAGTAACAATACTTGAATCGTCAAAACTAACGCAGTATGCCCACGGCGTGAAATGAGCATGTTAAAAATTAATAAGAAAACGATATTGATTACGAGATCCAAGTGGTTTTGAAAATTTCGGAGCAGTATGGTGGTTCCCACAAACTGCTACATTTGGCTCGTCACAAAATTTCTATTACGCAGCCGCAGCTGGCAATCCTGGTATATTTCATCCATGGTTTATTCAAATGTTGGCCGGTTAGCCAGCTTACAATGTACCAGCCTGTGTATACTATATTTATTACAGCGTGCCAGCTTATTTATGACCAATCGTATGCCTTTATTTCAACTGCAATTTCAACTGCGTGCTTTTCTATAAATAGTGAGACATTTAACCCAATGGGCAGATCTGTTTGGGCTCTAGTGAAGAAAACTTCTCCTGCAAGCTTTTGTATTGTACAGCAAAAAAGTATTTGTAATTCAACCTACTCATGTTAAGTTTGGTCGGTTGCCGGCTTACTTGTTAGCTCTTCCGTACAGGGTAGAACACAGTGTATCCTTATACAGGGACAGTTAGTAACAGAAGGATCACTACTGTTTACAGTAGCTCTCTCGACCGGTACAGCTTAGTATAGCTACTGTGTGTTACAGTGTGTTGTTAGGGCAACAACCTTGTTAGTTGTCTGCTAATTAGCATGGGTTATACTTTCTCTAGCAGCTGTCTGGTAAAGGCACGGATTCCTATTTTGCTAAGAAGTTGTGCGTTCATGCGAATAGAGTAGACAACTATATACCGTTTGATAATAAACTAAACAGACAGCTAATGAAATGCCATGAAATGAGCAGCAATACAGACAAAATCCAACAGAGTATTATGTCTCTACTAGAGCCATTAATTTGTTTAAAAGAAATTGAGATGTAGACTAACAGTGCAAGGAATTGGCAGTTTTAGTACAAACTAAAAAGTATAGCTTCATTATTGGTTTTCATGAGGAGTTGTGTTTACAAAAAGAATACAACTACAAAGTGTTGTCAAGACAAAGGGAGTAACAAGAAAAGAATGATTAGAAACACGCAGGACCAAATAGGTCTACATTTTTTTCACTGAGTAGGCCAACAGTGGTTGATATGCTATGCTACATACTCATGTACTAGTGCTCAAGAACCCTGGTGGTCCTGTGAATCAGTGCAGCTTAACACACCGAATAGCAGTCCTGCTCAAAGGACCATTGACCTGAACACACGGGTGTTCTGCTAAGCATTGTGCTGTGGATACAAAATGGTCCTGCTAACAGCAGGATAGGCTGGTTTTTACATAAAAACGATCAAGTTGTTTTGTCCTTATGACCTCATATAAACTGAGATGTTGCGAAAAGATTTTTGAAACAGTTTGCATTGTCCTACACAGCCATATTGCTGAAACCAGAAATTGATAAAAACTAAATACCAATTATCGATTAATCTTGAGTGACATCTTTTAGTTACTTATGATTTTAGTGCTTCACTTTACTAGATTTAAAAACTATCAAAAAGTAAAATTGTTTCTGCTCAACATCTCATGAAAATAAATTCATCAGTTTTTGTTTCAGCAGCAAAAGTCACACTCAAACTGCTTGCTTATAGTTGGTTATGTAATTAGACCAGCACACTGATGTTGATCGTCTCACAGGGCATTTCTAACTTTGCACCAAGTTCAGCAGTGCCATAATGTTACAATAACCACAAGCTTTCCTTTAGTAGATGATGATGCAAGGCTCTTTAACCTCAGTCGATAGTTCCTTTTTACCCTGGATATTGATATACAACAAGAATGGAAGGCTCCAACGTCAACAAACAATGATTTAATAGCCCATTGTGGTGCAACTAACCTATAACTGTGGCAATGTGTGTTGGTTGACGGAGGTATTTATTTCAGGTTATTAACCTCTTTTTACTGTGAGTTCACCTTTTACTTATCAGCCTTTTGACGTAGGCACATTTTCGCGCTGATTAAGCATAACCCAAATATGTGCAGTTTCTCTATTAATTTCTTTCTTCGCCAAAACCTTTTATGAAAAATAATCTGTTTATGTTCAACTATTTTCAGACTTTATTTTCAATAATTTAAAAGGCAAGAGTCAGTTATGGACTCGCTACCCCACAAAGCTAAATTTGTTGTTAAACTTATTCAACTTTAAAAAATAGATTTCAGTTTAGCTATTTGATTTAATTTGAAAAATCAGCACAAAAACTGACCTGTTTTGAGGTCATGCGCATTTTGCGCCATGTCTCCGATGACGAACATGAAAAAGACTGCAGAACAGTGAGTTTTGGTCATTTTTATCATGCGAGTTTGCTTTGCGACACAGATTGCTACAAAAGGAAAGAGTTTTTGTTCCTGATGTCAGTGAAGAACCACTACACTGCACACAAGATAATCGAAATATTGTCATTGAAAAGCTGCAAAAATAAACAGTATTCTAAAGACCAGTTTTTCTACTAATTAAACAAATGTTAAATAAAAGTAAAAACAAACAATAAACAGCTAAAAAATTTTAAACAAAAAAAAGGGTACCATGATTGGAGAAGATCTAGGTACAGTCATATAAATATAACTGTTGGGTGAATGTCATTCTGATTATTTTACAGGTACAGGGAGGATGAATGAAACTGTATTGAAACACGTTAATCATTCATCACAAACTTGTCATGTAAAATATTTTTTACAAACGGATCTGCGACCAAATATTATGAAGTTGGATCGTTTTCTTCAATCGATTTTTTGTTGGTTGTCAACTGGACCGCTTTATACAATTGATAGTGAAAAAACCTTTCATCACCACAAAAGCTTTACATTGCCGTCTGGAAAAACGCCATCTTGAACCAATCTGCGACGACTAGTACGTGAATTTTACCTTTATCGACAGCATGATAAACTGTCGATTGTGTACAAAAAACATATGAAATACATCCTTGTTTATATATTCAGTTAGGGTCTACAAAATCTGACTTGTATAACTAGATTTTCTGATTACAGACTAGTGTCAGGTCTCCCTTCATCGAATTATTGTGGTCTAGCTTGAAAAAGTAAATGGTGTTTTGATTTGTTTTTCTTTATCAGCTTATTTTTTTGTTGTAATGGGGATACTCCCAAGTTTTCCTGACCGTAATTTGATTTCTTATTGGATGCTGGCTGTGTTCATTGAAGCAATGCTAGGAGCGGATGAAACAATATTAATGCTTTTCATGATAATACTTTGTAGAAGAGCTGAATAATCCTGGTACCCATTGAAACCTTGTCCAATCACACTAAAACATTATCAATTAATGATAACAATAAAGGTAATACAAATGATTAAATCCACCCCTCCTTTAATTGGCTAAAGGGCACAAGTATAAATTTGGCAAGTAATGAGAAATCTGTTTCAAACTCATAGCATCACACTGCAAGCAAGTTCAGCAGCCAGCATGGCCGCAGCACTTGATTTACAGTTCATGCTCTCAAACTTCATCGCTACCGATTATAAAATTGATTTGACTCGATTCGAAAACTGTCTGAAAAACATCTTCCTGGATCAATGGTGCAGTTTGATGGACACCATGTCAAAGAATGGGCTGAAACTCACGCATTGGGCAGCTATCACAAACAACCATCAAGTTTTTAATGTCATACTGAGCAACATTCCGCCAAGAAGGAGGTTTGATGTTTTGAGCATTCGAGACGATAAAGAGAGAACCGCACTGCACTGGTGTGCTGTGGGAGGGCATTGGAGGTTGATGGAGGCATTACTTAATTCTTTGCCAGATTCAAATGTAAAGCTTACACTTTTGACCATTCAAGACACGATGCTTCGTACGGCAGTCCACTATTCGGCGTGCTCTGACGAAAGAGACACTATTCTGTGCATTCAAAGATGTATTGAGGCATCCCAATGGTTCAGATTGCTGATGGTGCAGTCAAGAAGTGGATGCACGGCTTTGAGTTGGGCAGCATACAAAAACACCGAGGAGATGCTCAAGTGTATGATGGAACCATTGACTAAAAGTGAAAGACTCACAATCCTAAATAATGTAAACGAAGACCTGAGAACTCCGCTTGATGAAGCATTCAGAGGCAACAATATTCAAGCTGCCGATTTACTGGAAAAGTACAAGGCGTCAGCTCTGAACCTGGTCAACTCTCCAAGAACAGGTAAAACCATTTGATCAAGTTTTCATTGTAAATTATTAACACAAAATTAAATCCAGTTTGCTGTAGAAGTTGTTAAAAATAGTTTTTTAATGCAAACTAAGCCGTGTTTACAAAATCAATTACCGAACACTTTTCAATGGTTGTAGATTCCATCAGACAGTATGCCAACACAGAGCTATACAGGCAGGTTGGCTCTCTTGTCAAGGTGTTGCAGGAGAAAAACCAACAAATTGAAAGTAAGAACACAAAATTTTTGTTTAAAAATGACAAGTGTCTGAGCTAATTATTTTAAAATTTATTCCTAAGATCTAGTTGTATATTGGCAGACGTTATCTGTAGTCACTGATAAAAGGAAAATTTTTTTGTATAAATTGCAAAAAAATTTAGAATAATAATGCAAAGTGATTACAAAGTTATTATTTGTGGTTTATTTTAGATTTATGAGGTAAATTTAGTTATGTATCGCATCAGTTTTTATCATTGATCTAGCAAAAGCCTATTGGAATAAATAGGCGTCGATTGAAAACAGCGAAACATAAGAATCCTACATAAATTTTTAACTTTCGCTCAAAATATAAAAAAATTCAAGTTGTTGGTACCAAGCTAGTATATTCAATTTTCAACACTGCATATTCAAACCAGGAAGTTTTACAATAATGTAAAAAACAATACAAATTGTGATTTAGTTGTTTTAATGTTATGGTTATTAGCACTGATCCGACGGTTTTGTGGTGTTAGTGTACTTTTAAGAACCCTTCTTTAATATCAAGTTTTTTTGTGATCAAAAACACCTGTGCTTCTTGGTAACTGGTCATATAATTTATAATTTACTCTAACAGAAACTTGTCATTTTTTACTCTTGCGTGTCTATCACTAAAACAGCATAAAATAAGCTTATTGTACACTTCTTATGGCTATTGTATGTCAACATCAAGTATACTTTCCCGATTTCCAGGTCAGAAATGTGGTCTGATATATTTCAGTGCAAACTCATCGATTAGAGAGGGTGGAAACTGAGCTAGTGTTGACCCAAATCAAAATGAGGGAGATGGCACAAAGCTATGCAACAATTCAACAAGCAACAACCATAGAAGATTTGTGTGAGAGACTGACGATAGACCAAAAGAGGCAGCAGCAAAGGATGACTGGTAAGACTGTAATGACTGTATATGTGTGCACATTCTCTCAGACTATTTTAACTTAAATAATTAGTTTGCGCATGGCGTCGTGACGAATCTTAAAAATAAACTACTAATAAAGCTTTTTCACAAACTGCTTTATAAAATGAATTTTGGTAACAGCTAAGACTTTTGGCTACCTTGATGAGTGATGAGCTGATGAGTGGGCTGGGTATGCAACTCCGATTACTCTGTTCTGCTTAAAACTTTCATTAAATTCAAACTAAACATGACCAGAAAGCAGCTGCACAAATGATACAGAGTATCCAACTAAAATGAGTTGGCTTGTGTAGGCAGAGTTGTGAATGATTATTGTCTAGAAGAAGGGGAAGAGACCAGCACTGGGTCTTGTCTAGAAGAAGGAGACGAGGCAGCGCTGGATACTGTCTGGTTCAGCTAGAAAGTTGAATAACGAGACATTTAGGCTTGAATCATTGAAAAGAGTCTTCACAATTTTTTTTTACAGAAATCCAGAAATTTTCCAACGATTCTATTGGATCACTGAATGACAGACAGCAAGGTGGGTACCATTATATCTGCTATTGCCTGTACAGTTTGTGTGGAATTGATGAACAGGTTCATCTTGATGACAAGTACTGCTATCTTTCTAGCAGATAAAATGCACACACAATTAAAAAATTTTGTACCTAAATACTTATATAGGAAATTTGAAATGTTTTTACTTTTAAAATTAACTTACAACTTTAAAAAAAATAAAATTTTTCAACTGGAAACAGTTGAAAATGAATGACAAACCTTAGTATCTTTAAGCTTTTGCATCAATCTGTAGGTTGCCTAACTTGTAAAAGAGAACGATTTTCTTTGAATTTTATTTGCATTCAATTTTTTCAAACTCATTGTCGACTTTACCTTTCAGAACTCGCACTAGACATTTGTGGTACGGACCTAAATGTTGCTGACAATAAAAGTGAAATTGTTGGGCTGGGTCATGACCTCCAGATCATAGACTGCCGGCAGCTTTCTATGGAGGAGACAGTTCGTACAGTTGAAGATAGGTTGACAAAGGTAGAAGACAAACAGCATTCCACTGACCTACAAACAGCCATATTCATGGACCAGATCTGGAGACTTGAAGATGGCAAACATGTCATAACATCTCCAAGAGAAAATTGAACGTTCAAATAATTTTCACATTTTATTTTTTATTAACCATTCAACGCAGCAGAAATCACTTTTGACTTGTTTTTATGTTTTAAAAGTCAATAAGGTCGTTGACATGAAGTTGTCTTCTCTTTAACATAAAGTATCACTCATGGTAATTGTGCTACCAGACATGATGAATCCAAAAAGCTAGCTATCGATCTAATATTATAATTGTTATAAGGCTATCGTTTTCTTTTACTAGTCAAAATTGTTTAAAAAGGGTTTGAAATGAAAATGATGTTGGAGACGCTGGCTGTATTGCAGTCTGAGAGTAACAGTAATGTATATATGCAAGCTAATTCACATTAATCCATATATATGCTTTAATTTTCAAACAAATTAAAATATATATACTTTTTTGAAGTTTTTCATTCATTTGAAAAAAGAACCAATCAAATCATTTTTAACACACACAAAGTATCCGAGCTCGATAATGAGCAAAAATAATTATTTTAAGTTTTCGATTGATAATAATTAAAATGAACAAGAATACAAACCAATGTTTTTTCTTTTGGTACATTTTTTATGTTGATGGAGTTTTGGTAGAAAACCTCAACCACTGTTGACTGTCAGCCTATTTCACAATCAAACGGTTTTACATGATATACTTGTAGGACTTACCACTTCAGATAAATCTAGGTATTGTTTTTAAAGCAGTCACAAAGCGCCTGGGAATTTTATGTTTTCTGTTATGACTGGTATTTGATTTTTTATCACCTGCTCTACCTGGTCGGATTTTGATATAGAGCAAAATGGTCCACAAGTAGATTTCAATCTGGTTACTCGAAATTGAGTCATGCTGAGTGGATATTATCCTCTTCTTTCTGCAGGTATAAATATGTGGATGGTTTCCACAAGCTTGTCATGGAGCTATGTTGAATAGAAACAGTCATTGGTTTAAAAAAAAATAGCAAACACTCGAAATAATGTAAGCTGGGTACATTCAGACTGTCTATTTATTTAATAGATCACTAAAAAACACTTGTACAATGAAGAGGATCAAAAAACAAGAATAAACAAACAAATAGAACAGAGTAATGTATTTATTGTATTGTCATAAATAAATAGTGAAGTCTTACTGAGCCAATGTAAAACGTTTTTTTGGTGCATACAAGGATAATCATACTCAACAAACTAATTTTGAAGTTGTGCAACCTTGCTTAAATAGGATAACTTCGAGTTTGGAAATATTGTTTGTTATGCTAGCTGTGATCAATGCCCCCTCCTTCATTACAACGGCATAACTAATTTTGTAAACAAAATATTTAACAAAGTCAATATCTAAGATAACTTGTGACATCTTTATTCTTGCAACACCTCCAGATAACTCCAAACATCTCAAAAAATTAAAAAATTAATAAAGTATGTGCATAGATAAACTGTGTCTGTATCCCAATATGTTGTAGTCAATTATTTACCAAAGTTTTTTGTGTCCGTTCTTTAATACTTGCTGATCATAGTGAATCAAGTGAGTTTTCTTGATCTGAGCTAGTTTAAATCTCCATGCCTGTTACGAGCATAAAACAGACTAAATATTATACTCTTAAATTTTGCCAATCTTCCACAAACTTTGAAAAAGCTGAACCGAAAACTTAGAAAACTAAAATTGTTGTTAGAAAACTAAAACTAAAATTGAAAACTAAAATGAAATATCAAGTGTTGATATTCACTTTTGATTTCAATAGTTTTATTATTAAAAAATTGCATTTCACTGAATAATCAATCCACAATCATCTTCAATAACCAAATGCTTCAAGTTTCACAACTCTCCTATGGTACACTTGCCTCAGTACTTTTTTCGATAATCAAACAAGCCAGTGGGTATCTTGAATAGACTTAACAATTATACTATTATCAGCATTGACGTATTTATTTGTTAAGTTATTATGCAACACAATAATGCAGATAATGAGCAAGGAACTAAAAGCTTTTGTCAAGCAGTCTCTGATACGCATATCAGCTAGCGCTCGCAATACAATTGTTATCTATAGGTAAACATTACAGCATTGACTTCTAAGGTGCGCTACTTAAGATAACAATGCGCTTAAGCCTAGTATTCAAAACACTACTTGCTGCGAGCGCTGATAGCTGCTAGTGACCGACGCCAAAAATGGCAGAGTGCGACTCAGAAAATGTGGAATGCGGCATTTGTTATTTAAAGATTGAACCTAGCATAGATCCTAGAGAGCTAGTGTGCGGACATGTATACTGTAAACGATGCTTAGAAGACAAGCATGATGGTGACGGTATTGAATGTTACCATTGCAAGTAAGTTGACTTTCTTTCTATTTTTATTGTTTACCTCAATTGTGTTAATGGGTCGATGGAGAAGTGGGTTAACTTGATGAATAAAAGTGAAGATACAGCCAAATCCTCCACAGTTTGGGTTGTGGGTTTGTTTAAATGTGATGCGGTACTTTGCAACCAATTTTAAATGGTTTTGTATTGTATATATTGGCTATCAAATTAATAACAAGCATTATATAATACCACTTAACAGGTTCATGTAGACTGGTATCATATGTATATCGGTAGAATGTGGACAAAGTTATTGTTAAATCAAACACAGTTTGTATATTAACAAACAATACATGTAATACTGTCAAAAGAATCTCTGTTCAAATTATTAGCTGTCTCAAAACGCAGGGAAAATAAAAATGGTGCTAAAATTTTATTCTCTAAAGTGTGCTTTTTGTTAATTGATTTGATTGTGAGCATAGCCAGTCACTGCAACTTAAAGTTAAACATTGTAAAGGTTTTTGCCGGGTCCTAACGGTTATTATGCTTTCACCGAACTCTACTAGAGAGAGTTGACCATGTGTAGGGCTCTAACAGCTTGAGAGCCTGTTTTATCACTCACACACTGATATGCGCTGTCTAGCTATAACTATAGAAAAGGGTCGGGAGCGCTATCGGCGTGATAGTAATGGCTCCTTTCCTGACTGGTTGGTGCATAGACTACACGCTATGATCCACTGGCACGGAGGAACAACTAGCAAGTCGGCAACCTGGCGGATTTGATACGCAGATGTAAAGTTATAAGCACTTTATTGATTGTAAGACACAAAAGCTTGCAGGAGCTGTCTCCTTCACATGCGCAGAAAAGTCCCTCTATTTATAGGAACATGCACAGTTGAAAAAGCAGTTGAAATTAGATCCATATGATTGGCTAATACTAAGCTGGCACAACAGAATAAACAAGACACAATTACAGGCACAGGCTGGCGCAAAAGAAAATAGTCAACCACTAAAGTTCAAAACATAATGACACCATGGAAAATTACCGACTCCAATACCAGTCTTCAAGAGTACAGGCGACCTTCACTATGTTCCCATGGTGCGAATTTGTTCGGATCGGACGTTCAATCGAGTTGGTTAGCATTCATTCGGGTTTGCATTCCAATCCGTTCCTATGATAATTCGAATTGAAATAATTTGCGGGAGTTGCCCTTCCTTTACAGCTAGTAGCAAGCGCAATAATTACTTGAATGTAGTGAGATAGCAAAAAGTAGTAATACAAGTATACTAAGTAGTAATACGAGTCAAATTTGTGGAATGTTCACAGCATAAACTAATAAGTAGTAAGTAGGTGAATAATAATAAAAGCAACAGTTTCTAATTATTATAGAGGATTATTAATAAATATAATGATAGCTATAAGAAATGATAAATAGTTATTAATAATAATAAATAAATAAATTATTTCCAAATGACAAAAAATAACTTTTTTTGGTAAGTATAAAAACAATAATAACTTAGTTTGCCCATTTATGAAACAGAGCTATGATTCAGTTGCCCGAACAAATGGTAAATAATTTGTAACTAAGCTGTTGTTAAACTTGCAGAGGATTGTTATTCTATGAATGTAAAAGCTGCAGTTGGAAAATACGCAAAAACTGTTTACTGCCAAATCGCCAGTTTAATGCCTTTTTCTCAAAAGAGCAGCCCGAACGAATTCGAATTCATCAACACGAACGATTC
Source organism: Cryptosula pallasiana (assembly GCA_945261195.1). Classification (NCBI taxonomy): domain Eukaryota; kingdom Metazoa; phylum Bryozoa; class Gymnolaemata; order Cheilostomatida; family Cryptosulidae; genus Cryptosula; species Cryptosula pallasiana. Next base: position 14,411,175 of record OX183131.1, on the reverse strand, counting down.
CCATGATCCAAATGAATGCTCAACCCGAACGAATACGGTTTGAGGAACCGCACTGAGCCAACACGAACGAAACCGAACCAACTCGTACGAGTCACAATTCCCATGACCCGAATGGACGATTTATAAGTTCAACCCGAACGAATTCGCACCATGGGAACATGGTGCTTGGTTCATCTGTAGGCATACAGGCTTGACTCATCTGTTTTAGCTGCTACTTAGTGCTATCAACCAGGCAAGCCCATGTTTGTCTTAGCTAGCGCTTCCCAGGATGCAAAGCGTGCGCGCAACACACTAGTGCTCACCTAAATCTGTTTACTACAATGATTGAAATGTAACTGCCATGCTACGACGGAATCTACTATAACATTTCAATGCTAAAGACTTTACCATATTTGTGTTGAAGTAATGATAGATTATATTGAAACTTTCAATTTTGCAAAAGCTACATTGCTTTTTCATCAATTACAAAATAGTATCAAATATCATCCAAAAACGCTTTGGTGTCTAGAAAGCAGTTGCTTGCTTGAAAAGTTGCGGAAGCTATAAAAATTTTTTGTCGAGATCTTTGACTAGCTTGTGCAAGGAATTAACTCAATTCAAGTAAATACTGCAGCTTGTTTAGCACCTGATTCCAAGGAAAAGCAAAACCAACTCAGTTCTTTGGTATTTTGATTGTAAAAAGTATGAAAACCAACTTGACACATAGCCACATACATACAACAACCTGACAAAAAGCTGTTGTGGAAGGTTGTAAACAGTTAACATAAAGAACTTTCTGTGTATACGTTTGGCATATTTTAATATACTTTTCAGAGTGTTTCATTCGATGACAAAAGAAGACATTGCGGGTCTTAAAAAAGTGGAAGCGGCTAAAGAAGACGACCAAGTTTTGTGCACCCATTTAGAGTGCAGAAAAGTTGCTGTCAATTTTTGTCCAGATTGTGGAGATAAATTGTATTGCGACACCCATCTGCAGGTAACTTGTATTGCGACACCCATCTGCAGGTAACTTGTATTGCGACACCCATCTGCATGTAACTTGTATTGCGACACCCATCTGCAGGTAACTTGTATTGCGACACCCATCTGCAGGTAACTTGTATTGCTACACCCATCTGCATGTAACTTGTATTGCGACACCCATCTGCATGTAACTTGTATTGCGACACCCATCTGCAGGTAACTTGTATTGCGACACCCATCTGCAGGTAACTTGTATTGCGACACCCATCTGCAGGTAACTTGTATTGCGACACCCATCTGCAGGTAACTTGTATTGCGACACCCATCTGCAGGTAACTTGTATTGCGACACCCATCTGCAGGTAACTTGTATTGCGACACCCATCTGCAGGTAACTTGTATTGCGACACCCATCTGCAGGTAACTTGTTATGTTATTTAACAGGAAGGACAGTGTATAAGTTCATGCTGCTAAAGGAGCATAACATTTACTGTGTGGCTCCTTGAGCTATCATTGCATGCAAGTGTTTGCTGTTTTGACAATTATTGCTGTTATTGCTAAACAAATTACTGCAAAGCATCTAAGGACAGTTATTTTTAACACATATACTGGCCCTGCAGGGGTAACTATTGGCCCTGCACACCATGCCACTGGCACAGTATGACTTCGCACTCAATCAGCAGTTAACCGAATGCTGTAGGCTGAAGTCTAGCGCTTTCTTTGCAAAGGGTGGATAATAAACGACATGTTTACTATTAACTTCCATTAAAATCTACCACAATATCTGTTGTCAGTTGATCCAGCATCTATCCTTGTCCCATGCTTGGCTTGCATTGTTTCCTTTAAAACTCATGGTTTTGTTCTGTAAGAACTGCCATGCTGGTGAGATGTAGTGATATGGTAATTGATTCATAAAAGGGAGTACATTTCAATCAACGAAATTAGCTGTGTTTACATCGAACATACCAATCACTTGGTATAAATGCATAGCGGCTGAGAACTTGTAATGACCTCAGCAGGGATTGAATACAGTGTAGTTGCAATAGGTACAACATCTGCGGAAGAGGTATACTTCAATTGATTCACCACATCCACAGCTGCTTTGTCTTAAGCAGTTGTGCATTTTGTTATTACATTAGTAAAAAACTGTGAATTCCATGTAGAATAAACCATTCATTAAGGAATCCGTAAGGTCATCAACAATGTAAACTTGGCCTTCTCGGAATGTTTAAAAATGATAAGTCCTTTTCTACAATCACTTGTAAATATAAAAAAGTGGAAGCTTCATGACCATCAAAATCTGTTTGACTTTCACAGATTGATTAGGTGTATTGGCGGGCTGGATCGATCCATGTAATAAAATGAATAAATAATATTTTTTGCAATTTGTTTAATGTAAACGGGTCAGTACCAATATTTTAAGTGAATCTTAAAAAACCATCAAACCTGAAAAACAAAACTAATTTGCCAGACGTTCTCACAGGTCGCAAACACTACTGATCCATTACTCCAAATTAATATATACCCATGTGGGCTATTTTTATCTTAATGCAGTTCATTCTGGGTAGTATCGTTTGATCGTTATTTTTTACTATCAATATAAACTATAGATATTGCTTATTATTATTAATTAATATGATTACGATGTACAATAATGTAGCGGATTTTGACGTCCACTACCTTCCGCTAGGGGGTTGTGCTGGCAGATGCGCCGTCTGTGCAGCCACAACAATACAGTCAGCCTTTGCAGGCCTGACAAGTAACAGTCTACCTCAACCCAGAGGTGACCCTGTACCGCATCTGCACAAACAAGGTGTTGTAAAGCGAGTGGCTGACTTTAACAACGATAGCGAGCCCTTGGCTCAGACACACACTGTGTTTAAGTCGTGTGTAAATGTATCCTTTATTCATAACCAGAATGTAAGGAGGCAATACAAGACAAGCTCATGTCATAACAGTAAATGCAATGAGTGTAGCAAAACTTCTGCCTTTTATAGGCAGAGTTGTGGAAAACTACCAGCCATGCACAGGAAGCATGGCAGGAAGTTATATGATACAAAGCAACAATATAATACATAGTAAGTGATATTGTCCAATAAGTTGAAGCTAAACGAATTAAAGAGCACTGGCACCCATAGGTAAAGTGCGAAGTTCATAGGCAAGTTGGCCAGTGATTGGTAGGTATAGTCCTTGGGAGTTACATGGCCTTGGGTTCACTTTCCTCTAGATCTAAGGGTAGATACCTTCGGGAGGTGGCATCTGGAGACTCTTAGGCTAGATTTCATCATCCTGGTCACGGCGGCCATCTTTTTGCCGACCCGGGATAGCTACCCAGGGCCGGGTAGTAAATACTTAGTGCCGAAGTAATTTATTATTAATAATAATTGCTTATAAGAGCAATATAATTGCTGTAACAGATGCCGGTCTTTGTCTGTTATAATCAAGGGGGCATGCCTGTGGTAGCCACCAACAGGGGGACCTCTGCGCAGTAGTGGTCACTGTATGTAGCCAGTAAAATCCACTACAATAATAATACAATGTAAATAAATAGATCACTATAATAAAAAACAGAGCCATTTTGTGCAAACAATAAGATGTATGTTATTGTTATTGTGATATTTAATCAAGAATGAATTGCTTCAAAATAAACAGAGTCATAGTTGATAAACGTAAATTTGTTTATTCTTGAACTTGCTGCCACTATTTATTACTTCCTGTAGCATCATGCTATGAGTACCAGTAAGGAATCAATGACACGATAATCGTCACTGATGAATTGCTTACACATGTGAAAATAGTTAGGCTTGCTACAATGCACCTGGGAATTTTAAACATTCATAATCTGAGAAGAACTGAAGGATGTTATATCTTAGTATTATATCGTAAAGGTTTTTCGTTTTGATCTCGAAAAGCTTTACCGACACTGTAAAGATTAGCCCGTATTGTGAGTAGAGACAACACGGCGATTGCAGAGTGCAAAATCAAGTGGTAGCAAGGCTCTCAGTGCAAGGCAGTTTATCTGAATTATAATGTCGTCAACACAGCAACAATATCATGTATCGTATATAGCAGTACGTACAGACTTTATCAACAGGCGTTACTGATACGGTAGCACTAGTTCTTTGTTACAAGAGATCTGGATGTTAACATACATCCGGTTCAACAAGGTATGGCAAACTTAGTGTTACAGGCAGCCCAGCCACACTAATAAGAAGAGTTTCGAATTAATGATAGTATATTATCTACAAGAAATTACAAAGCCTTACGAAATAGAAATAGTTCTCAAGTTTAGAGTAAAATCTCAACGTGATTAAATCCCACTAATTACGTGTTCAAGAGTGATACCGATCAACACCTCCAGAGCAACTAACTTTATCTCTAACAAAGCTAAGCAAAATCTGCCTCGCTTATATAGAAAAAACACTACAGTTGAAATTAAGCTTCAGTGATTGGCCAAAGCTGTACAACAATGATTGGTCAATAACAAGCAGTGACATTAGAAATATAATCACAACAGCGCTAGAATACGAACCTATATAATATAATTGCATAAGCAGGCGCACTTGGAAGGTCTCTAAACACCTCACACAAATTGTCAGAATTATTTAATAATAAACGGAAATGGCGTCGTCAAAGTCCTTGACTGACATTCCTTAGCTTGGATTTTTATCAGCTGCCGGTCTTGTACTCGCCTGGCTTGGCTCATCAGGTAAGGATTTTGGTTATTCCTTCATCGCTTGTTTGACAACCATCGCTCGTTTGTTGCATCACATCGGCTGGCATCTATCAGGTCATGGTCACTTTGCATTTCCATTACAATATAATAAAATGTAAACACCTGGATCAATGCAAATAATAGCAGATGTTCATCTACCCAACCCACGAATATTCCTATTATTGCATTTGTAATATTTTTACTGCAACTATGTTTTTATTGACAGAACCACAATGCTTTCCATGAAGACCATGAGCCTGTTGATGTGATGGAATACCCCAGTAAGAGAGCTGAGCAATTCTCTCCAGGTCGTTGCGTTGATCACACCGATGAACCGATCACAAAAATTTGTAAGAAATGCAATGCCCTCTACTGCCAAAAATGCGATTTTGCTAAAAAAAAATGTAACGGTAAGTGGTTTTTACAGCTTTTGTCAGTTGAAATTTTTGAAGTTTCGGGACCTTGATATAACCAACCTTGATCAGCACATGTTAACCTCAAACAGCCATCATGCAGAACAATGCAAACATTTCCTATTTTATTCATTAGGGCAAATAAAACTTGTGAATCAATCAAATCCTACGCAACAGAAGTTGCTTTTTCAGACAATAAATGACCGGATTCTCCATGTTGCTTTTGTAAGTGTATTGCTGAGACCGAAAAAGAAACGTAAAAATTTTTCAAGAAACTTCTGAATAACTTCTTGGCTGTTTGAGCACTTCCACGGTTAAATATATAGCAGCAGTGGCCATAAGTAAACTTCCAGCACCCATTAGGTTGAGCACACAACTACCATTTACCCGTGTAGCTCGAGTTTTTCATGATGCTTTGTTGGTGTAATGAATAATGTTCCTGCCTTCTGTGCTAAACAGTAAACAGTGGTGTTAGATGGCCTGTGGTTTAAACACAACTAGGTAAAAGGTGTCTTGTGGCAGTTTTGGAACTATTGTAATGGATTCCAGTCTGTTACCACGGACATCCATTAGTCTCGAGTATTGTACCTCTCTCCAGAGGGGACACTGTGCTGAATGACAGTGACAACTGTGCAGGGTAACCAAATTACCCGGTAAGGCAAGAGCCCATTGCTCAGACAAACAGTACAGCGTATTGCTTGTATAAGTGGCTTTATTCTCAAAGGCAAGATGCTAGAGGGTAATTATTCCTCTAGGTGGCAGTGAGAAAGAATGCAATGGATATATAAAATGTCTCTCCTTTTATAGGAGAGCTCACAGGTATCAAACATATAACAGTGATAGCACAGGAAGTAGTTAGACCAATGCAAATGCTCATATAAATAGTCAACTAATTAGGTAATCAATAGGGATTAAATAAGGGAGGTGCCAAGTGGCTAAGGGCGGAGTCCTATCTCCTATTGGCCAATCAGGCTGTCCTATAGGGTCCCAAGGCTCCAGTTAGCTTGTGGTCCTGGTTACCGCAGATGTTAGGGTAAGTAGCTTCGGTTCCTGGCTTGGTGGTAAGTCCTGGCTAATTTTGAAGTTCCTCAGCTATGGCAGTCATCTTATACCGGCCCTGTGTCAGCATACCGGCCCTGTGTCAGCATACCGGCCCTGCAGAGGTCACTACCGACCCTGTAGAAGTCACTACCGACCCGGTACCGGCCCTGTGTACTGTGCTATCGGCACAGTATAGCTTTGCTACCGGCATAGCATCATACCGATGGCTGTAGGTGCATTGCCAGCGCATAGAGTGGAGAAGTGGTGTAGCAAACGCCCTGTTCACTATGAATATTCACTAAAATCTACCACACTATTCATGCATAATTTTGTAGTGGAATTATTGGGGCCTGAAAAAATACCACTAGAAAAAGCCTCAATTCTCCAGAATTTATCTCTCAATCTACTCCATGGAGGAGTATCCCAACTCCACAACTGTAACAGAGCCCATGGGTCAAACTCACAACTCAGTGTTTCAGAGCATCAACCGTAATATATTATTCTACAACAATCCAGTGCAGTATAATAATGGCAAGGTATCTTGCTGCTTGGAATAATTACAAACAGAATGCTGATACAACTGCAATGTCTATAAGTGAAGTTCTGCCTTTTATAGGCAGAAGTACAAGAAATAAATGACCTAGTATGGGTATGGCAAATCACAGGTAACAGGAAGTACATACACGAAAAGGAGAACAAAATATCAATAGCGATACATAAGAATAGATAAAAGGATTTTAAATGTGCAAGGGGCCCAGAAGTACAGGGCGGAGCTTCAAAAGTCATAAATGCTGAGTCAGCTCAGGAAGTGATGGAGCAATTGTATTCCAGGTTCTTGGCTGCTACGGCTTGTGTTTCATAGCTTTTGACGCTCTGGCGGTGGTTAGGCAGCAAACTCAGGCTCCTGTATCTTTTGGTACTAGTTTGAGTCCTCAAGCTATAGCCATTCTTGCCTCCCCGACTCGGTATAGGCCGGTAGTGATACTGTAGAGCCAGTAGTGATTGCTACAGAGCCGGTAGTGATTCTGCAGGGCCGATAGTGCCAGTATCTTTCCTCTACACAAGTATTCTGGCAGTGCCAGGCTCAATTCAGACATGCCTGACACTCCGCAGTTGTCAGGGGCACTTCGCGCACACTTAGTGGTCATGAAAGTTTACTACAATTTGACTATACGAGAGTATTTTCAAAGAAAATCCATCCTGTTATCAGCACAAATATCAGTTGTTAGTTTGATATTTCACTTCATTAATTTTAAAAACAAAAATCAGAGAAAAGACACAGGAAAATAGCGGTGGAGGTAGAATGGCACTGCAGCTAGTCAAAAGACTTTGACTGGTTTTGACAGCAGTCATGCCTAGATCAACTGAAATATACGATTTCTGAAATATGCTTTAAGCCATTCTGCCATCACGACAGTGTAAATTCAACTTCGCAGCTCATTCTACAAGGAAGCACGTCAATCGTTTTTTGGAAGGCCCAATTACATAATCCTGATGAGAGTGATATTTTGTAAAGCATCAAAACTTTGCAAGCGTTTGTTAGTAATTTGTAGTCATATGGTTAACCGACAGATAAAACTGCAGCGTTGTGCAAAATGATACAGCTGGAGTAGCAACACGCTTTTGTGAATTTTCTGTAGCAGTCTTTCTTGTGAAAGCTGTATGTGGTCGAGATAAGACCATACCCCCTTCCTCTTTCCGCCCTTGCACCCTTATATCACTTACATACTCCCTTCATGGTGCTACCTGATATTGTAGTGGATTTTGGGGGCTGAAATCCACTAGCTGAGGTTGGTAGCGTGCTGCCACCAGTTGTTAGTTTAACCTGTTACAACAACAGGGTCAGCGACGTACCGAACGAATGCAAGATAGAGTGTCTCTACTTTACAACCAGTAAGGAACCCTCGGCTCGGATGTGTTTTATCGTGTGTTTCAACTAATATCGCTTAGCAGTCAGGAATTACACAGTGATAATTGTCAACTCAGTTTATTACATGATGACGCTGACATAGACCAGTCTAATATAACAAACAATCTAATTTAATCTAATTACTGATACTGTTACTGATACTGATACTAATACTCATACTGGTACTAATAAACAATGGCACGAGCGGTATATTATATAGTAAGCTACGCATGGCAGCACCGCCCAGGACAGAGGTCAAAGGTTACATATACAGTTCAATGACCACTACACAACATCCCTCCTTTTCTCAATAAACAAAGGGTCAAATAGGTACATAATATTTACACACATTCAAGCTGAAAATAAAACATAATTATTGTTTAAAATACAATATGTATATACTCTATGAATATAAAATCTATCATAATAGTATTGATCTAAAACTGTATTCAATACAAAACTTTTGATAAACATTTCACGCCTAGCTCGTGTAACGTGAGTCTAAGCTAAGATTGGATGTCGTGAGCAGGCACCGTAAGCAAACCCTGTATCAACAAAAACATGTTCGCAAACATGAAACGCTTGTACAGGCATCCACCGCAATTGGTGGGGGTGCGATTTCCTTGGCATGCACGACGGAAGTTTACTCTTCCCCCAATCTTGACAAACAACAATGCAGCGTGCAATGTTTCTGCCTCATTACGTCGTAATGTCCATATCTATTTGTTGGCACTCTATTACGGCTAGGTCGACTGTACGCTGTTGTCTCGGCTTCTGTATTGTCAGTTTCAGCATGCTGTATCTCGGTGTTCGTGTGGCTGTTATCTCCATCTGCTCTACACATACTGCCATTATCTCTCTCCTGTTCACCTACAAAAGATGGCAGAATGATTTCATGGGCTCTCTTGTATGCCTTCAGATGGGAGGAATTACGAGTGTATTCTCGTCCATCTGAAGATCTCACAGTCACCTGTGATCCTACCCTATCAACTACTGTGTATGGTGTTGGATAAAATGGAGTGTCAGTTTTATTAACTACGTGACTTCGCTTTAAAAGCACTTCATCACCAGCAGCTATGTCACATTCAACAGCTCGCCTTTTGCTATCAGCATACTGTTTTGTTTTAGCTTTATATTCTAAGTCATGATCTCTAACATCAAGGTCAGTGTCCCCATGTGAACTTGACACAAACTGAGGAATCTTGGTACGCATTTTGCGTCCAAACAACAGCTCTGCTGGACTCTTGCCAGTAGCTGGGTGCGGTGTATTTCTGTAATTGAACAGGTAGCTTTTGAGTTCATGTCCCCAGTCAGCACCTGTAGCAACAGCTATTTGTACACGCTTTTTTAACGACTTCATACATGATTCAGCAAGACCATTGTTCTGTGGCCACAATGGAGTTCCTCTGGAATGTTTAATTCCCAAATTATCGCAGAACAATTTGAACTCATTTGCCACAAATGCCGGACCTGAATCTGATTTCAGGGTCAAAGGTAAACCATGCATCTGAAAAATGTCATCTAATACAGCTATAGTGGCGGCAGCACTTGTTGATTTTACTGCTCTACACTCATAGTACCTGCTATAATAATCAATAACTACCAAAAGATAGTCTTTCCCATTGTTAAATGGACCAAAGTGGTCAACTGCCAGAGACTCCCACGGTGCATTTGGTAGCTGTGATGACCTTATGGGCTCCGGATATTGTTGTCTACCAACAATTTGACACCCATGACAACTCTTTATGTATGTTTCAACATCACTATCTAAATTGGGCCACCAGACCTTTGTACGCAAATTTCTCTTAGTTGCTGCCATTCCTAAGTGTCCTTCATGAGCTAAACTCAACACCTGTTGCCTTAGTTTGGCGGGAATAACCATCCTAGTACCCCTAAGCAATAAGTTACCTATAACACACAATTCTTCACTAATCAGCCGGTAACTACTGTGAATATTTGCACCTTTGAAATTTCCTGATCGAACACAATTTCTAACAGTTTCAAGCTCTCGATCATCTACTGACACAGATTCAATTTGTTTAGCAGTCATTGCTCTAGGCACAGAGTTCAATGCAACAAATCTGACATATTTCTCAGCATCTGAAGTGATTTTCTCAATAGAACTACTTGCAGTTTCATTTACAATTCCAAGTCTAGATAGAGGATCTGCTATATTCTTAGATCCGGGCCAATACACTACTCTATAGTCAAACTGCATTAGCCTAAGTACCCATCTTTCTATCCTAGCACATGGTTTAGATCTAGGGCTATAAATAGCTTTCAACGGTTCATGATCAGTAACCAAATCAAAGCAAATTCCAATTAGAAATGCACGAAATCTTTCACATGCCCAAACCAACGCAAGAGCCTCTCGCTCAGTTTGACAATATCTACGTTCAACATCGGTTAGACTTCTATTTGCATAGCTAATAACCCTAGGTCCATCTTCCTGTTCCTGAACTAAAACTGCCCCTAAACCTACAGGGCTGGCATCAGCAATCACTTTAGTTGGATATCTCAAGTCAAAATAACCCAAAGTTTTACTGCTAGCCAATGACTTTTTCAAATCTTCAAATGCAGATTTTTGTTTTTCTCCAAACACAAACTTAGCATTCTTTCTCGTTAGCTGTCTCAGCGGCTCTGTTTTTGTAGAATAGTCAGCAATGAATTTGCTACAGTAAGTAACTAAACCTAAGAAACTTGTCAATTCACTAACATTCTGAGGCTGCTTTGCATTCACTATAGCCTCAACCTTGGCAACTGACGGATCTATTCCACGAGCAGACAACTTATGCCCAACGAACTCGAGTTCACAAACACCAAGTTTACATTTGTCACCATTTAGTGTAAGACCAGCATTGCTCAACCTATCCATGACTTGAATCAACCTAGCATCATGTACTTCTCTATTTGGACCGTGTACTATAATGTCATCAGACAAATTAGCTACGCCTGGTATCCCTTGAACTAAGTGTTGAATTTCTGCCTGATATATCTCAGGAGCACAAGATATGCCAAAATTCAAACGTTTGTATCTATAATTGCCTACATGTGTAGCAAACGTAGTAACACTTCTAGAACTGGGGTGCAATTCAAGCTGATGAAACCCCATACGCAAATCAAGCTTACTAAATATTCTACTCTGACTAACATCATGCAGCAAGTCGTCTAATGTTGGAATAGGAAATCTTTCCCTAACTATAGCTTCATTAGCACGTCTCATATCTACGCACAATCGAATGTCTCCTGAGCTTTTTGGAACAACAACAAGAGGTGAAACCCACCTATTAGGCTCTGATACAGGCTCAATGATATCTAAGTCAACAAGCTCTTTCAACTTAGCCTCTACTTTCTCACGTAACCCAAATGGAGTTCTCCTAAATGGTTGAACTATAGGTGTGACACTAGAATCTACAGCAATTTTGACCTGTAAACCTTTAAACTTTCCAATGCCAATAAACAAGTGTTTGTACTTATCTTTCATTTGCGAGTAATCACTATTTTCTACTCTATTGATATTGATGCCAATTCTAAGGACACCTAATGAACGAGCTGTCTCGAGGCCCAACAATGAAGGTTGACCTTTATCCTCAATGATAATAAAATTAGCAGTCACTTGTGAACGACCTGCTTCAACAATTGCATCAAAACATCCATAAATAAGCAAAGGCTTTACTGAAGCATATGCAAACAATTTAATATCGCTCCCTCGAACAACTGCCTTTAAACCTTTAGACTTTAGGCTTTCCCATGTATCAAGCCCTATAACGTTACACTCACTGCCTGAGTCAACAAGGAAATCTACCTTTTTGCCATCAATTTTGACTGGCAGTTTATCAAGTTTGTAATCAGCTCGTGTTTTACATGTAAAAGTATTTCTACTGAAGTCACTGCTAGGCTCATCACTATCAACCTCAACACAATGCACTTTCTTACTTCTACGTCCATCACTTATTGGCTTTGATTTACAAAACTTTGCAAAATGACCTACCAAGGAACATTTTCTACATGTGGCTTTTCTTGCCGGACAATTAGGATCTCTCGACCAATGGTTTATTTGACCACATCTGTAGCAGCCACCCTTTCTTTCTGGTCTGCTACTAGAATGAACACTATTCTCAGTCCTTGGCTTTACAACACTATTGCCACTACCCTGAGAATTCCTATGGTTAAATCTACGGCCTACCCTATTTACAGAACTTGCCCCTACCTGGGCACCTAATTTCATTTCTGCAAACTGCTGCTCTACTGCCTCATGAGATGCAGCCAGGTTCAAAATCTCATTTAGATCAAGTGCGTCACCCTTTTCAAGGAATTTCCTGCGCAACTGGTCAGAACTACAACTGGACACTACCTGGTCCTTAATCATGTCATTCGAATCATGAAATTGACAGCCTATTGTAGCTTTTCTCAAACTCGCTACAAACTGCGCAACAGTTTCACCAACTTTTTGCGTCATTTTACGAAACAAATGCCTCTGGAACGTAATGTTTGGCTTTACCAAAAAATGACCATTTAACATCTCAAGCAAGCCATCAAAGTCGTCTATCGCAATTTGTTTATCAGTTTCCAAAGCACCATTTAAGCTTTTGAAAACTTCTCGGACTCGAGGTCCACCAGTGTATAAAAGGAGTGCCCTACGCTGAGTTCTAGATTTAACTACCTGAGCCGTAGTCCCACTACCATTAAACACACCTCTACTATCAGCATAAGACTCAAATTCTTCCACCCATGCTGACCACGCAGCTGCTACAACACTAACCTCCCCTTCCACATTGAACTGAGCTGGACACCTTAAGTCAGCAAAAGCCATTTTCCACTGTTTTGGCAATTCTACTCAACTGTCCCTAAGTAATAATGTGCGAAGCAAAGAAAGTGCTGTGACTGCACACAATTGAAACAAATAAACTTCAACTTATCTTATTCTCCAAGGCTTCCTCTCCTCCATGCTGTCTCTCTCCAGCCTCAGCTCCACGCTGCAAAGCGATTCCCGTATCCTCGTCGCCAGATGTTTTATCGTGTGTTTCAACTAATATCGCTTAGCAGTCAGGAATTACACAGTGATAATTGTCAACTCAGTTTATTACATGATGACGCTGACATAGACCAGTCTAATATAACAAACAATCTAATTTAATCTAATTACTGATACTGTTACTGATACTGATACTAATACTCATACTGGTACTAATAAACAATGGCACGAGCGGTATATTATATAGTAAGCTACGCATGGCAGCACCGCCCAGGACAGAGGTCAAAGGTTACATATACAGTTCAATGACCACTACACAACATCATGCATAAGTCAGTGCTGTTGAGTATCTAACATTTATTCCTCGAGAGTAAAATGAGTTAGTAAAAGGCAGGTTACAACTGACAACTTAGGACAAAGTTCTGCCTTTTGTAAGCGATTCACAGGAAGTGGTTTGCCAATCACATAACAATATTACAATATGAACGAATGAATATAAGTATATAAATAAACAACGAATAGGATTAACAGTGTGGACTTAAAGGTAATAGGCGCCCAGTAGTGGTAGGCGGAGTTAGAGGCTAATATACCAATCACAGTCATTCTCACTTCCTGCTTTTAGTCCTTGGTCTTTCTAGCTTTGGTACTCCATCTTTTGTAAGGGTTAGGGGTGATAATCTCCGGTAGATGGCTCTCTGCTTCTCCCAGGCTACTTTTGGGCCCACAGTCTATAATGACTCACTTCCTGTTGGCCCAGTGAGGTCGGTACCGCTGCATACAGGGTCGGTATAGGTCGGTATAGGTCGGCATAGCTCCTTACAGGGGCGGTATAGATATGTGTATAGTTTCGGTTTATTCGGTATAACCATTTCTAATCATTCTGGCCATCTAATGGCTATTATAAGGATACCAGAATGTGGTACAACGTGTGCGCAGACTTAGTAAACACTAAAGTCTACAACAATATCACTTCCTCATACTATCTATCTAGCCCTTGTACTGGTTTGGCATGCTTACCCGGGATCTACATATGTGTTGTAAAGCACCCACATGTCCGAGGATCCTGACCTAATTGCTGAAAAACTAAACGGAAGCAAAGCTTAAAATCCAGAAGATGTGGAGCCCCCTCAAGACTACCCTCCAGAGTGAGTACTTACGGAGACCAGATGTGAGGCTTAGGAACCATCTCTACCATAGATGGAGATCCTACTTCCCCTCATCGTTGAGTGACTGATGCCCAATCTAAAAGAGGCCAGACCAAGTGCCACCTATGTAAATGGTTACCGTTGTTTATTTCTTATTGTTTTATGTTTTATCATTGGCACATGTATTATTATGCATGATTGGCTCATCCCTAATGAGAAAATGAGAGTTTCTCTTGCCTCGTATGAAATGAGCTACATTGCTTTTTGTTAGTTAGAAGTCATTTGGATTGTATCACTCGTTAAATAGAGCACTGGTAATAAATTATCTATTATTGTATACAGTGGTGTAGTTTGTTTGAGTCTAAGACTCTATTCCATTTGGTAGCATCTGTCTATGTTAGAGCAGACTTTGAATGGAGTGGACTCTGTGAGAGAACGAGAAGTAAACACTGAAAGTGTGTACTTTTTGTGATGCTATTGTGTCCATAGGAGGTGACAAAAAACACGACAATGTCATTAAATTTTATGGAAATGAAAAGCATTCAAACAGAATATATCGCTGTTCAACCTTCAAATAAAAATAACACGCTTTTTTCAACTTGGCATTAAAATTTTACGGAGTTCTTTTTGTTTTTAATTAAGTATTCGTTTTTGTAATAGAGCAAGGTCAGTAACCAAACTGTATAACTCCCTTAAAAGTATGTCCATTGGCGTTGCAAAAAATTACTATTGTTTTTGCATGTAAACACTTAGCCAAATTTGTTTTATGGATGGGAAAAATCCTTTTAGTCATATCCTGTCTTAAAAAACAAAGGGTCACTGTTTGTGCTTCCAACATTAATTGGCATAATTTATCAAATTGGAATGCTTTTAACTATGAAAGAGTAACTTTTGTTTTGTCTTTTTCAACCTTAATATGAAAAACCTAGCAGCTGTAAAACATGGGATTGGGCATTTATTGCATTAAAGAAACATGTTTGTGTCCCAATAAAAAATAATGTATGGTCTTGTTCCTTGTTTAGATGGAAAAAAATTTAAGAACTCGAAACAAAATTATTGCATAGTAGTAAAACCGACATGCACTATAAGTTGAATAATTCACTTTTTGAATACTTATAAAATTCATTCACTCTTTTTCAATGTTTTTTAATTAAACAGTTTCCAGTTAGGAACGAACGTCTTACAAAAGTATGATAAAATTTTACTATATTCATTTTAGTAATTTCTGGATAAGTAAACTGATGTTTCATTCTTGTTTAGGAAATGGGTCTAAACACCAACTTGTTTCACCACAAGTGATGGATGAAGAGATCACTTCTCATTTCACTCAACTGCTGAGAGCCACTAAGGAAAAACTCAATGAGCTTTCAAATGCAGTTAAGCATTCTCGATCAACAGTAGATGACGTTGAAGACCAATGCGCAACACGGAAAAAGCAGATCGAGGAATGTCGTACCTTTCTGGTCAGTAGCATATTTTCAAGGGTAGACGCTTCTTTAGCGCTTGGACACATTTGTAATAATGATTACCTATTGGAAGCCGTTGCTTCAAACTTGCAATAGTGTAATGAATTTTGACCTGCTTTCCACGAAATTCCACTAATCTCCAGTATTATACCTCTCTCCAGAGGGGACACTGTGCCGGTATGAAAGGGAAAACTAATGATCAGTTACTGTCGGATCATTTGGCAAGCACAAAGACCATGGCTCAGACAAACTACACAGAGTGTGAGCTTGAATAGTGGCCTTATTCATAAATACCAATTCCTAGGGTGACAATCCTCTAGAGTGGTTGGTAGTACATAGATGAATGCAATGATTGTGAAAAAAATGAGCCTTTATATGGGCAGACTGACAAAAAGTAATTGGCATAATACATATAGGCATGCACCGACCGGAAGTAAATAGAGCAATGACAAACGAGATATACATATTTAAAAAACCACACAGTAGAATATGGTTAAACGAAAATGTTGCCAAGTTGGTAAAGGATGGAGTCATGTCTCTATAGCCCAATCAGAGGCTCTCCAGGGTTCTGAGGCTGTATCTAGACTGGTACATCTGGTAATCCGAGGGAGGGTACTTCCAGCTCCAGGGTTAGTGTAAGATCCTAGTACCAGGATACTGGGTCAGCCAGGGGTCACTACCAGCCATGCAGGGATAACTACCAATCCTGCCGGGGTCAAGACCTGCCCCGCAATATTCTTAATAAATTTTTGTAGCGTTATGAAATTAATCTGGGAATGATTCCAAACGCTTGTTGTTCTGGGGACCACATACTATCCAAGCATTCATTCAAGCAAATACAAGGTGGTCAACATTAACAAGTGATGCTGCCAGTCATGACTAACGATAAGCTATTATTTCATTTAGCAGAGAGCTCATTGAATTTTGCTCTACACTACCGTACTGATGCCATTATTTTTCCTGGATAGAGCAAATGTATACTACTCAAAAGCATTGAGTTGTATGTCTGAGCCGAAGTTGTAAAGTAGAACTACCTCCTTTGCAACTGTTTGCAGTGCCATACCGGCACAGGGTCACCTCTGAGGAGATATTGGTTGCTGTTTGTCAGGCCTTGGAAGGCAGACTGTTATGTTGTAATGATAGACTGGAGGTCTGCCCATGACAACTGTCTAGTGGCTATGTGTTGGACATCTAAAATCCACTACAATATTACTCTCTGTAGTTGTCATTTTATTACCATGTCACAATGCAATGGGGATGTCCATGCTAATTAACAAGCAATAAAGTGTATTAATTTTTATAAAGGATCTACTCAAATGTAAACAAAAATAAAATATCTTCTTTTATTGATTGAGAAAATTGGTCTGTGTGAACTATAAATAGGAGCTTTCTCTCTCATTTCACAGAGATTGAGCTCGGTTTACAAGATATTTGATTATGTTATCATATAATAGCTAGTGCTACACGTTAGTTGCAGTAGAAAGTGGTATTGTGATAGATTTTTATGAACCATACCTGTAAACACTTACCTTTGCAGGCCCTTACATACTACAGCCTGTATCTGTGGGCCAGAGACAGCCTTTAGCATTAATTAAACACAAGAAACAGGCGGCTGGTTGTCCCTGTTGCAAGCAGTAGAGCAAGCAGTGCTGCCTTCGTTGTAATGCAAACATGACAGGGCCGGTAGGAATCTTTACTGGGCCGGTGGTGACCTTTACTGGGCCGGTAGTGACCTTTACTGGGCCGGCGGTGACCTTTACTGGGCTGGTAGTGACCTTACTGGGCCAGAGTCAAATGAGTGACTTAGTCCAGAGATGGGAGAGCGTATCAGCAGACATTCTACCTATTATCTCTGCCCCTTTAGCCTTGGTCGCTTGTTCTATTTAACTACTTGCAATTCTCTTATTATTCGTCGCTATATTTATCCATGTATTGTTATTTGTCTAAACCACTTCCTGGGAACGACATTGATTATCATTTGTATTCTGAGCTTGCCATTGGTTTGGGACAACGTGAGCTTCCTGTCCTCCAGCCTATATAATGCTGAAGCTTGTATATATTCTTTGCATTTGTACCATTGTGTCTACTCTTGCCACTTCACTCTATAGGACTACCTTCTAGAACAGTATCAAATACAATAAATGCATTTATAGCACAGCAACTAGACTAGTATGTCTGAGCCGCGAACTCTCCTTGCAAGCTGTTAAAGTCACTTGGGCAAGTGGCACTGGGTATACTGGCGGTGTCTCCTCTGGAGAGAGGCAGAGTGTTCGAGCTTAGTAGCATTTTGTGGTAGCAGACCAAAATCTACTACAGCATTACTGCTCTTATTGTAAAAACTAAGTTACCAAAAATCTATTACAGTTTTTAATAGCAAGCTCTAAAGATAATTTTAGCTATACTTACTGCCCGTGCAAATACAGAATAGCTGATTGTGGATTACATAAATTAGCAATAAAAATTTAAAACTGTATTTATTAAATTTTTTACAATCTTACCTTTGACATTGAAATTGGTGATCACATTTTTATTTATCAAAGTTTGTAACGTTCTGTTATTTGTTTTAGATAAGTGAAGTGAACAGTAAATGTGACGACATGGTGCAAAAGGTTGACCGATATTGGCTAAAGGAAGTGCACAATGAAATTGGAAAATTCCACAACAGTTTCAATGATAAAAGAGAAATGCTCAAAAACAGTGGCATGAAAATACGCAATCTGATGAAAGAGTCAGTGAAAGATAAAGTGAGCCAAAAAGAGTTAATAGAAAAAGAAGTCAAAGCAAACTTGGAAACTGACATACAAAAGTTTGTCATGGCTGGTCAAGCATTTTGGATAAAGCGTGAGTAGCTCAACTATACTAGATATCTATTGAAAGTGTTTTTATAAATGATTAAAATATATGGTTAAAATTGAAGCAATTACATTACCCAGCCACCTAAAAATAACTTTTACAAACAAATATCCTAGTTTTTAGTAATCTGACTGACCAAATTTCTCGCTTCTGAACTAATGGACATGCTAGTAAAATATTTAAATATTTTTTCCAGTTTTCAACTTACTACTTAATAAGAGTAAAACTTACTACTTAATGAGAGCATTGGCATCTGATGTTTGCCGAGCAAAAGATGAGAAAAGTAACCAAATTCACAATGAATTTAATTAACAAATAGCCTTTTTTCAACTCGTTGTCAACCAAAAATATCTGACCGAATCAAAAAGAAATCACTAAGTATTCCTTAATATTGTTTATAGGTTGTGAATGAAACTGGACACTAAATGAATTACATCGAGCCAATCTAGTTTTTTTTTTTATGAATAAACCAGTTTATTCCCTCAAAAATATCATGAATTTACAATGAAGGGACAAAAGCTATTTTATTTATTACAGTTTCTTGCAACAAATCCAGTTTTATTATATCTTTAAAACATTGTAAATTGGGAATTATCTGCTTATGGTTTGTTTGGCAAACTTTAAGAATTTTTAAAACTGTAGTTATGTTCGGAACTGATGTTTTGCACCATGAGGGCCTATCAATTAATGAATACCTATTACTCCTTTTCCTTTGTTCTACAAAAAATATTGCAAATCCTTTTAATAAGTATGGCTAACCCCAGCCATAATGGTTAACCGTTGATCATTGGTTAACTTGAACAGTTGATCATTTAATTTACACAAAAAATGCTTGTCAAAGCTAACCATTTTTTAACATCAACAGCTTTACTTTTGAGTAAACAAACAATACTTTTAGGTGCATACTATTGTGGGAGATTTGTATAAGTATTCCCCTCCCCCTTCGGTCTAAACATGAATCATCCCCTTGAGAGTGGACCCCAAAGACTCACACCCCATAGAGAGAGAATGTTACACCTAAAAACTACCCCGGGTTACCCCGGGTCTACCCCAGGTCAGCTACCCCGGGCCTGGGTAGAAAGGAAATGGAAGAGGTAGCCTGGGATCCAAGCTACCTAATACCCCAATCAGGGATCAAATCGGACAACTACGAAGCCCAGGAGAGCAAGCCAAGTACAAGCATGCCCTAATAAGGACTGGAAGATTACCAGCTACAGAAAAGAGCGGCAACAAGTGCCCAGAGCAAAGCACCATGTGCTCAAGACTCTGATTGGATAACTTTGTATATAATCTTGTATGCTATATTGTGATTTGTTTGTGTTTACTATTGTGTTATGTGGTTGGCTCACCCAAATAAGGGGGTGAGTTTTCCTCCCCTTCTCCTATAAAAGGAGCTTTCTTGTGTGATTAGAGGCAGAAGTCTTGTGGAGTTGTTAGATACCAATATATTTTGCTAAATGGATTGTGCATAAATAAAGTATTGTTAATTAAACCTTTGTCATTGTGTGTTTAGGTCTAGGACCCCGTCAGTTAGTAGCGTTGATTCGGAGTGATCCCGAAGTAACATACCGAAGTTGATGGAGTGACCCCGTTGTGTCTAGTAGCCATTGTAAAAACTACTACACTATTTGCTTATACCAGATGTTCTAAGTTTACTGTTTGCTTGGTCGTTATGGATTCTCGGACTCCTCTCAACTCAATCAAATTTTAAAGCCTCATTATTTGCTCATAAAAATACAAAAAAAACAGAAAAAAACATGCCAATGATTAGACAAAGATTATTGAAGTTCAAATCACTGTTCAACCAAACAGCTGCTGAAACATGAAAAACTAAAAAATTAAACCAAGCTCTGCTGCTTAGCCTAATATTGTAATAGATTCCGGTCTGTTTACCATGGACATCCACTAGTCTCGAGTATTGTACCTCTCTCCAGATGGGACACTGTGCTGAATGACAGTGACAACTGTGTTCAGGGTAATTGAATTACCCGGTATAGCAAGAGCCCATGGCTCGGACAAACAATACAGCGTAGTGCTTGTGTAAGTGGCTATATTCTCAATGACAAAGTCCTGAGGGTAATTATTCCTCTAGGTTATTTGTGGCAAGACATGAGAATGAATTCAATGGATATATAAAAATTCTCTCCTTTTATATCACAGCTAACAGGTATAAAACATATAACAGCGAGAGCACAAGAAGTAAACTAGCCAATACAATCAGTTATATAAATAGGGAACCAATCAAACAATGCAATAAGGCTAAATGAGGGAGATGCCAAGTGGCTAAGGGCGGAGTCCTGTCTCCTGCTGCCCAATCAGGCTGTCCTATAGGGTCCCAAGGCTCTAGTTAGCTTGCAGTCCTGATTACCGCAGATGTTAAGGTAGGTAGCTTCGGTTTCTGGCTTGGTGGTAAGTCCTAGCTAGTTTCGAGGTTCCTCAGCTATGGCAGCCATCTTATACCTGCCCTGTGTCAGCATGCCGGCCCTGCAGAAGTCACTACCAACTCTGTAGAGGTCCCTACCGGCCCGGTACCGGACCTGTGTACTGTGCTACCGGCACAGTATGGCTTTGCTACCGGCACAGCATCATACCGTTGGCTGTAGGTGCATTGCCAGCGCAGTGAGTGGAGAAGTGGTGTAGCAAACTCCCTGTTTACTATGAACATTCACCAAAATCTACCACAATATTAACATAATAGAGAAAAACGGGCAATTTGAGAAAGTTTTCAAACAGTGGGGAAATCCCAATTAATTGTGGGAACTTCCAGATTTTGTCCTAATGGTTTATATAAGCCTGCAAAAAACTATTTTTTGGGTTTCCCCAGTAATAAAAATTTTGCTCAGGTTGCGCGGTTTTCTCTAATGACTTGTTTTTGCTAATAGCAAACCTCTAGAGGTAGTTTTGAGTAGCAATCGATGGACCAATTAGCTTTGGACTTCTCGGAAAAATTCCGAGTAAATTTTTTTTCATTAGATTATATGTTGCTTGCACCGCAACCGAAATTTAAATTATTTTCACGAGACAAACCAAATTCTAAATATTGAATAAGAAATAAGTTGTAGACATCTAGTTGAATGATAAAAATGGCAGCACTGTCGTAATTAGATAAATTATGGTCCCCTTTTAAAATAAAAAATATTTTTGGAACATTTAGCAAATTATGTCACATTTTCATTTGCACAAAAATACAATTTGTTATAACAAATGTTATATGTTTCTTAGGACAAGAACTCACGCTCGATGCATCGTTCATAAAGCTACCAACTTCACTTGAGAATTATCGCACCTCCAGCAGTGATAAGCGTTGCAATTCAATATTCAATCGCGGTGACAACCATTCAGTAGTTGGCTGTGGGCAAGGAGTGATGACGCTGAGCCATAATACTGGTATTTTGTCACCAGTGAAAGAGTTGCCCTACAAACGAGTGGCCTCTGTATTTCAGCATGGTCAGTTTTTGTATGTCCTATACAAACACAGAAATGTGTTTAAAGTGGACATATGCAACCTAAACTTTGAAGGCGCAATGACCCTGACAGAAATTAAACCAGTGATTGATTCTGTAACATCGCTGGCCGTTTCTCATTCTCACATGGCTGCAGTAGCCAAGGAAAACAGAAATCCTGTTCTTCTACTTTGGGATTTGATGACACACGATACTTTTACTCTATCACTCGATGTAAAGTGTTGCGCATTCCTTCCAGATGGCTGCTTGGTTCTTGCATCAAGCAAGGGGTTGCTTAAGTATAAAGTTGTAGAGTCAAGGTTATCTCAAGTATGGCTGAATGACAAGTTGGTGGGTATCGATAGGCTTTGTGTAGATGAGCAAGGATTGATATTTGCTGTAGCAACTAACCACGACTCCGGTGAACCTGGTCAAGTGCATCTCATCTCTTTTAGTAGTGGTAAGTAAGATGTATATACCTTACTTGAATCACATGGTTTAGAAAAATATTGCAAAAAAATCAGTAAGTTTTTATTGATTAAAAATGTGCAACTAAGTAATAGTCTCAAATTCTCAACTGCTTTAACAATGTAAAGAACCTGACACATGGGAGCGCTTTTACCAGCGAACTCCCAATATTCTGCTTGATGAAATTTTTTCTCAGAGAATATCAACGATTATTCATCACTGAGATGCACAGTGCTTTTGCATTCGTACTTCATCTTTATTGGTCAATCAAATTCACAAGCGGCGAAACCAATTTATTATTTTCTACAACTCAAAAGTTGCTCAAAGATTGTATATAAATTATCATTGATTAAAATTATTCAGCTGATTCTTGTTCAACAGTTAAATAAATTATCTTTGCTTGAGTAGCAGAAACTGTTCAGTATTTTCCGATGTTGTTGTTATTGTTATTGTTATTGTTATTGTTATTGTTATTGTTATTGTTATTGTTATTGTTATTGTTGTTGTTGTTGTTGTTGTTGTTGTTGTTGTTGTTGTTGTTGTTGTTGTTGTTGTTGTTGTTGTTATTGTTATTGTTATTGTTGTTGTTGTTGTTGTTGTTGTTGTTGTTGTTGTTGTTGTTGTTGTTGTTGTTGTTGTTGTTGTTATTGTTATTGTTATTGTTATTGTTATTGTTATTGTTATTGTTATTGTTATTGTTGTTGTTGTTGTTGTTGTTGTTGTTGTTGTTGTTGTTGTTGTTATTGTTATTGTTATTGTTATTGTTATTGTTATTGTTATTGTTATTGTTATTGTTATTGTTATTGTTATTGTTATTGTTATTGTTATTGTTATTGTTATTGTTATTGTTATTGTTATTGTTATTGTTATTGTTATTGTTATTGTTATTGTTATTGTTATTGTTATTGTTATTATTATTATTATTATTATTATTATTATTATTATTATTATTATTATTATTATTATTATTATTATTATTATTATTATTATTATTATTATTATTATTATTATTATTATTATTATTATTATTATTATTATTATTATTATATTTGATTTATTACAATAAAATAATTAATAATAGCAGCAATAATAATTCAGATGACATTAATTATTTTATTTCACTAGACTGTAGTACTCTTGCACTGAATGCTGCACATGGTATGATTTGTCAGTACTGCCCGGAAAATAACAATGTTTTTGACAGAGTCGTTTTGGTTGTGGGAAGAAAACCCCCAAATAACTGACTGCCTCGCGTGTGACTTTGTTTACTTACTGCAATGCTGCACACTGTAATTCGCATATACTAATTCACTCCCATGTGGCGAGGCCTTGAAGATAAGAATTTGCTTTCTTGTTTATAGCTTCATGAGCAGTGATATATTTTAATGATGAATATAATTTAAAAATGTTTACCAGATTAATTTGTGAAATGATTATACCAAAATTGGTGGTAATCCAAGCCTAAACACATTAAATTATCAAAATTTTGCATTTCAAAGTACTGTTTTCTGTTTGAAAGACATACATCGAGGTATCTGATTGGTATTTATTTAAGTAGGCATTTACAGTTGAAAGAAGGTTATAGATAGATGCCGGCCACATTATGATCCGTACTAACTCATCACACAAATATTAGCTTGGAAATTGCTCTTGTAACTCAATTGATAGGCTTGAAAAGCAAATAGTATGACTGGTATTTGCTTGAAGGATAAAGAAATAAGATTTTGTCTGTAGTAATTGTTTATAATTTTTGTTTTAGGGGCCTTGTTAAGGACTCTTGAGCATTATAGCATTCCCTCTACAAACCTGGGACAAATTAACATATGCGGAGACGAGCTGGCCATACCTGGTGGTGAAAACCATGACATTTTCATATTTAAACTCAAATTTGAATAGCAGATCTAACTGCAAGACAGAGACTGTTTAATTTGGTGAAATATGAGATAATTGGGTATGAAACAATTGTTTGTACGTAGGTTCGTGCAATTATGATATATTGTGGTGAATTTTGGTAGCACACATGCCCTGCGCACTGATATTAACCTAGAGGTGATTTTGACTGAAGCAATCAGTCAGCCAGACCTCCCAAAGTGATGAGTCAGAGAGCCATCACCTCAGAAGAAGGAGGAAGTACCTTACCAGCCCTGCAGATACTATACCGCAGCTTTGCCTACCGGCCCTGCAGCTTTACCTACTGGCCCTGCAGCTTTACCTACTGGCCCTGCAGTGACCTCTACCAACCCGGGAGTGACCTCTACCAACCCGGGAGTGACCCCTACCAGCCCTGCAGTAACATAACGGACAGGCAACAAAATGGCCGCTGTAGCCAGAGACCCAAAAGTAGCCTCAATCAATGCGCAAGGATGTATCCAGAACCTATCTATCTCTATATCCTATCTACCTGGAATCTACGGCTAATAAAGACTGAGGACTTGAATTTGTTGTGTGCTTCATTGCCACTAGGCACCTTATACCTTTATTATTGTGCGCCATTGTATGTATTATTTCCTTGATTGGTTAAACTACTTCCTGTTATGTTTTATTGGCTAAACTTAGCATGATGCAATGCACTTCCTGCCACCAGCCTACAAAAGGCTGGATTTACTTTTGTTCATTACCACTTATCACTTACTGCTGCTGCTGTTGACTACTCTAGGCAATTGCCTCCCTAGAGCTTGATGTGTGGACAAATAAACCTATTTATTACTTAAACTATACCTAGCCTGTCTGAGTCGAGTGTTCAAGTTGTTACCGACTTCTCCGTTGCATCCTGCAGGTCTGACCGGCCCTGCGTTACCTCTTGGAGAGAGGTGTCGTTTTGCTGTTCCACGAGCTGCATGCTGTGGACGACGGTTTGTTAGTGGAGGGTAGTGGGAGCCCTACCAACACGATCCACTACAATATCATAAAATTACGAGATTTATTTAAAAGAAAGAGGTTTGAGACCCAATACTTGATGCTGGCGCTGACATAATAAATCTTATGCTAGTTCACAGTTCAATAGATACTTACTAGAAAATATCAATACTTTCTCTCATCTTATAAGAGAACAATTAGTGGGCCTTAGAAATTGTCATTATATGATTAATTTCATTGGACGAGTGTTTTTACGTAATTTGCTTGGTAATTAAATGAAATAACATTTGCTTTATCAGCAACATTCATACCATAGTTAATGTTTAGAATAAAACAGCACCTTTTTATTATTATCATTGTAGTTTATTAAATTTATTATTATTATGCCAAATACTAGTTGAAATGTTTAAAAACTTGATTGTCTCATTCACTGGCTGGTAAAAATACAAACTCTCACATCAATGTTATAAAACACTTAGCAACGCTCTAAAAAGTGATTCTCGCCTTACTTTTTGGGGTATTTAAAGCGCATTGACAAATATGAAGTCATTTTACTATTGAAGATGCTTGCATATACTTAAAAATTGATGTGATCAAACAATGATCTTCTTTACCTGTTGTCCACAACTGTTCAACTATTTTAAGTGTTAGATGAAGGGTTTGTAAGAAAAGCAAGAAAACACGCCCACTCACCAGTAAACTGTAACTCAAGAAGAGCGCTCTTATTTGGATGACGTCAGTCATCCAGGTCTTCTTCGTAACCCGTGTATGTACCCGTATTCCTTGGTTAAGCCAATACCGATGGAACCTATGTTATAACCTTGAACTTCCTGTAACACACAAACTCGACATCCTACAATAAGCAGTAACCATTTTGTAATTGGGCCTAGTTTTGATGATGCAGAGATAAAATCAAACAGAGCTAAATTCAAGTGTTCTTCCTCTACTGTGGCTAAAAAAACTAATTTTTTGAACAACAAAAACATAAAGTATATTTGCAAAGATCATTAGCTGACTAACCTCTTGCTCCTTCCACGCCTTTGTATGCTCCTAGTCCCTGACCAGCCTGGACATAATCTTTCAGTCTCTAAATTGCCTCAGTTTTCTCCTTTACACCATTCTCAAGCCACCAGCTCATCCTCTAGGCCACTGCAAATCACCCTAATGCAAAGGTTTGCATTGCTTTTGCTTACGCCTTGTCAAAAATTCTTTCCTCTTGCATTACAGTGAAAATGTTGGTGTTGCCCCTTCAGCTTGTGATACCCTTCCCTCGTGCTATCATAGCTATATAGTCTCTGATCCCTGGTATTACGCCTATATCATATCCCTACCTTCCCAGCTCCCTTTTTATCCTACTCATCTCCCTATCCTACTGGTAATAAAGGCTATAAACTGAGAACTAAAAGATTCATAACTTGACAGCAATCTCCTTGTTTTGCTGTATACGCCCCTCTCTAACCAGTAGAACCTTGGGTATCGTGAAGTCCCTTTGACGCCCTTTCTCTTCCCATACAACCCTTTGTACAGCAAAACTCAAATAAACTACTATTTCTTTTCTTGCTAAAGATCCATGAGCAAGGGGTTGTGTCCTCGTGATTTACATTGGTCACTTGTAATGAAATATTATTATAACAAAAAGCTACTGCACTAGCAGGTGATGCAGATCATCAGTAGATATACATAGCCATGTGGCTAGAAAACGTTAACCATGTGCAGTAAAACAAAAGTAATTATTATTATAAAGTGTGACTTGTTAATTCCAATATTAGACGTGCTTCAGATTGATGAAGTTTGAATCTTTTTTTTCATGTCTTTTAATGCTTAAAAAGAGCTGAAGGAGCAGCACCGGGTAGTTTGCACTTTCCAAGTTGTTGATAATTAACTTTACTAAAAACTAGTAAATTGATTCATGGCTTAGGTACTGTACATGGTCAGGAATTCATGAAGACAAATATCGGGCATCCTAGATCTGTAACGAGAGAGGGCTATAGTTGAGAAGAATGTTATAAATGCAGAGTGGAAGGCCTACACAATATACAAAAAGCTGTGACACTAGTCTTTCCTAACATCTGAGTGTGTCTATCCCTTAATACTGTGTTTGCTGTGTGCTAAAAATATCCCAATATTTTGAGGCAGAGAGTTTCTTGTCCAAACTCCAGATTGACAAGCCAAAAGTGAGTCACTTGCCATGATGGACTGACCAATTGTCAATGTATAATCACTGGGTAGGAAATACGTGAACAAAAATACTGAAAAGTAGTGTGTGAAAAATGGTTGTTGTAACCACAGTTTTAATGAGGTGTATCTGAGCAGTGGAAATTGAACAATTGTATATCCCTACTAGCAGAAATCTTTGGTTTGTTGTTTTGGCTTTGCAAAAGCAAAAATATTACAGAAGACAAGTGTTTTTTTTTCAAAATGCAACCAGCTAGTAACAAACAGTAAGTTCTTTTGTCACTTATTTTTGCTTTAAATAGTTGGTTAGTTTCAGAGTTTTTCATTTTAAAAATTTAACCAATAGCGCAGTAAAACAATTGCAATTAACAACGAACAATTAACAATTAATAACCGTAGTAACTCTTTTGTAGTCATTTATTCGTCTTCAAGATTCAATAACTTGGTCACACTCTGGTTTACTATCGTAAGGGAGCAAAAAAAAATGACTTTGTCATATTACTTTGCAATTTCATGATTGGGTATTTTTTTAAAAAGTTAAAAGAAGTTCGATGTCTTAGGTAAAATTTTTAATTTTAGCTAGTTATTTAGTTTTTTGCTTGAAAAGTAAGTGAGAGTTTAGCCTTGGGAAGTAATACTGGAAACTGTACAAACTCAATATCTCCATCTTTTGCTTTCCAAGTACAGTGCTTCACAGCAATCGCAATAAACTGTAGAAGAAAAGTGTTAATAAATTTTTTAGCCACACAAGATCTTATTCCGGTACCACCAAATGGTATCCATGATGGATCCGACTTCACATCTTTCCATCTGTCAGGATTGAAGTCAGAATGCAGATGGTAGTTTTCTTCAGCTCCTTGGTTGTCTCTTATGCTGTAGAGGACTGTCCAACCTGCAGGTATCTGGTATCCCTGCAAATGTGTAACTCTTAGAAGTTCAAGTTCTTCATGCAAAAATGAGCAGTTTTCTGAAGCAAATTAGGTAGAATATTTGTTAGCCAACTACATGTCCAATCCACTTTGTAAACATTACAGTAAAATCCGCATGAATAGAAAACACTAAACTGCTTTATATAACGTAACAGTAAAGATCCCAGACATTAAACCATTGAAAATGGCTTCACACATTTCAATATTGTCATCTCTAATTTAATTTGTAGCTTTTTTATTTATAAAACCAATTGTCCGTGTATCACTGTTGGAATAGTTAGTGCTCTCTAACATCAGGGGCAGTCTTTATGCAATAACATTTGCATAAGCGTTTTCCCGTTAGCGAAATGGGTAACGGAAATAAAGAAATTTTAATGATTTTTTTATCACAAAAAACTTGATGTATTGAGATGAGATTTTAGCGTTTCAATTCAGAACACAACTGCTTTTACCTCTAAAACATCCATGTTTTTACTCGGAAAAAAACTCAATGTCTAGTTTATTTATTGAGTTTTACAAAACATTTTCTCACAAAATTATTAGCTAATCATTAATGTTAAACTTGTTATGATTACTTGTAATTGACGCAATCAGTATAATTATTATTTTGAATGTCATTCAAGAATCAACTGGTTAAGCTACTTGCAGTTTAAATTTACGAAGTGGGATGTTTCAGACTGTAATGCTTCAAATATCCAATGCAAAACTTTCCATTTCTCTTTTTAAACTATACTTTGTATAATCTCAAATACAATTTTTCGAGCTACTCCAAAATGCTTGGCACAATGTTTTCTTAAGTAAGTGAAGATACTTGAGAAGTTTGAAAAATGTAGTAGCTACATCCAAGTTAAAGTGTGGCATCCCTTTATAGTTCATAGCAACAAGGCTCACCTCCAGCTCAAATGTTTTAATGGCCCTGCGGAAGCCGCCACCAATAGGAGGAGAGATTCTAGTCACTTCCTTCCACACTTGTTCAAGGTAAATTAAATCCTTAAGTTTATCAAGGGTGAGAGATGCATCAGGCTGCATGAGTCCGGCTCCATCTAGTTCTTCCACCAGTTTAGTCACCACACCAGGATGTTTAGCCAGATGCACCAGAGTTGAACAACACAGACTCGGAAGTCCTTTAAATAAAACAGCACTTGCATAACTATGAGATCCCTTCGGCTGCGAGTAGTATTGTAGAGTTTTCATCCTTCACACTACCGACACAACAGGATCCACTTGCTTTACTTTAGACAACTAGTGTAGAGACCGCGCCCCAGCCGAACAATACAGAGTTCCACTAATAATAATTTAGTGTCTAAATCTATTTAACAATATAATACGTTTTTTTTTTTTTTATATTGTATTGTTTACAAATTAAGTATAAAAAGAATAAAAAGGTAACCAATAATACAAAGGGGCCAATCAGATAGCTCGAAGCTAGAAATGCGACAGCCCCGGTCCAGAAACCAGTCAAAGCAAGGATGGCAAGGCCACCCCACGGGCGCAGCAGAGCGCAGACTACCCCCGGTCACCATCGTCCCACAGGCAAGCCGCCAGACGATCCCCGAAGACATGGTTTGGTAGGTCCCGCAGGTCCCAAGCCAGAACACTGAAATGGTTCGCAGCGACATGGAACATTGATCTTTTCCCTTTTCCTGTCCAGTACACAAAACTTCTGCCTCTCTCACTCACAGCAATTCCTTTTATAGGAAGTAGTCAGGAAGGCTCACTCTGTTATTAGGGTGGGCAAATCATAGACAGTTACACAATTCAACAACAAATCAATGTAGTTCATACAATAAGGTAAATAATGCTAACTAATAACAAGGGTGTACACATGGCACACAGTCCTGTAAGGTACTTTTCCATTCCTATTAGCCTTTGATCTACTCCACTGCTTCAGCTCTGATCTTTATTCTAGAAGGCTCCTATACTTCCTGGACCTCAAGCTTTCCTTGGCAGCCATATTTCTCTGTTAGATCCAGAGTACAGAGCCGAGGTAGCTTCTATATGTAAATATATGTCACATACAGGGTGGATACAGGCCTGGGGTAGCGGGTATCCAATTTATATCAATTTCTGTGTACTGCTAATCAAAGGGGAAGGCTTTGGCATCATAGTACACTTCTCTTCAAGGGTGGCAAGGGGTGTAGGGGTCATAGGGGGTTGGGGGAAAGGGTTTGAATCGCTACAGCACACAAATCTCCCACAGTATAATAGGAGCAGATCTCAAGTACTTATTACGCTACTGCTGAACACGGTTATAATGAAACTCAAACTATTTTTAACCGCCGGAAAATAAATGAGAAGTAATGGCTGTAATTTTGAGCATATTTACCATTTAAAGTTTCAATAGATGCATTTGTATGAAGTTATTCGGGATTAACATAAACCAAAAGTTCTTTCTACAAGCAGCAGATCCAATAAAAAATTATGATATCCAGAAACCTTTATTCTCAAGGCTTCTTTACACTCTTGAGGGAAAAAATTGAGAATTATTATTAATAGTGGAAAAATAAACTCGCTGTTTTGAAGGCTTACAGTTTATTTTGAAATGTGTGGATATTGTTATTGAAAAAACTACTCTCAAATTATCAAATTCAGTTTCTATTTAAAGTAAAGGCACATGATAAATGGTTTCCATACTGTAACAAAAGTTACCGATGGCAAATGCTTGCATTCACCTCTCGCCC
The DNA here is from genome assembly GCA_945261195.1 of Cryptosula pallasiana. NCBI lineage: Eukaryota > Metazoa > Bryozoa > Gymnolaemata > Cheilostomatida > Cryptosulidae > Cryptosula > Cryptosula pallasiana. Next base: position 14,380,144 of record OX183131.1, on the reverse strand, counting down.
AACCTTCACTGGTAGCTATCATCTACCCCGGCTCTCTCTTTACCAACATTTGGTTGATACAGTAGTAGATAAACCTGTTTTATTTGTCATATTTGTAATAGTAAAAATTCTCAAAGTTAGAGTTGCCTATCCAGCAATGCAAAAATTTCTGACCCTAAATTCTTCATTTTTCTGCTTGCATTATCTGCACACGTTTGGTCCAGGCAAAAGCCACAACAACTCCACGAATAAATAAAAAGCGATGATTATTGGAGTCTCAGGAACTTTTCGTATTTCCTCTGCCTTCCACTGATGCATTACGGTCGAGTTTTCTAGTTAAAACTGGAATTATTTGTCTCTGCACCATTTAGAAGACAGACGTACCCTGTTTTTTTTTAAAGTTTTTCTCCCACCCTCCCCCTCCCCAAAGATCTGTTTTTTTCTTTTTACCCGTGCTCCATTTCTTGTCTGTTTATGGTACCTACAATTAGCTAATTAGCTGGAGAAACTGAATGTAGAATTACCACAAGAAGCGACAGAAATCACACATGTCAACTAAACCAAACACTCTGCAAAACTGGTCAAATAGTTTATACCTAAGTGTTAGTGTATACTTTGAGAAGTGAACTTCAAAGTGGAAGTAAATTTGCCTCTACAGCAACTTAAAGGAATGAAGAGCACTTAGATTTGGAACTTATCAACCCTCAAGTAATAAATGAGCTAAATAACCCAAGCTAAAGCAAGTGCTTTATCAAAAAGAAACAAGGAGGTTAGCTATTCATCTAAGAATCTTATCTGATCAGAGTGAAAGTCTGATAAAGATACAGAGGTAGTGTTGTAGAGCAGAGTCAATGGATCAATTTCACTTTAATTAATTTTTGTTGTGATTGCTCATTTCGTGAGTTGTGGTCACATCACGGGCTGAGCCAAACAAGCCTGGTCTGATAGCTTGTATTTATTGTGTAAGTATGACCGATTACAAAAAGACTTTAAATATTTTGTTGTTGACCCGCTTACAAGTAAAATAATGCTGTTCAATTTTATTTTTACTCTTACTTACACCAGTCAAATGACTCTGCTGCTCGGAAAACGGGAAATAACTTGTGTCTTGTGTGAGAAAGTGGGAAAAGTAGAGAGAGACAAATAGAGAGAGACAAATAAAAAGAGAGAGAGAGAGAGGGTGAGGGTGAGGGAGAGGGAGAGAGAGAGTGGGAGAGAGAGGGGGAGGAGGAGGGGAGGGGGAAGGGGAGGGGGAGGGGGAGGGGGAGGGGGAGGGAGAGAGATAAAGTGAAATTACAATGAATACGCAAGGTAAAGAGCTAAAAGGAGAGGTTTAAATTCAGGTTTAGAGGGTAGTTTAGGTAGTTTAGAAAATTGACTCAAGCAATATAAAATACTTACCCTGGGGGCATAGAAACATTTGATACCTCTGTGGTGGATTTTAGTAGCACTCATGCCCTGCACACTCATATTAACTTAGAGGTCTCTCTGGCTGAAGCAATAAGCCAGACAGACCTCCCAAAGTGATGACTCAGGGAGCTATCACCTCAGAAGAATTAGGCAATACCTCACTGGACCTACAGCTAGCATACCGGTTCTGCAGACACTATACTGGCCCTGCAGACACTATACTGGCCCTGCAGACACTATACTGGCCCTGCAGACATTATACCGGCCCTGCAGCTTTACTTGCCGGCCCTGCAGTGATCTTTATTGACTGGGAGTGACCTCTACCGGCCCTGCAGTGAAATACCGGGCCGGCAACAAGATGGCCGCTGTAGCTGGAGTTTCAAAAGTAGCCCATGTCGATACACGAGGAAGAATCCAGGACCTATATACCTCTACATCTAATCTATCTTGGATCTAAGGCTGGCCAAGACTGAGGATTTTATCTTATAGTATTATTCCTTGCCACTAGGCACCTCGTACATTTACTGTTGTGGGCTATTACATGCATTGTTGTCCTGATTGGATATTTTACTTCGTGTCACATTTTATTGGTTAGTCTTAGCATGAGGCAATGCACTCCCTGCCACTAGCCTGTAAAAAGCTGGTGGCAAGGCTGTTTGTCAGTGGGAGCCCTATCGGCACGATCCACTGCACCTCATCAACCTACCATTATGAGAAGCAAATAGATTCTCCACCACACTGTCTTCTAGCTCCACCTCTTTCAATGCATCCATACCATCTTCATTCAGTAGTATTATTGACATCACATCCTGTGGTTCCTCTTCACTATTAAGCACTCTTCTTTTTTCTTTAATAATTTCTCGTACAATCTTTACAACCTCACGCCTTGCATTGAGAGCCTTCAATGGAATGTTGGAACACATGTAGACATGATTGAATGCAGGCTGGAATGAATGCAGACGGAGCTGGAATGAAAGCGAGAACTTTCTAAAATTAATGTTGACAAACCTGGAACGAATATCGACAATGTAATAGCAAAAAAGTTTGAAAATTCGTTCCTGGTGACAGGAATATTAAAATTTCTCATTAGTATGTGTATAGAAACTCCTAAAATGGACAGCAAAATAATACATATGCAATGCATATATTCTGTTAGGAGCAAAACTTTCTGCTCTATTGCATTCAATGCTTATTCCAGGGCTATCCACATTCATCTCTATCAATGTTTATTCTTGTCTTTGTTCATTTAAATCTTCCTACAATCAAATTAACTTTAACTGCCAACTATAAGAATTGCTAGATTAGTTTTGCACTACAAGTGAGATGTTGAGGATGATTCTGTAATAGTGCACCAAGTTCTGAAAACCGTCTAAAATGTCTTTTTTAGAATTAGTAAACAAGAAATGCAAGTGTTAGCAATTTCAGAGCTTTTTCTCTAAAATTAACATCCCAATAAAAGCAACCGAGACCTTTTTGTCCGAAACTAAAAAATAAAACTTGCGGACTGCCAGTTTTCCAATTCATGTAAAATCACAAAATTATTATTATGGTTACGCCAAAAGTCAGTTACTAGTCACTAAAATTGAGGTCAAGTCCAAAGGCTTTTTTAATCAAAACAATACTTACAAAACATACCACAAACTCTCGCTCATCAATTAATATGCATTAAACAGCCAAAAATTGCGCTTAATACTTTTATTTTTGCAAATAATCTTGTAAATGTTAATTTAACAAAGTTGGAAAAAGTGAGCACAACTCCGCAACAGTTCTTTAATATGTAATTACCTTGAATGGCGTAACGCGTTTGTGGAAAGCTCTAGCAACACTATGGACATTATAAAACTGATATTCCATGTAACTGTTTAACTTCCCTTTGCATGTTATACCAAAAATACAACAGTAAACGTATTATCTGAAAATTATTTTGGAATTTTATAGCTGTGCAAAATATAATAAAAGATCTTGGTGAAGGCTTCTAGTAATTTCTACTAAGCTCAGGGAATATACATCTTTCTTGAGGATACACTGTGCTAGCATAGCTAGTGACAAACTCCAACAAAAAATACCAAATGTAAAGAGCCCTCGGCTCAGACGAATGTTGGACTGAATGTGAACAGGAATGAATGTGGGCAGGAATGAATGTGGACAGGAATGAATGTGGACAGGAATGAATGTGGACAGGAATGAATGTGGACAGGAATGAATGTGGACAGGAATGAATGTGGACAGGAATGTGTGTGGACAGGAATGAATGTGGACAGGAATGAATGTGGACAGGAATGAATGTGGGCAGGAATGAAAGCAGATATAGCTAGAATAAATGTAAACACATCCTGGAATAAACATTGACAGACCTTGGATGAATATTAACTATGCTGTAAAAAAGAATATTTCGACCTTTATTCCCGCATGTGTCTAAATTTTTTCCAGGTGACATATATAATACTGTTTCGACACTCGTTCCACAAACCAAAAAAAATGCTGTTTTTTGTCAATGTAGACAACTCCAGGAATAAATGCCAAAATGATATTTCTATATACCCTAAAATGAATTTAGACACTTCCAGGAATGAACATCGAAGCTTTATTTTTTATAGAGTAATCCATGTTCATTCCAGGTCTGTCAATGTTAATTTTAGGATGTGTCTACGTTCCAATTCCGGCTCAGGAAAAAGCAGTCAGTGTTGCTAGTATAGTATCACTCTATTGACTCTACCCTTCTGTAGGGAGGCTATAGCATACAGAAAAGTACATAAGTGCACTGTACAGACGCATATAAGCAAGAGCAATGATTAGTGCAAGTTGGCTTACAGCGAACAATTGACCAAATTGTAAATAACCAATAATAGATGATAAGTAAACCAATAAAATTTAAATATATAAATAACAACCAATCAAGCAATTCAATGCAGTTAAAAGTAAACCTAGTGTCAAAAGTGTGGAGCTAGAGTTTGAAAGCCCAGCTAGCTGACTCCTAACCTCTTCATACAGTCTTCAGTATTTCTATACCCTGGGATCAATGTTTTTCGTCTACCAGAGGTAATACTGTCTAAGATACAGTCCGTCAAAGGTCCTCTGTATGTCTTTGGAACCTCAGCTATAGTGGCCATCTTAGTGCTGGCATAGTCTATCCATTTAAGGCCAATATAGATTGATGAAGGGCAGATATAGTGGTAATAATCACTAATCAGTGTTTTTGTGTCCTCTGCTAGCACCAGAGAGATCTGTCGGACTAAAACCATCAGTGAGAGTCGCCTCTGGTAGTGATTTATGAGTGTGTGCTAGTTGCAGGATGGTATACTACCCCAAAATCTTTAGTAATCATTTACCCCCATAAATATCCCATCGACACTCCTTATTTCTTCATTACACTTCGCTTTGTATAACAATTATATAAACAAAGGATCAAACGTGTTCGAAAATCTGGGTTCCACGAACAGGATGCATTGTCCTCCTTCCCCTTACAAAGGTGCAGAGAAACACCTTGAGTGAGGGCAATCCTCAGTCACCCCTTACAAAGGATTCACAAAAGTAACCCCCAGGCAGTCGTAGGAAATGCCAGACAACTATCCAGAGGATCCAGTGCTACCCAGGATAGAACAACATTGAGAGTTCACGAAAATAACCGAAAATTCCCTTTCTCCATTTTTCGAGCTCCGGAAGTATGAACCCATTGGCCTCCCAATGATAAGAGGTGTGAATAAATCATCTCACCAGAAGTTGTACCTTGACAGACCTCTAGAGAGGCCCGAAACTTACCTCAGAAACTACATAGAAGCTTCTTTGGATTTCTGTGACACACAGTTGCATCATAATGTTTACTGATATATTTTATTGCGCTCCTTCCTGTACACAAAGAAAACGAGATGCGGGAATTCCTTTATAAATAGCTACACTGGATAATGAAGGCACAGATAGCGGGACAGAGTTTAAAGGGTACAAACTTGTGCTGTGGGTCAGGGGTAGCCACAGACTAAGTCTCTTAAAATTGAGCAAATATGCATGTATTTGTAAATATAATACTGCATTGTGATTGATTTCTTCATATAGTAATGATCCTATGAGCCGTCCCTCAATGTAGTGTACTGTTTTCTCGTTATATTATATAAAAAGCCAGACAGCATTTACTGCTTGGCAGAGCACCTTTAAGCCTCACAATAGACTGAATCAGGAATTTTTACTACAAGCAGTAATATGTTTATACTCTTAACACCTTGCACTATTCATCTGGGCTGGCGGCTATTATCTGAACTGAAGGAGGTCGGACTTGGAGTTGTGGAGAAATGAAAAGTTTGGAATTGGTAGCTCTAAAGTTGCTTGAAATCTCATAACAGCTGTGGGAGCTGTCAAAATTATTTTTGTCACTTCTGTTTGCCAGTTTGTTTGCCAGTTTGTTTGCCAGTCTGTTTGTCAGTCGCGGGAAGAGAGGATTCTGGGAATAGAGTCGATTGAGGGGTTAAATTCAAGGCTAGTATGTCTTGTGTGTAGAAAGCAGTTGTCTACAGTTGTTGTTACTGTGGATGCAGGGCAAGTTCCTTCAGAGTGTGTTCGTAGAGTGAATCAGACAGCTTACAAAAACTTCACAAAGCCCCATCGATTGATTCTGCTTATAGTTTGGTTAATGATTCAGCTTTATTTTTTGCCTGGGAATGCCAATAAATTTGTTTTGGTTTCCTTTGGATTTTTATGATTTTTTTTTAAATTTTTAACTCAACGATTTCGACCTGTGCATATTCAAATATCAAAAGTTTTTAGAGACTAAAAATTGTTTTGCAAACTGTTGAGGTATTAATTTATATAGGTTCAAGTATTTAAACAATGCGGTTAAACACTTTGTTATAGGTATCACATTGTCCATCGCTTTTTTCAAGCTAACATATAAATAACTTACTCAAGCACTACCGGCATTCAACCTTCACTAGTGTTTGTGAACCAACAATAAGGTTGAATTATAACATAAACCACCTCTAAAGCTTTAATGACACAATCACACTCATTAGCGGCAGCAGGTCTAACCTTACGGTATCCAAATCCAGGTAGATTCACAGGTAAGGTGAAGAGATTGGAAACCATCACATCGATGTTAAACATCAGTTTGTCCATTTGACCCTTTTGAAGCTGCTGGCCAAGCAGGGTGTTTGCTGACCCCTGAAAATGTACACAAGGGCTTGCAAAACCTTGACATCAGTTTGGCATGTAAATTAACTAAACACAAAAAAAAAGAGCTGGATGGATGTACAATCTGCCATAGATGGTTATTTCTAAAAAAAACGTTTGATTTTTATGAATACGAATGATTATATAAGCCCAGTTTTTGTTTGTTCTGTTTACACAAAACAAAAACTGTTCAATGCATAGTTTTGTATAATCAGTTTCACAATTTTCACAATTTTTTGTAATCTGACATGTACAAAAATGCTTTAAAATTCACTACTGATATAAATTATAGAAAGAAAAGAATTGAGTTGCAAAAAAGGAAATAGCTGAAGTTTGAAAAAGACTAGCAAATACAAACTATAGTGAAAGTAAAAATATTCCAGATATTTAACAGATGACAAATGTATCTTTACTTTTACAATTCATGTAACTTATCATGTTGATGAAACTACTGTACTTTTAAACAAAGTTTATTTAAGAAAGAAAAACCCTAAGAGAAAGTTTCAAGTAAGGGAAAAGCATTTTATTGCTTTCAAGTTCGAACACACTACTTTTACCATGTGTTATTGACTTCTGTGAGGCTATTGGCCAGCTTCCAAAACTAAAAGCTATACATCTAAAAATCATCTTCTTGCATAAAGGCCTGGCTACACGATCGCAAATTTCGTGCGCTATGCTTTGTGCAATTTCAATGCACTAAAGGCTAGGTGCTACACAAACGCAAGTTCTGTGCATTGAACTACGTTGCGTTGAGGAGTTGTATTATCTTAGCCGAGGTAATAACCAATAGTAGTAGTGTAGCTAGTTAGCCGCGGTCTTGTTAGTAGTTTTTATTACTAGCGGTTGGATCAAAATCACTGAAGTGCGCCTAACTGGATTCATTGTAGACTGCTTTAGCCAATCACAATCAATATTGCACGGCCCATCCATCGGTCAAAGCACAACGCATAATTCAAACATGTTAAAAGTTTGCAAAACGACGAAAGTCAGGGCAATCAGCAAAATGCGTTGACCTTTCGGAACTCTTGTGCAATAACGCACGGAACTTGCGATCGTGTAGCCAGGCCATAACAAAGCTACACACAAATTCCAGCTGCCTGTATGATCAATGTTGTTGGCTGACCTCAAATGAAAGTTGCCTGCAGCACTTCAGAATGTCTGACACATGTCCTTCCTCACATCGGTTGGTCACCCATGTTTTTATTATCTCCTCCAGTTTATGGCTGTATCCTATGCAACAAAGAGTAAATACTAAATAATATTCTGTATCATTAGTGATTGGTCAAGAAATGGAGCAGCTATGACCTAGTTGTTAGAGCACCAGACCTGTCTGTAGCAATTTTTGACGTCAAAATCACTGGTAGTGGAAAGGCCTGGTGAAACTAGGGCTAATCTTTGATGAAACTGTAAACAGTACTATTTTGCCAGCCCAAGCAGATTCGTTGATAAGCAAATGTAACAAATACTTTAGTTTTGCCGTGATCAAGCAATGTTAGGTTTAGAAAATTTGTTGGTTGCGATGTTTACTCATGATTGGACTATTGGACGATATAAGCTCATGAATTGGCTTATTTTCTCTGTGCTGTTATTGAGTAGTCTCCAATGTCAGGGTCATTCAAAATGAGCACATAGTTCCCGTAGTACCACATTTGTTTTTTTGAAAAAATTTTATTCATCTTATTATATTATATCCGTGATGGATTCTAAATATATCAATGATAATAATAAATTATAATAAAACACTTGAAATAGTCATGGCTGATCAAACTGAGCTATTTACGGAAATAGCTTAATCCAAACCTTTCCTCAATTATTTTCCATGCTTTTACAGCTTGCAGGAAGTGATAGACAGGCTCGCGCACAAAGTACAATGCGCTGCCATTAGAGGAAACTTTATGCAAAACGAGTGATCACTAAACGTCACGAATCAGTTACTGCTGTTTTGTAACTGGCCTAGTGAAACATTATTCACTGTACTTCAGTTGGCACCTAATAAACTTTTGATATATTTTAGTTTTATGTCCTCATATGACCAGAGCAAAAAGGGTGAACACCAAACCAGTGCAGCTTATCTACAACCCTTGATGGTTGCCAGCATTGTCGGGATACATACATACCGCCCAACATAAAAAACCTGAGCTTACTTTGAACAGCCTTAGCAGAAAAACCCTTCATCACTTGAGCTCTCCTGGTGTTATGATCTCTCCGTGTAGATGCTGCCAATGATGTTTTACCTAGAACTTCAACAGCTGAAGTTGGCAAATGCATTGTAACCAGCGTTTCTTCATTCTTTAGAATCTAAACAGGAAATATGTCTCTTTTTGTTATTAGTAATTTGTTTGTGCATAAAACTATGTGGCTTTTTCTTCCCAATTGAGAATTACAAACAGTTTATACAGTTGAAGTTTCAGTTATGTTTTTGAGAAAATGTCGTGAAGTTATTCCACACTTGTGTATTTGTGTACTAAGAAAAAATAGTATCAGTTCTGGGAAACTGGAAAAAAATAGTTTTAAATAATTAATTTTTTTATTAGATTGATACCTTTTGAATATTTTCTGTGCCCCAAACTCTGATAGTTGGATTTCCCATCAAATGAGTTTTGTAAATGTGACCATATCTTTCTTTTCTGTCGGTATAGAACTTCCATTTCTATAAAGTATACAAAATACTTTGAAACTGTCTAACAAACACCAAAACTAATTTCACTCACTTTTACAAGTTAATACTTTGCTAAAAGGTGTACAATTAGATAAAGACCCCGGGTAACAATGATGTAAGAAACTTTACCTGAATTATCATATGAGGTGTTTCTCCAACAAAAGGCAAGCCTACGGTGCCTGGTGGCAGAGGAAGATTGCTGTTTTTGTCTCTAAGGCTATCTATGTAGGATCTCCACAGTGGACCAGAGATCAACCAGATGATCACCGGAAACAGTACTGTGCAGACTATTTCAACCCACATCTTGTTATCGACTGCTAACTAAAACAACCAAAAACTTTTATAATTTTGAACCACTTATTGTATGTAGTAAAACCTATTGGTGAAGTTTTTCACTGATTACCACTGATTTTTTTTCTGTTAGAGTTACATGTACACTAAAATGCTTGAATGCTAAGTCAAAGCTGTATAAAACATCAACCTCATTTAACGTGATGCCGATTACTTCGTCGGCTAAAAATGGCTTCATGGTAAACCTTACTGAAATAGTGATTTTTTAAACACTTTCAACAATTTTGACAGCGAAATGAATTCTGGCCATCTAACTAAGTTTTTTTAAACATTAAAACATCGTTTTTGTTTTTTGGAAAAGAAAATGCATCAATGGTATAAGATTTTCTAGAAGCAGCTGTTAAACTTTGTGAATCTTCCTTTGATAATGTAAGAGTTATCTCCTCTTGACAGTGAATCATAATAACCCACTAAGCATGACCAGCTCATACATGAAAAAACTTGTCATGCAGACTTGAAGTGTTTGCAACTTGAAATTGGGCAGCCATAGATAAATAAGCTAAGAAATAAGCTCATTTTTGAAATTGATCAAGCAAAAATGATTGAAAAATTAAACCTTATTGAAGCAAACTCAACCAAAAAGAATTGAGCGATCAATCCACTTTTGACACTGAACAGAAATGCGAATGCGTGATCAATTGAAACATAAACTGAATGAAATCTTTTATAAAAAGCTTGCTGCTACTACTACCAAGGAGTTTACATGAAGCTCTCCGTAGCGTATGATATTAAACACAGTTTGATTTACCAGTCCAACTTCAGCAAAGAGGGTCCAGCCCAGCTTTCACTTTCTTCGTACTCCAGATATTTTACGTCATGGCAACACCAGTGCGAAACTGTTCTACAAATTGATCTTTTTCCTACCACCTTGGCTTCGTCTCTTTATGTGAAGCCATTCAAGCCATATAATGCCTGGAATGTGTCAGTGCCACAGACATTGACATATGTATAAGAATATGCATCAACGCAGGTTATGCATCAGAGACCTGGAAAATGTTAAATGTGTTTGATTTTTTATTCAAATGGTGGTGTTGATACTTTTTATTGAAATATCGGTGGCAAAATTTATGAAGGTCTGCCATAGTTGGTCTCAGGAAAATAATAAGCAAGTATCTAGCGGCCACAAAGTTGTACACCATTAAATAATACACTATTGAAAGTGCAGCATCAAATTGTACACCATTAAATGGAATGCTTCATCACCAGTAACATGTTTGGAATTCCATTTGAATTTTTAATCATATATCATTGTCAAACAGGAAGGATAATAACTTGTTTTGAAGAAGTACTGCAACTGAGCAGTATAAATGCAATTACTAGTGTACCAAGCTCACAAAAATCATTTCACCATATACGAAAAGTATAACACACCAACCATTAGTGGGTGGTGTGTTGTGGGTGGTGTGTAGTGGGTGGTGTGTTGTGGGTGGTGGGTTGTGGGTGGTGGGTTGTTGAGGTCGGTCAGTGTTGCAATCGCTAGTTGCCAGCTGACAGCAAGTTGATAAGTGCTACTAACCTATCAGCATCTTTGACATAGCGCATAATCTACGCTATATTTTACTTCCAACATGATTCTTGGTTATTTGATCTCTGAGCCGAAGATCGATATTCTGTGTTATTGAAAACAAACTTTCTGTGGGAGTGTTCGTCTTCACTGATTAAATAGTTAGTATGTTTGGGATGTTTTATATGCTGATTATGAAAATGCCGGATTGACAATGAACATCATAAAATTCAGGTTATGAATCCCAGTGTTGCATGAAACTCGTTCTCACTAATTGATGGTTAGAACACTCTGTAACCAAGTGCTGTACAGCCAGCCAAAATTAATCCAAAAAACTGAGCGTTTTGTGGCTTCAAATGAATCTGGCATTTGTGGACTCAAAGCTCCCTATGCTCTGATCACTGTGCGCTCTATATGGCACTGGCTCCTACTCACCCTCCTTTGCACACTTCCCCCCTGATGCACTGGCTCCTACTTACCCTCCTTTACACACTTCCCCCCTGATGCACTGGCTCCTACTTACCCTCCTTTGCACACTTCCCCCCTGATGCACTGGCTCCTACTTACCCTCCTTTGCACACTTCCCCCCTGATGCACTGGCTCCTACTTACCCTCCTTTACACACTTCCCCCCTGATGCACTGGCTCCTACTTACCCTCCTTTACACACTTCCCCCCTGATGCACTGGCTCCTACTTACCCTCCTTTGCACACTTCCCCCCTGATGCACTGGCTCCTACTTACCCTCCTTTGCACACTTCCCCCCTGATGCACTGGCTCCTACTTACCCTCCTTTACACACTTCCCCCTGATGCACTGGCTCCTACTTACCCTCCTTTGCACACTTCCCCCTGATGCACTGGCTCCTACTTACCCTCTTTTGCACACTTCCCCCCTGATGCACTGGCTCCTACTTACCCTCTTTTGCACACTTCCCCCCTGATGCACTGGCTCCTACTTACCCTCCTTTGCACACTTCCCCCTGATGCACTGGCTCCTACTTACCCTTCTTTGCACACTTCCCCCCTGATGCACTGGCTCCTACTTACCCTCCTTTGCACACTTCCCCCCTGATGCACTGGCTCCTACTTACCCTCCCATGCACACTTCCCCCTGATGCACTGGCTCCTACTTACCCTCCTTTGCACACTTCCCCCCAGATGCACTGGCTCCTACTTACCCTCCCTTGCACACTTCCCCCTGATGCACTGGCTCCTACTTACCCTCCCTTGCACACTTCCCCCTGATGCACTGGCTCCTACTTACCCTCCTTTGCACACTTTCCCCCTGATGCACTGGCTCCTACTTACCCTCCCTTGCACACTTCCCCCTGATGCACTGGCTCCTACTTACCCTCCCTTGCACACTTCCCCCTGATGCACTGGCCCCTCCCGCTTGCACGCCTCCCTCATCTGCTACTTCCCGCCATCTGCCGGACAGCCAGTCAGCCAGCCAGCCAGTCAGCCAGTCAGCCAGCCAGCCAGTCAGCTAGCCAGCCAGTCAGCCAGTCAGCCAGTCAGCCAGCCTGCCAGCCAGTATTAACCAATATAAAAATAGTGTGCCAAGATAAATTTTGTATACACTATAACCTTTTGTTTGTCACCTAAATAATTCAACAAAAACCTCTTCTATAATTTTTTTCCCAACATTTTGTTATGTTATGATATGAATGTTATTCATATCCATTTTCAAGTTTTAACATTTTTATCATGAATAGTAAGTATGGAAAATAAGTTTTTATTTTTCCATACATTACCCTAAACAGATGTTAGTAGTTGATTAAGATAACACTGGTGTCAACAACAGCAACTGTAATTGTGGCAATGTGAAGAACTGTACCAACCTGAACCAAAGGTACAAGAAAACCTGCTGAGTTTGAAAACACTTCTTATCAGAGTTTGGCATTCTCTCCTCATGTAGCTAACATTGTCTACTGAAGTTCTTAATCTTTGATTTTTGTAAAGCTCACCAACACTTTCAATGTTTTGCGTTGACCAATAATCACCACAGGCGCAAACATTCACTTCAGCGCAGCTTGAATTCTTTGGTCTCCTGTCGTATCTGAGAGGGTGGGCACCATGAAGGCTCAGTACCTTTCTACCTAACTTACCTACTAATGTACTCACTTTCGGCTTCTAGCGCTGACTGTAAATTAAGCAGATCCCGCAACCTTTAGGGATCAGTTACATGTGGAAACCAATGGTAAGTGCCCAAGTCAGTGGCATTTATCTGGTCTGTTGGAACCAGTAAAGACTACAGATACAACAAATGTTCTATCCATTCCCAACTTAGCTATTGATGTATAAACTTGAACAATTTTCAATTGCCTTGCCAGCTCACCACAGAGTGCATGCTTTTCACGCTTGCTAGATGTAGACTGTAGTTTAGTTATCACTCTACTAACCACAACGAGCCAACTAAATTTTAACACAGTATCCTGCTCATCCAGAATCATAAAAAAGTGAGCCTTTAGCCTTTTTCCACAATGCAATATCTGACTTGAATGTGTCGGTGTGGCCTCACAGCTCCTGTTTTATCTGTTGGTGACATAGTTTGTGGAGTCAATTCCTCTTATCACTACAGATGTCACTTGGCCAAAAATCTTTTCTGTTTATCCTCACCAGCCAGCAGGCCAATTCAGAGACAACCAAAGATAGAGAGAGAACGTAAATTGTGGTTTAGAAAAGGGTTTGTGGGCTTTTCTAGAGTGTGTTAGGCAAATGGGTACGATGAAAGTAGCAAGCCTGTAAAAGTATACAACTTTAAAGTTTCTGTATGGCATCTGGTTTGCTTCCGTAAGAACAATTATATACAGGCTGAAGCTGCTCTTGAGGTAGATATGACTTCATGGAAAGAGAAGGAGCTATTGTGGTGGTTTTGGCAGCACATGTTTTACACATAGATATCTTCACCTAAAAGTGACTCTGACAAAAGCATTTAGTCAGACAGGCCTCCCCAAGTGATGCACCAAAGGGCATCACTCTAGAAGTAGACGAATTGCCTTACCGGCCCTGCAGATGTGATAATGGCCCTGCAGACTCTATACTGGTCCTGCAGTGACCTTTACCAACCTGGGAGTGACCTCTACCGGCCCTGCAGTGGCATACCGGGCCGGTAACAAGATGGGCGTCATAGCCAGGGTTCCAAAGACAGTCTATATCAATGCCCGAGGACGAATCCAGGACCTAACAAACTCTACTTTCCATCTACCCGAATTACAAGGCTAACGAGACTGAGAACTTAATCCTATAGCCTCACTCATTGTCACTAGGCGACTTACCGTTTTAATATTATGTACCATTGCATGTATTGTTATTCTGATTGGCTGTATTACTTTCTGTTATGTGTTATTGGTCGCACCAACATGATGCAATCTGCTTCCTGTCACCAGCCTGTAAAAGACTGCTTCTGCCAGTAAACTTTACCACTTATCTCTTACTGCTGCTGTTGTGGACTTCTCTAAGCGATTGCCTCCCGAGAGTTTGATATGTGGAAAATAAATGTATTTTATTATATAAAACTATACTTAGTTTGTCTGAGCCGAGGGCTCACTAGTAGTGAAGTAGTGAAGTTGCAGGTCTGACCGACCCTGCGTTACCGTTAGGAGAGAGGTGTTGCTTTGCTGTTTTACGAGCGGCGCGCTGTGAACGGCTGTTGTTAGTGGACGGTAGTAGGAGCCCTACCGGCACAATCCACCACACTATAAAGGAAAGTTGAAGATAAAGGTGCGTAAAATAAATAGCACCTGAAAGAAGTAAACTGAGGCAATGAGTGATTAGGCATATAAATCCAGATGGGCTCTAAATACGAAACTAAGAGTATGTACAGAGCATCACCTATCCACTACTAGCCAACTGCTTATCAATGCATTAATTGATTAGCTAATTTGCACACTGCTATTCACTGCACTGGAACATAATAAAAAAAGTAAAATGAAAAACTTCTCTATTATCTTTATTTTACCACTTGTTCGATTTTGATTTTTTTGTGTCAAAGTAAAATTGTTGCATTCAA
This sequence comes from Cryptosula pallasiana, assembly GCA_945261195.1. Classification (NCBI taxonomy): domain Eukaryota; kingdom Metazoa; phylum Bryozoa; class Gymnolaemata; order Cheilostomatida; family Cryptosulidae; genus Cryptosula; species Cryptosula pallasiana. Next base: position 14,365,071 of record OX183131.1, on the reverse strand, counting down.
TGTTATTGTTTCTTTGTAACTATAAAAAGGCAGTTATAACATGTTTAGACGAGGAGCTGTTTACTCTCAGATGGAAATACCTACATAATTCACAAATGAGCGGACAACTCCATACTTTCATACATGCTATACATGCTAAGGCCACACATATTTGCAGAAATTGCAGTGACACGTATGCCCTGCATGTACATATTATTAAAGAAGTGTTTCTGGCTGTTGGTTGTTGACATGTTCCCCAAGTGCCGACACAAAGCTTCGCAATAATAGTAGCATCAATAAATACCTTGCCGGCCCAACAACTACCTTGCTAGCCCTGGAGCAAACTTTATCCATGCTGCAGTAACCTCTGCAGATCCTGCAGTAACCTATGCAGGTCTTGCAGTGATTTTTACTGACCTTGTAACCTTCCTTACCAGCAAATCAGTAAGCTACCGGGTTGGAGATAAAATGGCTGCCATAAACAGAGTTACCAACACAGCCTAAGTCCCCACAGAAAGACATACCCAGGACATAACCATCTCCATTTGTCACTTACCATGAATCAGAGGCTACATAAGACTGAAAACCATGTTTATAGCCTATTTGCCACTAGGTACCCCATCTTTGTAACTTTGCGTAGTACTGTATTTGCTGTTGTTTTTATGTCGTCCGATTGGCTCACATTACTTCCTGTATACATCATTGGCTATTGTGTTTATGTGCCAATAGCTTCATGTACGCCTGCCTATATAAAGGCTAGCTCTTAGCATGATCAATGCCTTTTGTTCACTACTGCTGCTGCTGTATACATCTCCTGGTGATTGCCTCCCTAGAGTGTGGATGTTGGCACAGTAATCATGTTTTAGTCCTAAGCTCTATTTAGTTTGTCTACGCCGTGGGCCCACCGTGCTGTGAAGTCGCGAGTAGCTTCTCGGTTGCACCCTGCAGGTCTCACCAACACTGCATCAGCTCTTGGAGAGAGACTTTGTTTGGCTGTGCCACGAGCTGCGTACTGCTGACAGTGGTTAGGTAGTGGATGATAGTGGGAACCCTACCGGCACTATCCACTGCCACTATGCAGTTGAAAGAGACTAAGATTTCAAACTATTAAACAGAACTTTTTATTCCACAGTATATGCGAGTTTTTTTTTTACTTGTTGATAGTGAAAAAGCAATCTGAGGCATAGCTAGGCATGGATTACTGTTTAAAGGGCAGGCAGCATTGACACAACAGGATAAGAATAACATAAGATTACTTCAAGCAGCTTGTGACATGTTAAATATGCAGGTGAAATATATACGACAAGCATCAAACATTATTTATTTCTTGATCTAATAAAACGGTCTTGACTCAAATAATTTATCAGAACTTCATTACTTCTTTTACTATTCAACTTGGTGACTGGCATTTTCGTCTATTTCAGAATAAATGTGTTCTAGCTGAGTTTGCGCCTGAGATAGGTTATCTTCTGTTCTAGCATCAAAAGCTTGGTTTTGATTGCCAAGATAACTTTTCCTGTAAATGATATTTGAACAGTAACACTTGTTTATATAATTTGTGAGAAAAATACATTTACTAGTTTGACGATTTTGCATAATGATATTGCGAGAAAAAGCAGGTAGTAATAAAAAAACTGCAGGTAAGGAACTACCTTTACGGTTTTCCAAATCACTGGAAGAATTGTTTACAGCCAGCTCACGTTAGACAATATGGAAAAAACACACTCAATACAAAGTCAATGTTCACTACCTGTTTGATGTTTTACTGTTACAGTCTGTGTTATCTAGCTCAAAGTGCCTTGCATCAGGTGGTATCGATACATACCCTCCATCTATATTGCCTAAATAAAAAAGGTCGAAGAAGCTAATACAAGAATATTATTCAAATGTTTTATTTTGCTACACTTATTAACTAGGAGCTTCTATAGCAAGTAAAAGTGTGTATTAAGTAAAACCATTCAGCTCTGTCATTGCAACTAACTAAAGAACAAAATAAAAGCAGCCCGAGGGAACCAAAAAAACTAGCTTAATGCTGCATAAGTGTGTGAGTAGCAACTAATTGATAATTATGAAAAGCAACTCTACTTACCATTAGAAACATTCTTTGGCTCAGTTGCTGGCCTGTGAAAAACAAAACCAACCGATTAATGCTAACGCAAATTAATTATATTATGAAGGATTTTATGAACCTGAACATGAACACAACTGGTGCGGTGGAAAAAAATGCTCTGGTAGTTCCAGAATCAATAATAGAAACTAATTTCCGCATCCCAGCATTGAAAAATCTTTTGTATAGTTTTTTAATATTCAAGTCTTAAGTAGCAGATTGATGTACTGGATAACTCTCTCGGCTTACTCAGTGCTGATCTACAAGCCGGCAAAAATACCCCTCTTCCAGAAATGCTTGCCAATTTTTGCGCTGCTTAAAATTGATGTCATGTTCAGATCTTAAGTATGTTAACTAAATAGTGTTTTGGTTTGGTACGTTGTGTTTGTCATAAATCAGTGCCTTAGTTTTTTGATTTTTTCTGAAACAAACCGTCTGTCCTCAATAATTTGATTTGCTTCATTCAGATAAATCTCCACCAACTTCACATTTCTAAAGTAAAGAAATATGCAGAGTTTAAAGATCACAAGAACATTTTTTTGAGAAAAACTGTATACTTCACAACCTTTGATTTAATTTAGAAATAAACACACTACAATACAAAGTGAATGCCCAGTACCTGTCTGTTTGTTCACTTCCAGCGCCTCCTTCGGCTAACTCAGCGTTACAAACGTACCCTGCCACAAATGAATAAACTTCGCGCCGTTCAGCCTCAGACCATGCCAAGACTTGACTGCGGTCTGAAAATTGATTACACAAATAAATAAGATGAATATGAAAACTCAAAATATTATTCAAGCATAAAATTTTAAATTAATTGTTATGAGCTGCTTCTCGAGTGAATAAAAGGATGTAATAAAAGGCTCCATCCAACTTTGTTACTACGATAACTAAATAATAATAGAAAAACAACCAAAAATAACTAGAAAATTTAGTTAAATCCCTTAGAAATGTTTAAGCGACAGTCAATTGATAATCAGAAGAATAAAACCTACTCACCAGTAGGTGGATTCCTTGGCCGAACTGCTGGCCTATGAAAATGAAACAAAAGATTAATGCAGGCACAAAAAAAAAATTTTGTAACAAATTTTGACAGCCGCCACTCAGACAAAACTTACGAGGCTGAAAAAAAATTCCTATGCTTGTAAATCCCATGTTAGAGACACTAAATACTGCGTGAGTAACAAATGCGAGGGTAAATGTTCTATTTGTCTGCTCTCTCTATTTGTTAGAGCTAATACCAGCAAAATTGAACAAGACAAAGATAATGGTATACATAAAAGCTGTTTCCACATTATTCTTAAAAAATCTAGAGTATGATTTCTGGTCTGGTAAAATATATGCGGTATAGAGAACAAGTTTCACTTTTTAAAAATGAGAATAATGGATATTGTAGTGGATTTTGGGAACCGGTCAAAATGCCACCAGCAAAACCTCTCTCCAACAGAGGTTACTTAGCAACCAATCCAACAAAGGAGTATCTCCAACTCCACAACTGTTACAGAGCCCACTGCTCAGACTCACTACTCAACGTGTCTGAGTAATAACCAATTTATTATTTTACAGCGCTCAGTGCAGAATAATAGTGGCAATGTATTTTGCTTCTTGGTACAATCACAAGTAGCATCCTGATGCAAAGTGCAATGGGTAAGGGCAAAACTCTGCCTTTTATAGGCAGAGGCACAAGTACTGGTTGTCCTAATTACAGAGGTGACAAATAACATATAAGTAAGGCATAAATGTACAAATAAACAAGCAGATTATAAATAAAAAGGAATCAGATAAATTAAGGTTAAATAGATGAAGCACCCAGAAGTAGAAGGAGGAGCTTAGAAGCATTATTGCTGAGTCACTTCCTGAGCTGAGTTCTTAGGCTTGCATAGCTTGAGGTTCAAGGCTTCCGGTAATTCTGATGGTAGCATGTCGTAAATTCAGGCTCCTGTATCTTCTGAGACTTGTCTGGGTTCTCAGGCCACATTAGTTTTTTTCTTCCCGACTCGGTATAGATTGGCTGCAGGGTCAATAGGGTTGCTGCAGGGGAGGTAGTGATAACTGCAGGGCCGGTAGTGATAACTGCCAGTCCGGTCAGTTGTCTGCAGGGCCGGTAGGGTTTGTAGCTACCTTCTATAAGATTTCTGGCGCTGCCAGACTCATGGAAGGCTCGCCTGACACCCAGCAGTTGTTAGTGGGACCTTAGTGCACACTTTGTGGTCATAAAAATTCACTACAATATTTAAAGTAAAAGTTTGAAAGTACTGGCGGCTTAAAGCAAATAAAATGTTCTTGGAGCAGAAATAAAAGAAAACTTCTTAATAAAAACTGCATTAACCAGTCCTGCAATAAATCATTTTTTGAAAAGATCATTAAAGTCACAAACATAATCATAAAACCATGATGAGTGGTTATAAGGCATTGACTTGTCAGATTATTTGATCAAAGTTCATTTTTGCAACATTATTTTCACGTTTTAATTATATAACAGCTATCCATGGCCACAAATCTAACTTCCTGTACAGCTTTTGTAGCTATTGTATTGTTACAATTATCATTACAAAAGGATCAATTCTTAAATATTTGTAGCGGAGATATTGAATTTGCTGCAGTTTGCTGTACAAGTGGCAGCAGGGTTTGTTTGCTGGTAGCAGGCTTCAACTAGGTAAATAACAGGCAGGATCCAGCACTGACCCAAAAGAGAATTGAAAAGACCAGAGGGTGCTTTAGGCAAGTTAGCACTACAGTTAGGTACTACTATATAACTAGAGCCACTAACTACCATTAGCAGCTACTAACTACAGTTAGTAGCTACTAACCGTAATTAGTGGTGACTACAGAGGTAGTTAGTAGCTACTAAAGTGGTAATTAAAGTTAGCAGTGACAGCGTGTTACATAATTTGCCTATTACTACCCTGTTGGCTTAATTATGTCTTATGAAGGCAACAAAAATTGTCTGCATTATAAGTCTTACATTTTGAATATAAAACCATTGATGAATTGTGTTCATAGGCTTTCGGCATAAATTAATAAATTGAAACTAAAATGTGACTCCAAAAGTGGAATAAATTTCAAACCAGACAAAAAAAAATTCCGGTATATACACGTAAGTACACAATCACAATAGGGCAATTTGAGCTTCGATCATTGCATGAGCTTCGAAAAAAGTGAGTTTAACAAACATTCTAACAAAACCGGAATCTGAAACTATCCTGTCTGCCTCCTTGAGCTTTACATCAAATGTCGCCGAGGTGTCACAATCGTTTGTTATTTGTATGATCAATCATTTGTTTGTAAGGGTCTGAGTGTTTTGTGAATAATGTTTAAAACTACAGTTATAATGTTTTAAATAAACATTTTTTCGTTCGAAACTCATTAATTTCGTTGTTTTTACACATGAGGTGATGATATAATGCCCAGTTTACTGCACCGGAGACAAAATTTTTTTTTACATATTTGGATTAATTTTGATCTCAAAATCTTAATGACGAATATAAAATACCTTGTATCTACTCTTGGTGTGAACTTCTCATTTCTCAATTCATTTTGTCGGCGATGTCTAAAAAGTTGCAGTAAAACAAAATGAATTTATAAAGAATGATTTTACTATTAATGCTGTGAAGTTAAAATGCACCAAATCGATTTATGTGAAGCACCTAATCAAATTAATCACAATAAAAAAATACTTTTGAGAGTTAATAAGATTAGTAAAACAATTTACCAGCCAGTAGTTTCATTAAGCTACCCGACTGGAACTCAAGCAAAATTTTACAAAAACCATACTGTGAAGAATTTGCACTCGTCTATTACTGAACATGTTAGAGAAGTACTCGGAATAAAGCATACACCTTTATCTCAGCTGCATTACGCTGAATAATAGTACAGAAATAAATCCTGGATCAGATTCTCAAGTGCTAATATTACACTGGCACATGGCCAGATTAACTAAATAATTTGACAAAGTTGTAGGTAAATATAATTCCTTATGATCACTAGCGTTTACAATCAAATGAAAAGGGAAAAGAACAAGCAACTCACACAAAACTTACAGTGCGCTGTACAAACGTTAACTCAATACTATTAAACAATAAAATGTTTATTTCTTAAAGTAAATGTACTAATGAGTAGTTGGAATCTACAGCAAGTCGTTGGCTGATTTATAACCAGCAGGTTTTAAGGCCAGCAAAGTTAGAAGTGCTACACATCTCTAAGTGAGTCGGGTGGTCCAGTGCCGTTCCCTCCATTTGGTCCCATTAAGTCAGTTTGTACTAATGTAACTTCTTTTTCTTTTGGAAGTAGTCATTTCAATGTACAAAAAATTGGGTGGCCCCGAGCATTCAATCAGCCCCCAAAAAAAGTTCCCCAATATACTGTTGGCAGACTGTGCAATATTATTACACAGGCCACTTCAATTAATGAAACTTCCTGTGACTCTTATTAACAATTATAGTTGTCGAATTAGTCAAATGGGAGCAAAAAGGTTAAAAAAGGGGACAGGATAAAAAAGAGAGAATTCCACAAGGAAACCGGTTTAGTTTGCACAACGTGTGTGACTAGAGAGAAGCAGAATTTCACATGATTTGCTCGACTTGTGCAACTTGGAGAAGGACCACTTTGGTTTGAATCACCTTAGCCCCTGACATTCTCTCTACACAGACCACCTTAGAACTGCTCGTGGGGAACGTAAGTGGATTGATAAATGTATATACAGCTCTAACCACCAAAGGGGGTCAAAGAGGTGGGTTGTTCGGCTGTAGGAATCCACTTGAGGGATTACTTATAAGAAATGGTAACAGGAAAACACCTATCCTCTTTCTAGGGGCTGAAACGTTGCCCAGAGGTTGCAGGTCACCATTGGAGTCAGTAAAGAGCAGCCTGTAGTAGTAGTATTGCCATAAATTAGTCTTGCTTGATCCCGTGCTAGGCTAAAGCTATTCCAGGTCACTATAAGAGTCTGTTGTTTTTTGCAGACCCAAGGAGAAAGGAAGTATTTGCTCCAAGCACTGGTTGTCGGTCCCGGCACTCATAGTATCTACTGAATTTACTGATGGGGTGTGGAATGCATTAGAAAGGTGTGAGGGAAGAAGAGAAAGCTGTTTAGGGCAAAGCTGAGAACGATGAAGGCTCCTTAGAAATTCTTGTGGGTGGGAGCCTTCTCTTTGTGGTGAAAGCCAGGATGGGAGTAAGCTACATCCCACCCGCAGATATATATGATTCTTCCCAGAATTACTTGAATGATCAATTTTCCTGTTCTGTCTTTGCTTGCTACTCGATGTCATAGTGGACTTCCATAACACACGGTTGGGCCAATTTTCCAGCATGGCCATGGGAAAACAGGTCTACATTCATGGCCCTCAGTTGGAGGGAAGTATAATGGTTTTAACTTTGGCACATTTATACCTGTGCCAACCAAACCGCTTGATCTATTTCAAATTTACAGGAAGTGAAACGTGGTGTATCAGACTGCTATATCACAAGATGCTCCATTGCAAGCACTTTTCAGAGAGATGAAGAGGGGGAAATCAACCCAGAGAATTGGCAGCTTTAGTTAGGAGAGTGCTTGAAAATTTTGGAAGTGCAAGGGTTCCAACTTAGCATGTACACCTCGCATGTTGGTCCATTGCCTGGGCTCAACTGCTGCAAGTGTCTGTCTTCTGGGATCTCCACGGGCATGATAAGGGTGCCAGCAGTTGAGGGAAATATGATTGTCATACGCCTATTCCAAAGCAAACAGATCGAGAAACTTAACTAGGTGTTTGGGATTTTCTCAATGGCGTCTGCCACAGCTCTCTATGTGGACCTAGTCTCCAACCATAAACAAACAGGGGCTGCACTCTCCATCTGGCCAGACCATCAACTGTTGTTCTCGCATTGTTTCATGCACCTGCTCGAGCCTAGCCTGGTCAAGGGTTGGTAGTGTAATTGGCTGTCTCTCTGGTGGTGGAATGAGGGTTGCTCTGAAGGTGTTCATAAATTGAGAAAGCATCAAGTCTCAATCACCTGGACCGTGTTTCAGCAACAGGGACTTAAAATAATCACATAACAGCCTATTGATTCCTTTAGCAAGCACGTTGGCCTGGGGGAGAATAAGAGTGGTTTTTGGTCTTCTGAATTTCACTGAGTACACACAGCTGCTGCATCAGCTGAAGCTTGAACTAAACTTTCTGATATGTGAGCATTTGTTCTTGGATACTTGAGTACCAGAAAGGCTTTTTATCCAGAGTACTGTCTACTGTGAGGAAAGTGGAGTTTTTTTGGATGCGAGGGGGGGGGGGGAGCGTGCTAGAAAATCTTGCCCTTTAGTGAAGTGGTCGGTCAACACCAGAATCCAGGCATTCCCACCCACAATTTCTTGGAAGAGGCCCACCAAATCACTGCTGACTTTTGCCCGGGGCAGTCGGTGCACATACACTAATGGCCAGGACGGTGCTCAGTACCACCGCCTTAGACTCTCCGGCGTACCTCACAGCTCTTGACCATGCATCGTACAGCCCAGTCATCCCAGAACAATGCCGCAAAAGCTGGAGACACTTCAAGGTGTGGACTACTCTTTGGTGTGTAGGAGATAGGTCTGCCTGACCGTGTTGTCCGATAGGGTTACTGGCAAGACCACGCTCCATCAGAACCATTGCTCGAAACAGACCTTCTCATAGCCTTGATCCAGTTGTTCAGTTGTCTCAGCTCACAACTACCCAATTTTTAGGGCTTCCCAGTCAGAAGACGATGATAGAAAATCACCTCATAAATGATAGTTAGAGCATGAAAACTCTCTCTTTGAGCTTAGACCAGTTCAGTGTCAGGCTGAATGGAAGATGCTGCATCAGAACTTATTTGAAGGACAGGGTGTGCCTCTGGGCTAATGGGTGGTGGCGATGATTCAAACCAAGTTTGTGGGAAGAGGGAGTAATGCAGGAGAAAGAGAGGAGGGGTAAACTTCACATACGCCTCATCTTTTGCTGGTTCACCATCCAACCGCTCAACTGGCCAGTGCATTCACTCACTACTAGGGGCTATCCCTTGCCTATTATTGACTGTCAATGAGAAGACTATGCAAAATCATTGTAACATTGTATGTAAAGCAGGCCTTTCTATACCCCCTCCAAAATATATGTATATTTACATTTAGTAATGACCGATATGCAATACCTTATGCCTTCTCCTGCTGTACGCTCCACATTCCTTGCATCATTTCGTTGGCGATTTCTGAAAAGTTGTAGCAAAAAATGATCGGCTTATGCAAAATGGTTTCACTATTAATTCTGATAACTTAAAGTTTACTAAATAGATTTCTGTTACATAAATAACCAAACTAATCACAATACTGAAATATTTTTTTGGTTTAAGAAAACTGGTAGAACAATTGGCAAGTCGTTAGTTTTATAAAACAACCTGAATGGAGCTACAAGAAAATTGTAGGACAGTCATATTATATGCTAAGCATATCTCTATAAACAACTTGACATATGTGAATGTTCAAATTTGGTTATGAGTGTTTAGCAAGGCAGTACTCAACACGTTCAGCATAAAATACTCAAGGTGGTCAGGAGATTTCGTTTTAATAAACTTTTAAAATAACTAGCCTGCAGGAAATTTTTGAGCCGAGCCAAACAAAAGTGCATTCCAGCAAAGTAATTTTCGAGCTATCTGGAAGTGGGAACCTGCTGAACATAAGCTGAGCTGTAGGAGTGCCACCCATGTTGACATGGAAAGCTGATAAGATAGAGGGGTGTATAGTTGTTTATTACAATGTGGAACATTTAGTTTTTTTCTGTTTAATTTTGAACAAATCTCCACAGAGTCCCATGGACTATCCACATTTGTGTGTTACATGGTTTCTGCAGAAAATAATGAAATATGAACTGCAAACAAAAGTCACAGCTGTGAAGACCTTTCAACTATCCTAGCTCATTTGATTGGGTTACTTTAGCTGATATATATATATTTAGAATTTTTTGAGATGCAAAAATTGTGCAACAGAAATCAATCATCGATGCACCTCATAGCTGAGTACAAATTTTCTTAACACTTAATTGTTTTTCACATTGACTCATTCACCCTTTTATATAATAATGGAACTTTTCATGCTGCCTCTTGCATCAAAATTATTTTGTAACACCTGCGTAGTAGTTTGACAATTTAGGATCTTTAATAGCAATAACAATAAAAACTCAATAAAAACTTCCAGTTTTATGTTTTGTGATTGGAAACTAACAACTTCAAACTCTACTGATAAGTAACTTTTTTCTGACATGTATTTTACTTTTGATCTTCAAGGACTTCAGAGACAGCAGCCTAAAAATACCAGGCTACAGTAGCTCATTTAGAAAACTTGAATTTTCACATCATCTTAAACAAACATAATGACAATTCACTTACCATATGGATTGAACCAGTCGTCAAACTCAATTGTTAGGGTAGCGGGGCTTGAATAAAGTTCAAGGTTGTTAAAGTTTTTTTTCCATTTCTGTGAGAACTTTTAATGGGGGAAGGGGCTTTCAGTCAAACTACCCGCACTTTAGTGTATTTAATTACCTTCGACTTCTCTTTATGAGCACAGTAACAAGTATACTAGTTACAATCACTGCCACAATTGGTAGTACTGCACCAATGGTGATTCCCAGTGAGTTCATCTTAGAAGTTGTTTCGTAATCATTTGGAGTGGTTAGATTCTTAACATCTATAAGCAACAACATCGATACATCAAAAGTTTATTAATCACCATGCAGTAGACTAAAGGAAACTTTGAGAGCTATAAGCAGCAGACAAACTTGTTAAATTTAGAAAATAATCTCATCTGAGAACAGAGGACATTGATAACTCCGTCATAGTGTTTTCGTTAGTAATAAATTCCTCGTATTCAGAACATACCTTTGATCTCTGCTATAGACGATGAGTTAACAGTCCAAAAATTTTCTCCATCTAGTTTAGCCATACAGTAGAGCTGACGATCAACCATAGACTCCGTCACTAGACCTTCTAGTGACATTGTAAATGGAGGGGCCTGTGTAGCAAGCAACCTGCAGTATGCTTTGCCTTTGGTGGGAAATCCCAAGTGGTTTGGAAGGCTGCCAATGAAGCTCCAACCATTCAACTGATCCCATGCACAGCCTCCCCTTTCGTCGTTTACTGTGTTACCATCAACTATTAAAATTGCGGTAATATTTGTGTACCCACTAGCTGTACATGATAGAGTTATTGGTTCATTTTCATACAAGAGAGGAGGATATCCTGGACTTTGTATTGAGAGTACGACAGCTGCCCCTAAAAGTAAAACAGTAAAATCTCAGCCCTCGTGAAAAATTTTACAGTCATACACGATATTGGGTGTTTTTGTGTATTATGTCACAGCAAAATCTTGAATGCGAAGATTGGACTGCAATGTTACATGATGTACTGGTTTCTGTTGTGCCTACTATGTGTCGACTAACCAGCTGGATCAGGCCGACACCCTGTCTACCAGCGCAGCAGCTCAGTCAGCCTCTACAAAATTGGTTACGTTCTACCCATTCTTGTCATAGAGAGTGCGGGGCCTGTACGGCTCCACAAAATACTTCAAATAAGTTACCTCAACTCTTCGACTGAGGTGAGCCTTCAGCTCAAACGTATAACTTGATATTTTGGAGCTTATACATATATTTGTCTTATAAAACTCCCAATAAAAGCAAATGCAAATAGCGCACAATAGCAATGGCAAAAGCTTGGTCTTTTATAGACCAGGTGACAGGAAACTGTTGGCCTACATAAAGAGTAGACCAACCAATGCATAACAAGAATGTAGGTTAACAGATACATAAACAGATTATAGTTACTGCCGATCTGAATAGCACATGTTTAAATATTGTAGTGGATTTTAGCGGTCCACAACTTACCACTACTTACCATTAGAACTTGTCAGCAGGCCTGTCTTCTGGCAGAACAACACAGCCAGGCTTTCAAATTCTGACAACTAACAATCAACATTTCCACAGAGGTGATCCTGTGCTGACATGGCACTTCAATAAAACTAATGCAAAAAAGTTATTTCAACTTTTTTCACAACAATGATGGCCTTTGGGTCAAATATGCAATTCACAGCTTTTGGGTAGCATGCATTTATTCTATCCAAAAACATTTAGTGACATCAATATATATACAAAAGTGTAATGTCAGACCTGCAGAGTAAGTGGAAAGCTCAGTATTTTATAGGTGGAGTTACAGTAAGTGACAGGAAGAGCTTAGCCTAGTTACCCAAGAAATCCAATCACATACTATAGGTATGAATAGTAACCAATAAAACCGAAGATAATTAATCAAAAGCACCTGATGCCCCGAAGTAAGATGCGGAGCTATTGTTCTCCCAACCGGTAACAATTATTTCTAAGTGGCTTTTTTTCCTCTCTAGAGATCCTGGTATTTGGCTTTGAGATATCTACTCTGAAGCTATTTGCTCACTTCCACAAGTGGCCCATTTCCAAAGTTACAAGCCGTGCCTCAGCACTGGGTAACTGAACATAGATGTCTCATAGCAATCCTTCAATAAGGTACCTCTCCAGCTTTAGTCTAACTTGGTCACCTGTGCCTCAATGACCTCTGCAAGTCAATTGGCCAAAGGGGATCGAGCACTGCAGGTGACACTTTACGTGTCTTCTTAATTGGTTGGCTGATTGGTAAGTGCTTTCTCTTCCTAGAGGAGGTCTCTATGACAGACTCTATCCTACTGGGTTGTTCTACACTTCTGAAACTTGGAGGTGCAAACAGTGTACAAGCTAGCGGAAACAGGAATAACTTGATCTGTTTTCTTGCGTTGCATGCTGTCACTTAGTGCATCAAACATGCCTCGGTGTGAATACACCACATTTCTGCTCTAACTAGCATATCTACAGTGGCAATAACTCCAGAAGTCATGTTATGCTGCAGGGGTTTGAAATTTTGTGTATTACAGACTTCAAACAGACACTTTTGACATGATGCACCCATTGCCTCAACCATAAAAAGTAAGCCTTTTACGTATATTTGGTCTTAGCTATCCACTTGATCATCTGCCACACAAAAAGACATCTGTCGCTGCACGTACCAACTGAACAGTCAGCTTAGGAAATACCTTTATTTCAGACCGTGACTCAGTGCCTACAACCATAACATCCTTGTTAGGAGTGCTGCATACTTTTACAGGGCTTGTTGCTTGGTGGCATTTTGGGGTTTGGAAATCTGAGCTTGCTGGCTGAGTATCCATCAGTGATTCAAACTGGGTTGGAACATTATTCCATGGGGTTTTTCCAGTAGCAACCATTTTTTGTGAGGTATGCTGGCACTTTTGGCTTCCTTTGTCTTCCTCCGTTTAATTTCAAGAGGTTTCCTTATATTCCAGGATGGGATAGAGAAGGATGGCGGCTACAGTGGTATAACTGCAGCCCTGGGTCCCGTACTGCCTACTTCTAAAACGTTTGTTCCAGATCTTTTACCTCTGGAAGCTTATGAAGTGTGTATAACGCCTCCACTCTGCCTGAACACTGTCTTGAGGTTGACAGATAACACTAGGCTAGAGTAATGTTACCTTGGGCTGCAGAGGTATAGCAAAGACAAAGACATACTGGACCATAATAAAGTTATTTTTAGGGTGAGATGCTTTTCTCACCATAATATTGTCCTTCTGCCTTGCAGAGGGTCTGAGCTGATGTGACCACCAGCTGAGACTCATCTTTACCTGCATACCCCTGTAAAGCCCTTTGGGTTCGGGGCAGGGCTCAAACAGGTTTAGTAGGGCTACTTTTTATCATTTACTGCTTTATTTTTTAATTCCAAATCACCATCATCGGTAGTAGGTGTAGAGTCCATTGGTAAAGTTGGCTCCTTAGGCACTGTATTTAGTTGCAGGCGATACAGTAATGGTTGATAGAAAATGAGGTCTAAACAGTTCATCGGTTGACATAGTAATCAGCTCATCTTCATTCATCACCGCAGGTGGCATATATTTGTTTAGTTTTGCCTCTAACAGCAAGCTCTTAACAGTGTAGTCTTCAACTTGCAAATAGCTCAAGTTAGCAGATAAGGAGGCTTCGAAACAAAATGCTTTTCTCCCACTAAGAATAATGAGCTGGTTGTCCTTGTTATGAGACCTCTCACAGCTTTGACTCAAAACACTTTTTGTGCTCACAGGAAGTTTATGCTGACTTGGCCTACTGGAGCCTCTTTTCAACAGCTCCCGTGAGTTGTTTAGCAGTTATGACTATTTTTGGTTTTCAAGGGTTTGCCCACTACTGTCATATAGTGAATTATCTTTTTGCTACCTTGTGTACATAAGCTCTGTTCTGACAAGCATACTACTGAATCTGCCTAACTTGAGGGAGTTTTCCTCTTCTGTGGGTGGCAAAGAGTCTCTTTCATGGCTAGGGACATAGCCTAGAGGGACACTGGGTCGGATGAAGCATTTTTTTTTTCGAGACGCCACAGCTTTGTTCCAGTGGGATTGAAACTTGGTCGGATGCCTTTTACCTCCCTACAACATTTGGAGGGTCTTCCATGCAAAGAATTTTGCCGGGGGGATTGTTGTAGGGGGTAAACCCTACAAAGGGGTTTCACTGAATTTTAGGCTCAAAATCAGTTTTTGGCTGAATCAATCTGATGCTGATTAACAACTTTCCATGTTTGTCCATACATCACTGTTTATGGCCATCAATAATGATGGCGAAGTCATTGAGCCTCATAGTCACAGTGCGCTCTTGTGCACTCAGAAGTGAAATACCTATTGTTTCGCCTTCATGTGTATTGATGATAAAAAAGTTTGCATCGGTATCAAGACTTTGAAGGTGCATTAGCACTCTTACTATACCATAGAAGTTAGCTCTTGACCCACTGCCATCAAACCATGTGGCTCATTGTGTTGTAGAGTGTCTTTTGCCAATTATCACAAATGACAGTATGATTGTTGTACACCTGGTGTCTATTGTTATGGACAAGGGCCCCCAGTACATCCTTTCGAAGAGGAAATGGCTCACCTGTTATGTGCTATATACGGTAGGGTGGTCTGTACCTGCTATCTACGACTTCAAAAGAGAAATGGTAGATTTGTGTAAGTAGGTGCCCTCTTCTCGACAAGTGTATGGCTTGCCTAATTGCAGCTAAAGGCCATTCGCTCCACTACGGGGGTCGGCCATTTCCCAACTGTTTGGTTGAGGGGGAGGAGGTCTGGTGTCATGTTGCCTCCTTGGGCAACTTCCCAACATGTCCCCAAACTTTCCACAACCCAAGCATCTTGTTGTGGGTATGGTATTCATTAAAATATGTGGGAGCAAACATCCTCTCATTCTTCAGCAATTGGATTTTTTCCGTCAGGGCCGGCAAGTTTTCCACCACTGTTGCATAAGGGTCTTTGTTGGTCTGCGAGTGTATTCTGTGGAGATACTGTGCTGGAGAGGTACGAAAATTTGGGTTGGGTAGGCTATGAGTGGCTGGGCTTCTCCGCTCTCCTTTGTCTGTTTTTCTGTTTATCAATTTTACATGATCAGGTTGCTCATTGTGAGTAGTCTTCACTAGCAGTTACTCATTGTCCGCATGTATGGCAGCAGCTAGATTAGCTGGCTGAACGGCCAGGAGATACCGCTGTGCGTACGCATTGCTTATTGTAGTTTTAAAAGTATCCAGTATCATGTGTTGCATAGGGCGAGCAGGCGAGGCACTGTATGCAGCATAAATCAAACAATTATCCTAATTGGAATGTTATTGCGATGTTTTTTTACACTGCCTGTTGAGGTTAGTCATTCCTCAGGCATAGAAAATGCTTTAAGTAACCAATCATTTTTTCAAAGAACTGCTTTGCAATAGAATTTTATACATGTACTGCGAAAGATTTTACTCTTTTAACAAAGCTTGATACGTAAGACAGTGATTTAAGACAAAGAAATTAATTGACTGAAAAGAATTCAAAATATCAACTGAGAAGAGTGAGAGATTTAACATTTAATGTTTAAAAAGATCTTGCAAAACTATATACTCAACATATTCAGGTGGTCACCCGAATAATTGAAAAAAAATAAAGTTTAGATAGTTGGAATTTTGTTTTAGTAATGGGACCGCTGAGTTTAGTTTCAATGAAAGAAAATAATATAAGGACAACAAAACTCACATGCTTCAATTAGTGCATTATCAGAACTACTCTGTTAACTCCTATGCATATTCCACCATTCATATTAGAAGTATTCGTGATGTGTTCATCAAACAATGGGCAAAAGTTCATATTCGTAAATAGTTTAATATGCCGCATATGATACGGCTTGTTAGTTTAGAATATCATAACTATACACTGAATTGTTACAGATTACCAAACAAATCATACAGAAGATAAAACCAAATTTCCTAAGTAATCGAGAAAAAAATTAAGCTGGCTTCGCTTTAAACTAAAATAGTTTATGAAACTGCCCTTTTCATTTAGTAGAGTTTGAAAAATTGTAATTATCTTGTAACACTTTTCAAGCATATAAAATCGGTCCTTGAAAATATGCTAGCTAGACTTGTTTGCTACAATTTATTTAGCGTTCAGTTTCAATATAAATAACATTCGCTCATTGATTATTTTTTTATTTAGTGAACTACTTTTTAGTGACCCAAAAGTTATGAACAAAAGCGTTATTCATTGATTAAGTTTATTGCATAAGCTTATAGCTGATCTGCTTATTTTTATTGCAAATTGTTTGGTGAACATAGATCCTGAATACTCTTATCATCAGCTCTTTTTAAAATTCAGCAATCTATGGTTAAGACTTGGATGATACAATTTTGTCTAATATGCGTTTGATGCTTATCAGAACACAATCAAAAAATAAGATGAGAGGTTGAACAAAGTTACAAAACTCGATAATTATTATTGAGCCAAAAACAACTCACCGTAAGCCATTGCCACCAGTGAAGACAATCCAACCATAGTGTAACACCAAACATGCATCTTTAACTGAAACATTCAATGCTGCATGCTTACTTCATCAGCCAGAAAATCTCAAGCACTGCGTTTGTAGAGTAGTAAACTTTTTTGGCTAATTTACCAGAGAAAAGAAAAAAAAATGAACAACTATTCAGACGATGGAAAAGGGGTCGTGTTATTGTGAAAATAAACTATGATGCGTTTGTTCTTTACATATTGTGGGAGATTTGTGTGTTGCAAGTTAATTCAACCGTCCCCCTCCCCCCACAACCCCCATGACCCCCATGACCCCCTACACCCATTGCCCTGTTCGTGAAGAAGTGCGCAATGACCACAGAGCCTTTCCCCTTGATTATTGCTATGCCGAATTCAGTATAAATTGGATACCGACTACCCCGTGCCTGTATCCACCCTGTATGCTATATATATAGATATAGAGGCTTACACCGGGCTACCCCGAATCTTTACCCCGGGTCAACAGGGAAATATGGCTGCTAAAGGAAGCCTGAGGTTCAGGGAGCCCAAAAACCTATTAATTATGGAGTCCCATAGTGATTTGCTATAAACTTGTGTAATTATTTATGATTTGCTCATCCTAATAAGGGGTGAGCTTTCCTAGCTATCTCCTATAAAATAAATTGTTGTGTGTGAGAAAGCCAGAAGTTTTGTGCATTGGATACTATCAACATGTTACATTGCGAAATAGATTGGTACAATAAATTATTATTAGTGTAAACTCTGCGTAATTAGTCTGGGGCGCGGACCAAGAACTAGATGTTAAAGTCAAGGGAGTGGATGCTGTTGTGTCGGTAGCGCAAAGAGGAAAAACACTACAATACGCATTACTAGATGCCTGCAGATAATACTCAGAATGTGTGTCTCTAGAATATTTTATTGTCATCCACAAACCTGGACAATTCCATACTTTACTTGGTTGGAATTTAGTACTGAAGTTACTCATAATATTTATTTGACTGGCTGCTGAAAGGTGTTTAAACAAGACGGTTTTATAATGTACATGAAATGATATTGTAGTGGATTTTGGGGGCTGAAACCCACTAGCTGAGGTTGGTAGCGAGCTGCCACCAGTTGTTAGTTTTACCTGTTACAACAACAGGGTCGGTAGTGTACCGAAGAGAAATAAGATAGAGTATCCCAACTCTACAACCAGTAAGGAGCCCTCGGCTAAGACGCATAACTTAGTGCTGTTGAGTAAGTATGCATTTATTCATCCAGAATAAACGAGTAGTAAAAGGCACATTACAACTGAACTTCAAAGGCACAAGTTCTGCCTTTTATACGCAATTCACAGGAAGCAATCATTAGAAGTAACCAATCACATAAGAATAAGGTACAATGAACAAATGAACAATCATATATAAATAGGTAACAAATAAAATGGCTAGAATACGGTTAAATAGATATGGTGCCAAGCAAGGTAGGTGGAGTAACACGGTATGTAGCCAATCACAGTCGTAGCCACTTCCTGTCCCTGGTATCTTGTCTTTACATCCCTTGTTTTTGCCGTTTCATCTAGTTTAAGGGTAGTTATCTCGCAGATACGTCCTGCTGATTCTCCCAGGCTACTTTGTAACTATCAGTCTAGGCTGAGTCATTTCCTGCCGGCCCTGCAAGGTCGGTAATGAGTCATACCGGGTCGGGTCGGTACTGAGTCATACGCAGGGTCGGTCAATCCTGCATGATTGATTACGACCATTCCAGCTATCTAGCGGTTAGTACAAGGTTGCTAGAGTATGTAATTACAGTGTGCGCAGAAGTAGATGACACTAAAATCCACAACAATATGACATGTTTTTATGTAGATATTACTTGTTTTAAGAATTCACCATACAAGTTGGCAACCTTTCCTATACTGTGATGAATTTACATGGCAGTTAGTGTTGTCTCTCCTACTCCTATGACTACTTACTTGATACTTACTTGATACTTACTTGATACTTGAAATGTAATTGCTTCTTCTTCTGAAGATTCTAGCGATATGGCTGGCTCACATATCATCTATTGTTCCGGATCGTCAACACAAGCCGGGGTAGAGTGAACATCTGATCCTAGCCTGCCACGGGGGTGCTGAGAGCAGAGGAGAAGAAACAGGGAGGCAATGCCACATCTTGGCTGTTGAAACAAAGAAGCATCTTTTGTACAACTCGGTGTTGCAGTGAGGTATTTGGTACTGCTGGTGGTGTCTCCGAGTGCCGCTCTGGTGAGAATGGGTGTCAATGTAGTCTGAGATGGTGGTAGCTATTTCTCCAAAGTGCATTGGCCGAAATAAGCCGAGTCGTTTCCTCTCTCTTCGGTGTACCAGGGTTTGCCACTCCAATTTTTCAAGAAGTCTGGTTGTGCTTGTCTGATGGTCTGTTCTAGAAATGTTGTGTAAATTTCTAGCGGCACGTCTCTGGATAGCCTCGAGCTTGGTGAATTGAGCATTCGTTAGTTGGCCATCCCACACTGTGGAGGAGTACTCCACAATTGGTCTAACTAGGGTGGTGTATGCCTTTGCTCTTAGGTGGGGTAGCGTAGGTGGGATCACTCTTCTCACGTAACCAAGCCGGCTTGATGCTTTGTTGGCTAAGTAGGTGGTGTTATCATTCCAGCGTAGGCTGCTCTTTAACTTCACACCTAGATACTTGACACTGGTAGTCTTTGATATCTCGATGTCATGGAAGAAATAGGTGTTTATGTTGCCTCTTGTTTTCTTCAAGTGAATTTGATGTGCTCACATTTGAGTGGGTTGAATTCCATATTCCAGGAAACCTCCCACTTTTGGGGCAACTCTAGGTCCTTCTGTAGCTAGTAACTGCCACTGCTGAGGTTGTATATCACGGTGTCATCAGCAGAGTACACTATCTGTACTCTTTTTCTTTGTAACATTGCTACCATGCACTCTCCAAACAACAAAAATATCCATCAACCTGCCTACATCTGTCCAACCACAAATACCTTTCCCAAAGAACGGCATGTACCTTTAGATGAGCTACAACCTGTGTCTTTTATCAAAAAATAAACTTATTGAGAGCAGAGCTAAGACTCTGGAGCCGCTTGCACTTCAAACCTGCACCCCAACTTGTTGCACTCACAAACCATCCCAATTATAGCACAAAACCCACCCTGTCCCCATACCCTAGGGTCATATTTTTCCATTAACTAATTCAACAGACGCTTGAAGACGTAGCAACCAACTGAAATTTGGAATTTTCCCAACACTCCCTCTGATAGTTTATCACCAGCTCAGTGAACATTTCGCCTCCAGTCATGTGAGCATTTTGTCTCCAGTGCTGTTACTATTGTCCCTGCCAAGTGCACTTCACAATTTCATGGCAACTGAAATGAAATTTTGATTTGGAACTTTAAAAAATAATTTTTGTTTTTTTAGTTGTACTCAAATGAAATTTGAATTTAATTATATACTTCGGGGTATAAACAGATGTCTGCTATCTATATGGGGCCCTAAAGACAGAGATGACCAATACTCTAGCTGAACTCTAACGAGCTGAAATTGTTGTGAATGAGATGTTCCCAGGTAGAGGCTTAAAGCAAGCAGATGATGGCTTGTAGTACATTGAGGTAGGAAAAATTCACCGCATACTCTGACCCCTTGTTCACTCTCTTCCCTTAAATCCCACCCCTATCACCCCAGAGTCTACCCCTCAATCTTCACCCAAGTGATACATCCATTGGCGACACACTCCCAATGGGGATAAAAATACCCACCATTTCTCATTAATAAGACTGCATGATCTACCACCTCACGTGTGCTTCCAAATTCCGTAACATGTTCCAAAAACCTTCTTCTACCCCTCCGGTTATCTGATAACCTCTCCAGTATTGCGGTAGATCTCCAATTTCTCATAAAGTTAATTTGCAGAGATAGAAAAACCAAAATAAAATTTATCCTCTTTTCTGCACACTTTCTAATAAAACCTTCAACTATCACATTACCTGAAAAATTGGAAGTTCAAACTGAGATTTCATGATCGAATCTCATATGAGCCAAATTACTCCCAAATCAAGCCACGAGCTGGACCCACCTAATGTGTGAGGAAAAACAATTTACTACAAAAACTTGAGCTGAAAGCTCAGCACACACACACACACATATATAGAATATCAAGGAGAATAAGGGGGAACAACTCAAAAGAAAATGCCAAGACGTTGTATACAAACAGAATTGCAAATTGCTGACAAGCTTGGAAACTTGGAAATTTGGGACTCCAAGTTGATTTTAGAAAAAAAGAATGACAGATAATGGAACTTTCAGCCAATAGAAACAGGGTACAAAAACCATATATAATGAGCAGCTCAGCTACATTGAAAAAGCAGTTCAACTCGAGAGATCAACAAGTGAAGAGCTTTTATAAGAGCTGGACATTCAGGAGAGGAAGATACTGCTGGATTCTTCTCAATTGGACTTAAGGCAGCAACATTAACGAAGCCATAGATTGGACGTATTTGAGGGAAAAACAGGAGCTACAGGATTGCACTGAGAGGAACGGAACACATAAGTTGGAAGCGGATTTAATTTTGACATTAGCGTTGGATAGCCATAGTGCATAGACACACTAGTTGGATATTGCCAATAGCAATCATTAGTTTGTGAAGGAAGTAGTACACTTGTTAAGCAACTTGATATAGGTATTTAGTAATTCGAAGTGGACAGTTTGATTGTTTTGACTGCTTGCAGTGTATACCGGTGTTTAGATTGTACCTTAAGTCCTCAAAGAAAGTATTGTGTTTTCGTTATAGGCAAATAAACTTTCGAATCTAAGTATACGATTACTTAATTAGGTTTTTTTTATAAGGCGCGTAAGAGGTATTATGTACATACGGTAAATAGCAACAGGTACCTCACTCATAGCAATATATTCATATTATATAGAAAAGTTTGAATAGGGTAAAAATAAGCTAATACGCATAGAAGCGAGTTCTTGGTGTATATTTAGTAAAACATTGGAAGACATTAGCGCAATCAACCTTTTTATGGTTTAATTTTGATTGTTGTATTGAATAGATACCCCAATTAGCGATATACTGTCTGCTTAAATACAGCCTTTACGATCAAGCATTTATTTTTATAAAACAGCGATAACTGACACCAAATTCCTTTACCGTTTGCCGGGGTTGAGGTGGCAAATAGCTATATTTTTGGTTTGGCTCGCTTCTTGGGGTAAAATCTTTTTTTTTGAACGTGGGTTTGCTTGGGCTCAATTATAAATAAACTAATTTCATCTTTTTAATATTCGAATTGATTAAACTATAAATAGTAAAGTAATCAGAAATCATAAAAAGAATTTGTTTATTTATTTGTCAGTGTAAGTTTGTTTCCATATTAACCTCACCGATATTATTGATATTGATTAGTCAATCAGACAAGTTGTTTTGACAATCATCTAGAGCAGATTGTCAGAGAGCGCTAATAGTAGCGCTACATCTGTCTGCTTGTTTACGAATTGTTTTGCATGTATTTATATTGTCAGGAGGGTAGCAGCATACTCGTACCTTTTAGTCTCAGTCTCGGACTGTTACAAACGGTTACAGAGTGCCTGTATCAAATTGAAATACAGTCCTCTGGCTTACGATCTCATCAGTAAGCGGTTTAACTTATTAATGTCTACTTAATTTTATTATTATTTAGTTTTATTAGTTCCTGCTTCTATCAAATTTATTGATTTTACCCAATCTACCCCTGACACTACCAGGTCTGGAGATTACTACAGATTACTCAAAGGCGATGGTAACTTCTCAAGAATCAATGAGTTAGCATAGAGAGGTGCCAGCTAGCAATAAAAATACACTTGCATAGTAGTGTCAGTTTTCGAACAGGAAACTGGCACTAATGAGCAGAGTTACATCGTGGCCTTAATTACTGTCATATTTTTGAACTATTTTCAACTGAATGTCATTTCTATTAGTTGGACAGCCTGCGTACAACAGTTCGATGTTTTGTTTACTATTGTGTAGAAAGCTTATGTATGTATTTTATAATTTACTAATGCTGAGGCGTGTAGCTCTCTGGAACACCTGACTGATTACCATGGTTGAGTTGTGGTTCAGCTATTGGTGTTGGCGGTGAGAGAACGGACTCGGTGAAGGATGTGCAGAAATTCAAAGTTTGTCCAGAAATTCCGTAGGTGAGAAGAGTCAAAGGAGGTTGTTTTTTAAAAACCGAGTTAGTCTTGGTTAGAAATCAAAGTGGGACGTTGTATTGAGTAGAGTAACATGTGGAGCTGTGAGAGGTTGTAGTGAGTAGAGTAACATCTGGAGCTGTGAGAGGTTGTAGTGAGTAGAGTAACATCTGGAGCTGTGAGAGGTTGTATTGAGTAGAGTAACATCTGGAGCTGTGAGAGGTTGTATTGAGTAGAGTAACATCTGGAGCTGTGAGAGGTTGTATTGAGTAGAGTAACATCTGGAGCTGTGAGAAGTTGTAGTGAGTAAGTAACATGTGGAGCTGTGAGAGGTTGTAGTGAGTAAGTAACATGTGGAGCTGTGAGAGGTTGTATTGAGTAGAGTAACATGTGGAGCTGTGAGAGGTTGTATTGAGTAGAGTAACATGTGGAGCTGTGAGAGGTTGTATTGAGTAGAGTAACATGTCGAGCTGTGAGAGGTTGTATTGAGTAGAGTAACATGTGGAGCTGTGAGAGGTTGTAGTGAGTAGAGTAACATGTGGAGCTGTGAGAGGTTGTAGTGAGTAGAGTAACATGTGGAGCTGTGAGAGGGTGTAGTGAGTAGAGTAACATGTGGAGCTGTGAGAGGTTGTAGTGAGTAGAGTAACATGTGGAGCTGTGAGAGGTTGTAGTGAGTAGAGTAACATGTGGAGCTGTGAGAAGTTGTAGTGATTAGAGTAACATGTGGAGCTGTGAGAGGTTGTAGTGAGTAGAGTAGCATCTGGAGCTGTGAGAAGTTGTAGTGATTAGAGTAACATGTGGAGCTGTGAGAGGTTGTAGTGAGTAGAGTAGCATCTGGAGCTGTGAGAAGTTGTAGTGATTAGAGTAACATGTGGAGCTGTGAGAGGTTGTAGTGAGTAGAGTAACCTGTGGAGCTGTGAGAAGTTGTAGTGAGTAGAGTAGCATCTGGAGCTGTGAGAGGTTGTAGTGAGTAGAGTAGCATCTGAAGCTGTGAGAGGTTTTAGTGAGTGAAGACAGTGACTATATGTGGTATATTGACTTATGATACTGCTAGAGGTACCTAGACTAATACATATCGTATAGTGGTTCTCTTCCCATTCTGTCCAGCTGTGTTTAGTCAAACAAACAAATAAGATTCTTTACATTAATCTATAACTTGATTTGTTTGAGGTTTGACTGACATACATCAACTACACCATCGCATATTCTGAAATACACATGCGTAGTAGCATGAGTCACTTTAGCTAGTTTGTCCAGAACTTCTGTTCAGTAATAATGTTTTATCTTTTGTGTGATACTTGTTGTTAACATAAGGAAAAAAAAAAATATTTTTACCTATGCAACAATATGGAGATTTGTCTGTTGGGTTGGTGATTGGGAAAATACTGTAAAAAAATCGAAAAAGAGACGAAGGTAGAGGGGAAGAAAAAAAATTGACTGGGGGGAGGTGGGGGGAGGGGGAGGGCGAGGGCGAGGAGAGAGTACAAGTTTTTTAGCAATCGTCTACAGTAAAAGGCTTGATTTCCGCAGAATTGAGAGAAGTTTATTTTGTGTTGTCATACAAACTTAAATCTTTTAAAATTTGACAAATGCAATTGATTGCCACGGAGCAGCCAAACCCAAGCTCAAACAGTTTGGGAAAGCACAACAATAGTGCATTTATCAGACACAAACTATAATATTTAACAACTCAAATCAATAGCCAAGGATTTATGTGAAAGCGGCAGTCATACAACTTTTATAAAGTACAAACAAGGAAGTTACTCAACGTGACTGAACTGTATTCTTGTAGATGATTTGTACAAGGAACCATCTGACGAAGAGTGTAAGTAGTGATGCGATTGAGATTGAAAAGATCTATATATAGATATTTTGTATGGAAATGTATACAACATCCAGTTGAGAAGTAATTGGAAAAGTTGACAATTCTAGCTCACAAAAAAGGGACAAAAGCTCCATGGAGCTTTTGTCCCGCTACAACTCTGATAAGTGGACTGTCAACTAAACTGGAACAAGAAGTTTCGAGAAAAAATATGTATAGTACAAGACATGATGCTAGTCAGCTGCCCTAAAACCTGCGTAGAATTAAAGTGGCTCCCAAAGTCAAACCATTTCGTGTTGAATCTTTATCCTCACGGCTTTCAAACTTTTCCTCATTCTACCAGCACTGTCTCCGGCAAATATTTTCATAAAATGAGCTTTAACCTTTTTCATCTTCAACAGAGGTAATTTATTTGCTTGTTTTGAGCATCGCCGCATCTATATTATGTTTCGTTCAGCGCATGATAACTGCACATCACTCTTTATCATTATATATCTGTCCACTTCACAGTTGTGTTTTTCAAACCTATTTTGACACATTTGGTTCAACTTTGATTGTGATTAGATGCTGAATAGCAATTACACATCACCGTAAATGTTAAAAGATGGGTTCTTGTGAAAACTATTTGAACTTGAACACAGCTACTAAAACGTACTCTTATTGTATGTAGTAAACACGTCCTCCCTGGCAAAATAACCAATGACCATGAGAAGCCAAACACTTAACAATGGTTGTTCTTGTCAGGAAATGGTGTATAGTGGAACCAAAATGCTCACATGAAAACATGATTTTAGAAGCCAACTATAATTTTTATTTATGCTCGTGAATTTCTACCTCACTTGTTCTATTTGCCCCCCTTTGTACTCTGCTTTGCTTCCTTTACCTTTACCTATTGTTTTGGGTTTCGTATTCAAGTACTGCCATAACTTTTATTACTGATATTCCTGACACAGCTATGTTCAGCACTTTCTTTTTTAACTTTTCTTGTAGGTTCATCTCTGTTCCGCTGTTACTTTTAATATGACAACTTATAACTTCCTTTCAATTTTTAGTATTTAAACAATTAGTTAACTTTTTTCAACTAAACATGAAGCGATGGGTAGCGTGCTGTTATTAGTATGTAACTATATAAATATGGCTACCATCTGTATGTTTTTATGCCTTGTTGGTGGGTTAGTTTGTGAGCATTGCTTGTATGTTATACAAACCATACATGTATATAAACAAATAAAAATAATGATTAATGAAAATTGCAATATATAAAACATTGATAGAATTACCATTATAATGAATGTAGTTTATTACAAGTGAAAATAAACTAGACATAAAATGCTGTTTCAGCTCATTATTTTTGTAAATCTGGTAAAAACTGACAATACAGGAGGCCCTCTTGAGTCTCCCTCTATTTTGTGTAAAATTTTACACTTACCTTTTTTCCATCCACGTCATCAGGTAATTTGAGGCCAGATACTAACTATAGTAGAGGAAAAAGCTTGTAAGTTAAAGCGGAGTAGTCAGACTATTCAATCGTATACTATGATAGAATGATTGATTGCACTTGCTAGCAATACGCCTACGTCTACTATTGATTTTCCTTAAATGATTCATACCCCAACTAATCAAATACATCAATCGGGTAAAATCAATAAACTCATAAATGGTTGACTTCAATGAAAGAAATCCATAAGTACTCATACAAAAGTATGCTTAGACTGCGGACCGTTAGTTGTTTCAAGTTTACACAGACTTGTGAGGCTTGCCAATCGACAACTCCTAACAACTTATTGTGTGCCACTGTAGCTAAAATACAAAATCCTTGCAGTCTAATTTAAAAAATAAGATGTCCTGACAGCAACTCACTCAAAGATTTTTTAAAGCTAGTGCACAGTGTCCTGTATCAGTCTTATATAGATGGTAACAAAAAACTGAGATTACAATATTGCACTCTGACTATGTAACTGAACATCACTAGTTGATGCTGCTAGTTAACAAACTTACACAAACTACTTGCACAGGAAAATTCTGCACACCATTTTTTGCAGTAAAAGTTGTACTACTTAGTGAGGGCAAAATTTCTGCGACGAATAAATGGTAGTCTTGACTTGGCGTTGTCAAACAAGTATATAATGCATTAAACGACAGATGCTCTCAGACCAAAAACAAACGTATTCCAAAAACAGAGAAACAGTACAGAATGATTACTAGGCAAGTTTAAGATTTTCAATTTTACATAACCAGAAAAATGGGCGCCACCATAAAGTCAATTAACATTGTGTGTCAGCCTAAGAAGTGCTCACATCCAAAGCCTGGCAAGAAGGAGCTTAACATAAACAAAGAACCATATGGAGAAATTATAACAAGTGCAGGTACTAGGAAGGAATATTGTAGTAGATTTGCACCCTCTAATACAGACACAACGTACAAAACTCCATGTGCATTCCATGTGCGCTCTTTGCACACACTCCACTTCTGATCCACACTCCGTCTACCCTGAAAGTAGATTTTAATGACTCCACAGCGTCCACGACACGGACACACAACACAGATGCTGGAGATAAAATATTTTGTTCCACGATCTCATTTAGTAATACAATATATGTACTACACAATATCCACTAGACTTCTACTCTCTACAGTGTACAGCAGCTCCTTTTTTATAAGAAACCATTAGGGGTGAGCCAATCGCATACAATGAGACAAACAATACACAAATGGAAAAGCATAACACAAATACACATAAACAATAACACCCAATCACATAATAAGCACATGGTATGGTGGCTCCCGCTCTTTCCCCAGCCAATCATAGGTAAGTGCAAGTTGGCAGTCCTTATAAGGCAGGTAGAGTTTCTTCGCTGCTGTTTCTCAGCATTCTGAGCTCTCTCTTTGCTATTTATAGGTGGGTAGTTGATCTCTTGGACCACAGGCTACCTCTTACAAATGTTTTTGGTTAACTAGGTCGGAATACTGGCTCGGGCTAGACCTGGAATAGGCCTTTTATAATTTGTAAAAGGATACAGGGTTAAAGAGGAACCATGACACCAACGTATAATATATTATTGGGTAGATTTTTTAGCACTTATTTTAAGGGTACGTATTGTTGAAGTTTTCTATTAGCTAACAAACTTAGAAAGCCACTTGAAAATGCTGCCTTATTGTGTCAGTTGTTTGTTCCCGTTTAAACTGCAACCAGCTTCAGAGACCATGATTTTATTGAAAAGTTACCGTAGTTGACAAACACTAAACTGATCAACTATATGGCCATAGTGAGTCACAAATGCCTAGCTAGTATTTCGCTTGTTCTAGTGTAGGTTATTACATTTTGATAAAGTCAGCCCATGACTAGTTGTACACGAACTAATCACTTTGGCCTCTTCTTCCGTGCAGATTAGAGCATGAAATCACACATATGAGGTAGCAGTAAATGTATGTATGATATCGAATTAATGATATGTCTTCATTAAAATGAATAGTACAGTTTTAAGAAATCTTGACAAATGTGTTGTGTTCCCGCTACTTACAAACTTTTTGTATCGCAATTGAAAAGCAACCAGAGATATTGTAGTAACTCTTCAAATGATCATCGACAGACCTGGAATGAATGAGTGTTGAATCTGTTATAAAAGCTAATATTTTAATTGTCTGTCAACAAAGTCAGAATTTATTTCTAGCTACATCAAAAAACATGGTCTTAAAAATGCCTGCAATTCCTAATTTTATGGAACAACAAGGAACGTTATGCTTGAGTTATAGCCTTTCATGAAGACCAAAAATGCCAGCATGAACAAAAATTTGCTTACATAATTGGACAAACACTGCATGCATGTCACAATAGACAAATGCTCATCATTTTAAGTGCAAATAGTGTAGCAGATTTTTATAACACTCACCTCTGCACAAATGTTTTACAACCATTCTGGCATCACTAAAATAGCCATTGGATGACCAGAATGACTTCAATAATCATTACCGATTTGGCCGACCCTGCATCAGAAGGTACTGACCCTGTATATGAGTCAGTACTGACCCTGTATGTGCCATACCGGGTCGGCAGGAAGTGAACATCCTATACTTGGATCTGGAAAGTAGCATGGAGAAGCAGAAGGTCATATCCAGGAGGTATTCAACCTTACATCAGGAGAAAGCTGAGGAACAGAGCCTAGAAATACTCTGTACCAACAGCAGGAAGTAGATATGTCTAAAATTGGCTAGTTGACTTATGACTCCGCCTACCACTTCTAGGCGCCACATTCATTTGACCCTATATACCATACCTTATTTGCCTGTATTTATACCTGCTCATTTGTTGCATTATGTATTGCTCTTGTGTTATTGGCTATTACCATGAATCACTTCCTGTGATCTGCCTATAAAAAGCAGAACTTTTTACCAAGGTGATCAGTTTTTATTGGGACTTGTACTTACTTGTATTCTTATGGAAAAATAAATGCATATTTACTCTCAAGCAGTGAGTTATGCGTCTGAGCCGAGGGAACTATACTAGTTGTGGAGTAGAGAACACTGTTTCACTTCCAATTTGGTGTAGTACCGACGTGTTGTTACCTCCAGGTTAAAGCCAACTGTGGCAGCATACCCGTCGGATTGCTACCGACTTCAGCTAGTGGTTTTACGCCCCCAAAATACAATAGTTCTCATTCGATTGATTTGCTACAAGATACGAACGAAAAAGTACTCAACTCTGCTAATAGGACATTTTTCAATTCCTATGATTGAAAACAGTAATACTGAAACCTGTATTTTTGACAGTGATGAAATTTTTTGTTGTTGTATATTGTAAAGGACTTTGCCACACCTTCACCGAACAGCTACTGGGGAAGTGTACGGAGACAGCAATGTAACGATAATTGCTATAGAGCGCTACTGATTTAGTAGTGATAGGCTCTCTTTACCAACTATCTGTGTATCAAGATAGCTCCGGGTTCTGCCGTGTGCAGATATACTAACAATATCAGGCAACCTGCCAAACTAAACACACCGGGTAATAGATATGAATACTTTATTAGCTCAAGATACAAAAGCTTACTCAGAGATTTTCTCTCAGCAAGCGCACAATCAACTCTGCCCACTGGGCCACATGTCACTATATTTATGCAATCAGATATGTAAATAAATCGGTTGAAAATACTAAAACATGATTGGTACAAAAAAGCATCAGGCCATACAAGCATGAGTAGGCATAAATACAAACAAGCAGGCGCAATAACAACATATACTTAACAATAATAACGAGTCCCAATGCACTCAGTAACTTATCCAGCGAGGCGGGGAATTCCTAGCTTGAGATCCTAGAGCGTCTTCCTTGGTAGGTACTGCGTGCGTGCGCATATGCATCTGTGCTAGTTCAGCTGAGGGCAGTCACGCGTAGCTAATATCACACACTAACTATACTCTTCCCTTGCTAGCCGTACGCATTACATTGAGTAGTAACTCATGCGTACTAGGCCAGTAGTGCTAATCAAAGGAGTGGCCACCTATGTGAAAATCCATGACAATATTATGTAATACACTATAAATACTTTACTGATGTTTGAAAAAACATAAATTGAAGAAATGCAATTAAACAGATTAAAGGTAAGTGACAGAAGCACCACCCAAATGTTTGGCAATGCTTGCCTGTAGCTAAACCTCAGCTATTTTTGGGTAGGTGTTTGCTGTAATCATTGGATGTCACAGCAACATCAGTCAGTCAAAAAAAGTTTCTCTAACAGGCTGCCAATAAGAAACTTAAAGGGATAGTCAACAGAGAAAGCCAAAAATGACATTTTTTGATGCTAGTTTATTTGATATTGGAATGGTTAGGTAGCACTAATTTAATACATAAGCTACCAAAAGACAGTGATTTTCCGAATAGGGGACCAAATTTTATTGTAAAACTTTCCAAAAGTATAAAAATAGCAGTATAAAACTGTCAAGTTTGCACAAATCTACTTTGATTTCGCGCTGTTAGAAATATCGCCAAAGACTCGTTACATTGTTGTCTATAACGAGGGTACACCCCGCACAGACATAGCGTGCATTCAACTTGAGCGACATTAGTAAACCACCACTGCTGGAGCGCGACTGTGAGTGACCCCCTAATATGACGGGACCGGCTTGCACGCCTCGTCATTATTACACAGATACTTATCAGCATTGTGGCTATTTCACATTAGGCTATATCAGTGATCAGTGATGACAATAATTATCACGGACAACTTCTCCTATCATCGATCATTATTAATAATAATAAGCGCTATGATTGCATATCTATTGGTATTATGTATGATGTTGTTATGATTATGAAATACAAATATCAAAAATATTATTAGCATTTTTTTATTTAGTAATATTATTATAAGAATAATACTACTAAAATACTAAGTATTATTATTATTAATTATAATTTTATAAAAGTAACTGGCAAAAAAATTAATTATTACGGTTTCAGCAATGAATGGCCCCTAATAACTAAAAATATTTAATATTTCAATGTTTTTTTAGTAGTCCACAGAGCAAAAATACGTGAATTGGGAAAACTAAGGGTGTAACAACACTGGAAAATGATAGCTTGACAATTATGACAATTAAAGCATATAAGGATATGAATGCGTTTGGGGTGTACGCCAATCCCGGTGACGAACCAAAGAATGTATTGCCGATATCCAAAATGCGATTTCACATTTTCCCTTAAATCTCACAAACTAAAATGTTAAAAACAACAAAGATACTCCCATATTTATTGTTACTGCTATTCAAAGTTTGTATCAAAATTTAGTTTTCTCTGTTGACTATCCCTTTAAGTTGAAACTATATTTTTTGCTGATCACCTCATGTTATTAATAAGGGGCTCCGACATTTCAATGCTGGCTAACAAACTGACTATAAACCTTCCCTAGGTTTCATGAGTTAGCATTAAAAATTTTAATAAAACAATTATAGACTACACTGGCATCCATCCATCTGTAACAAAAATAGTGCCGCCATAAACTTTTTAAAATTTTATATTACTTATAATGGAGTGATACCAGGTCCATGGTAAAGTCATGCTGTGAGTCTGGGGAGGAATGCAGGGGGGATTGGAGGCAAGGAGTGGAAGGAAGAAGGATGGGTGTTATGGTCAGTTTAATCACAAAAATTTCCAACAATATGCTTGAACCACTCTACCATAAATTTACGGCTGGGAGACAGAGCTTGTTTCAGCAAAATGTTGAGCCAGCCAATGTGCGTTTGAACAGTTAAACACTTTTGCTCTTACTTGTCTGAGCTAAAGTTGAGACTGAAACTTTGACCATGCTTTATTTCCCAGGAGCCTACCGCTTAAAATGTCTTGTAGATATATGTATTCAATTAAATGAAAAAAAACATTGGAGCTTGAAAACTGAAGTTAAAATTTTATTACAGCTAGGTTAAACCGGAACTACCTAGATAATGTAGGTGAAAATGAAGATAAGGGCCCTTCAAAGAAAAAAATAGAGAGTGCATTCTTAGATTATCCTTTTTTCCTTTCTGATTAAACTCACAAAGAAGCCATTTTTGGAATAGAAATTTTTACTCCTGTCCGCTGCATCAGCTGTTAAACAGCAAAAAGCTGAGTGATTGATTTGCACAATACTTCATAAATAGAATACCATATAGTGGCACTGATCTATGCTGAAGTAGTGTAAAAAATTTTTGCCGTGTTCCTTTACCAAACAGCTACTAAAGAGAGAGAGAGAAAGCACCAGGTGGAAGTGGTAGACTGGCTTAATTACTAAGAGGTTTCTAATAAGGGGTGATAGCAGCGCCATGATCTGTCGGGCTATACTGGTTATACCAGGTGATGTGCAAACAGTTCTATCTCGAAGTCTCTGCTGTAAGTACTACTTGTCAACCAATACAAGCTTTGGTTAGTGAGAGTACACAGGGTTCTGCCGGATATGGTAGAACAGAGGATATTAGCACGGCAACCTGCCAGACTAGCTATAACAGCTTTAAGTTATAAATAACTTTATTTAAGACAATTGCATTTGTACAGACAACCGTTCAGTACAAAATAGTAAGCAGTTCAGCCTATCTGGGTGAATGTGCATACAGCTCTAAAAAAATATGTGTAAATTAGGCAGTTAAAATAAGACGCATATGTTTGGCTGCTAAATAATCAGCCTCTACCAAAACATATGTTACAACAGGAAATAAGCAAACACATTGGGAAAACAGTTACACAAGCAGACGCATTAGGAAACGGCTAATCGCTAGTATGTGAATCACCCGTACATCCATTAGTGAGAGGAGAATTTCCTTGGCTGACCCACTTCTACGCCACAGCCTGCCTGTTGTAGATAGTGCTTTCAACAGGACTTGCCTGAACAAATCTGCTAGTGCATAAAGTGACTCAATTGTAGACAATCAAAAAGTGCACGAAAACTAGATTGAGTCTAGCAGCAGCAAATACCTCCGCATATTGATGTAGCGCAATAGCCACACAATGCAAAATTCCATTATATAGGCTGCTCCAACTAACAGTACTGACTGAACCTTTAGTTAAACAATTATAGGGTGGCTGCTAGGAGTCACTAGATGACTAGATGGGAAATGAGGGGAAGGAGGGCGTCATTAGGAAACTGTTGGCTACGGGTAACTATGTAATCCGTGGGAAGGGAGTCGTGAAATCCTACGCCCTGCTTAGATAGCGCACACTAGGAGATGTGTGTATAACGGAAGGAGAGGGTGCTGGTAGGACTGTGTTACTCTTCAAACGAGTGTTTGCACAAGACCATGTGGCTCACGAGTAAGAAAGAGGTATGAGCTGGACTGTTTGGACGGCGTCTTTCATTGGTAATCTCTTTCTTTCAGAGCTTGCTGCCTGGGTCTTCTCAACTTCTACTGCTTTAAATGTGCCCATTACCACTTTTGTGTGGAGGATCTGCAACTACTGCTCAAAGTCACCAGCTCCCTGCTCTATGTCTATGGCCCAGTGCGCTAGATTCTGCAGAAGTTGGATCTGCAACTCCTCCTATGTAAGAAAGGTGACCATGGGTTAGGACATAGAGGTAGTGACAGGGGGCTCAGGAACTGGAGGAGTAACATAAGGCTCAAGAGCTGGTGGAGACAAGGAACTGGGAAGGGGGGGGGGGGGTAGTCATGGACTCCGGAAGAGGGGCAGTGCCAGTGTGTAGCTTCTTGGGTATTTTGTACCGGTGAGAGGCAGGGAGATGAGAAGCACAATTGAGGGCGGGTCCAAGATATAGGGGGAAACCTTGGTAGTGGAGCTAGCTGGGGCAGGAGACGTACAGCTAGGGAGAATTGTCCTGGGGCTCCCCAGCCTGAGTGGGTTGGCGAAGGCTGAAGGGATCGTGGTCTTCTCACTTCTGGTATTTGCAAAACGCAAGATAGCTCTACTTATCCACTACATAAACATAACCTAGGCGTTGATAGCTGTCCAGGTCCATAGAATCTTTAAACTTCCACTGGTTGGAGTACTCACTGTCTCTGCTTCCACTGGTGTAGCGGCAATGGCAGAAACACCAAACATGCAGTTAATACACATGCGCTGATAGCTGTCTCATTTTATGGGCCCGATGGCAGCAGAGGGGTCACACATTCTTGCACGCTCTCTTGAGTTATCTTTGCACTGCCTTCTCTGTAGTGGGGGTTATCCCCTGGAGGATTCTCCTGGCAATGGGGGACTTTTTCCTCATCAAGTGGGGAACACGACTTCCTCTTCAACAATGGTTGAAGAGGGACTAAGGGCTGAAGTGTTCACCAGCTGTATGATGGGAGAAACAACCACAGGCAGGGGCTCCATGACAGGAGGGGGAGGAGGAGGAGGTGGGTATAGGAGTGGGTATAGGAGGGAGAACAAATTGGCTAGCAACTTTCCTTCGAGGTATAAGATCAAGAATCACAATCTGATTGCTGGGCGCTAACAGACTTCGGAGGGTGGCAACAACCCTAACAGCTACAAGGGAGGGGGGGGGGGGGGGCATGGGGGCAGGGGAGGGAGAGGTGAGGAAAGTTGGGCTATCTTTGACGATTCCATTCTTTCTCTTGGGACAACGCTTGGTAAATGAGAAGAGGCCAAAGGTGTAGGAGAAGCAATTTCTGAGCTGAAACTTTACACTGCTCATCCCAGCTTCGGTTAGAAGTGTGCTGTCTCTGATATGGGAGTGAGTGGGTGTTTCACAGGAAGTGTGAAAAATACAGTGGCAGGTTTAGAAATTCTTTGGCCAAAGGTAAGAGCGTTTTTAAGGGGGAGATGTTATGCTGGGGGAGGGGAAGCAACAGGGAGGAGAATACAGTGGCCTACCATTAGAAAGGAGCGGCTTGTTGAAGAGCAAGGGGCCATGGGGGAAGTTGTGGTGACGAACCCACTGATCCAGCTCTAACAGCTTGTCTTCTTCCTTACTTTCTTCAGTGGAGAACACCAGGTTAGCAGGGTTTCCATCTCGGGCAGAAAAAGGGTGACGAGGGCAAAGAGTGGCTTGTGCAGGAGGAGGTGGTGAGGACAGGGTGCCAGGCAACCATCTTCCTCTGGTGCATCAAAAGGTGAATCTATTTCACTAGTAGCAGCAGTGTCAGTGCTGACACATCTGGCTACTTCAAATCCTGCTGTACTTTCTGTCTTTTGCCATGCACAACAGACTTGTTTGATCTTGTCTGGAGTTTGTGCAAGTAGTAAGCGAGGGTGGATGCATAGTGACTGACTGGCTCTTCTGCCCAATGTTTGCCTGTCTGTATCTTTCAAGTAAGAGGGAGTTTCTCTGGAAGCGTTGCTGTAACTTTCGCTGGAATATCCTCGTTCTCCTGACCCCAGTACGGGGAAAGGGGGGTGGCTATATTGGGCTTGTGTTATTTTCATCTGTGTGGTATCAGCAATTTTTGCAAATTACTGCCCCTCCGGTGAAAACGGGTTAACTTTGAGAGATTGGTGCTTAGTGGCTGTTGCTGCCACTGAGTTGAACTTAAGGAAGCAGTGGCGCTACGACGTATCCATTCTGTAGATAACTAATTTGGGGGGGGGGGGGGGGGTGTTCGAAGGAACTTTGTCCAAGAGAATCGTTTGAAGATCAGACAGTTTTGCGTTTTAGGTCTTTCCATCCACTCCTCCTTCAGTCTTCACTAGATGGCATAGTGGCCGTCCATAATGTATTGGAGGGCCGATGTTCCTATTTTGTTACTGTGTCGTTGCACTTGGTGCCTGAGCCTCAGTCTATTTAGGGATGGGGGTGTCTCTGTCGATGAAGGGGATAAATCTTGTAGGTTTCTGCCTTTCCTGGCTAAACCTCTTGTCCAATTTGCCCCAAATTTGCAGGGAATAATGGAGGAGTGGCAGCACTCTGCTCTACTGGCTGCTCAAAAATTAAGATACGCTCTGAGGTAAGGGGAAGGGAGAAACTCAGCACAGGCGGTGGGCAGTTCAGGTGGGGGGTTGTGCTGGGAGGGATGTAGAGGGACAGGTTTTGCTCTAGCATGAGAGCCATGCATGTTTGGACATCTCCTATAGGCTCAACAACTGATGGTGTCTGTCCTCTATGATCCTAGGGTAGTGGGGTTTTAGGCGGCACCCATTTTGTATGGAATGCTGGATGTGGCAAGTAATGAGGTAGGTGCAGTTGCGGTATGCTTCTTTGATCCCAAATGGGCCAATCAACTTTAGCTTAAGTTTAGGGTTCTTTCCACAGTGTCTTCGACGTTTTCTAACCACACCTGGTTTCCAATCGTGTATAGACCCAGTTCCTCTCCTTCTTCTGTTCTAACTTTCATCTGCTGTTTTCTCAACACCTCATGTACTTGAGATTATGGGCTTACTCATGCACTGACATGTAGTCAATCAGTAGGGGTTGTAAGACACCTGAGCTGGCAGTGGCAGCTCTCTGCCCAGCATAATATAATTGGACATCTCACCAGTGGTGCAATGGAGGTGGGGGGGGGGGTGGTTCTGAAGGCCCTCAACAATTGAGGGAGCACGAAGTCCCAATCACCTGGACTGTGCTTCAAGAGCAAGGACCAGAGGGAATCAACCAACACCATATTGTTACTCTC
The DNA here is from genome assembly GCA_945261195.1 of Cryptosula pallasiana. NCBI lineage: Eukaryota > Metazoa > Bryozoa > Gymnolaemata > Cheilostomatida > Cryptosulidae > Cryptosula > Cryptosula pallasiana. Next base: position 14,328,118 of record OX183131.1, on the reverse strand, counting down.
AACAATCCCCTTGGCCTGGGGGTGAGAGGGGTGGTTGGGGTATTTTCTGTACCCTACAGAAAAAACAACTCCTGCGTCAGGTGGGCTTGGACTGAGGCCCCTTGTTCGTGTGCATCTGCTCAGGGATGCCCATCTAGCAGAAGACCTGCTCATTCAAACCGCAAGCTACCACAGGAGCCTAAGCAGTTGAAAGGGCCAGAGCGCCTAGCCACCTGGTGAAGTGGTCTGTCAACACCAGGATCCATGTATTCCCATGCTCAGCCTGAAGGAAGGGGCCTACCAAAATGATGACCAGCTTCTGCAAGGGGCGGCCAGAGTACATACGTTGGCGGCCTGGACTGGGTGTGCTGAAGCCACTCTTTGCTCTCTGGCATACCTGACAGCTATCAAGTGAGCTTTAGGCGCTCCAGGGTCCTGCTCATTCCCTGGTGTGCAAGAGAGTGGGTCTGCTAGACCATGTTATCATGTGGACCTATTGGAAAAACCGCACACCACTGGGAGTGGTGGTTAGAAGAGACCTGGAGCTCCAAAACATCATCTGTTTGGAGTCTCATAGCCCCAATGCAACCGTTCAGCATTGGGTAGCTTGCTGAGTTCCAACCGCTCTTTAGTGAAAAGGGCTGTGTAGAGACTGTCTTGTAGATGAAAGCCACAGTGTGAGTACCTTCACTCTAAACTAGGTCAACACCAAGTTTGATGGGCTGGACTACATTGGGAGGTACCTGAGGGACCGAGGGGTTTGTTGGGCTAGGGGTGGGGACAGAGACTCAAACCGAATCGGGAGAGAAGGAGAGGGAGAGGAGAGCTGAGGCTGAGAAGAAGGAGTCAAATCTTGTGGGACTTCAGCCTTAGAAGTCCCACCATCTCTTTGCTGGATGTGGCAACACTGCATACAGTCTTAGGGCGGGGGGGGGGGGGGGGTGGGGTTCACTTGCGACTCCAATAGTCCGGCTGTCAGGTCTGGGGCTGCTCCTATGCTCAATTGTGTACCTGAACTCTGAGAGAGATTCAAGCCACCTCGCAACCTGGCTGGTAGGTTCCCGGCATCTACACAGCCATAACAGGAAGGCATGGCCTGCCCAAAAATGGAAGTGCTGGCCATAGAGGTAGGGTAGGAAGTAGTTGGGTCGCATAGTAGTTACGCTCCTGAGGACTGAGCGTCTTGCTGTAGTAATCGATCACTCACTCACTACCTTCTCTCACTTGTGATAGTACACACCTACACAGGCATTGCTAACATCAGTGTCCAAAATATACTGGGCTTGGAGATTGGGGTAACAAAGGACAAGTAAATAGGTCATATCTTCTTTTAGCTGTTGGAAAGCAATCTCTTGGGCTGGAAACCACTTCCAGGAAACATGCTTACTATTAAACTGAGTGACGGGATGTACCACTGTGGAGAAGTCAAGAATGTTCTGCTTGTAGTACCCCATGGTACCTAGGAATGCATGCAAACCTTTCAACTCCGTAAGTGCCTGCCACAGGGCGATGGTGGTTACGTTAACCGGGTCAGTGGCCAATCCTGAACTGCTCACCGCGTGTCCCAAATACTGGGCCTCTGGCTCAAACAACTCACAGTTACTGGGTTTGAGCTTCAACCCGGCCTGCTGTAAATGCTGAAAGACCTCAGCCAGGCGCTGAATGTGAGTGATGAAGTCGGAGTGATAACGATAATGCCATCTGGGTAGAGAAGGAGGTCTTCCAGTGGAGACCTTGGAGTACCTTCTCCATTAGGCACTGGACAGTGGCAGAGGCTGAAGTGAGGCCAAAGGGGAGGACCTTCCACTTCCACAATCTTGTACGGGTCGCAAGTGCAGAGCGCTCATTGACCTCTTGACCAAAAAAGGACCTGCTAGTAACTGCTGACCAAGTCCAGGGTGCTGAAGAACTTGCTCCCTGACAAAACTTTCAAACTCACATTAATGCGGGGAAGAGGGTAGACATCCTGATGAGTGACTGCGCTCAACCATCTGCAGTTCATAAAAACTCTCCATGTACCATCTTTCTTTCTCCCTAGAACCACAGGGGAACTCCAGGCCCTCGAGGCTGGATCTATGAGGCAACGTTCAAGCAATTGTTCCATTTGTCTTTCCGCTTCTGCCTCATAGTCAGAGCCAAGTCGGTGGGGAGGTTGACAGATGGGCCAAGTGCCGTGGAGAAATGAAATACTGTGTGTGACCAGGTGGTTTGGCCAACATTACAGTCTCCCAAACTGAACACGGCAACGTACTGGCGTAGCAATCCAGCTACCTGCTGCGCCTCACGTCTGTTCTGACAGTGACGAAAGACAATTGAATACAACTCAGAGACATGGAAGGGAGCTGGGGAGTGAGAAGGGTGGTTGAGTGGGGGGGGGGGGGGAAGGGTGGGTATAGCAACTACCTCTGCTTGCTAAATGTTTTCTGGACTCACTCCCTTGTAAGTGGCCTACTGTGCTGTCTGTCTTCAGTTCCATTGTCTCAGCAGTTGGGTTCATGCACCGCACCAGTATGTGTTCTTTGCTATCTGGCTCATTCAGATTGGCGGCAAAAAGAGAGCCTCCGGAGGGGGGGACTCTGCTAGCCTTAGGGTGGAGTAACTCTGTGTGGTAACCTTACAGAGGATGGTGGATTCTATACCCGGGAGAAGCTGGGTGGTACGGAGGACCTGGATGTTGTTAATCAACAGGGTGCCATTTTGTTGGTGCAACACATCTCTTTACCAGCAACTACTATGGCCGATTAACTGAGTCTCATATGGCAGTCATGGGCAGTGAGGAAGGGCATCCCCAGGATTTTGGGCTAGCATCACCACCTACTAGCACATACTTTTTCCAACATGCCAGCTGTTGCAATTACACTTCCAAAAGTCTTGCTCTGACAGTTATAGATAACTGAAGTTTTGCAAAACAGGTTTATCATCAAAACTAAAACAAAGCTATAGTACTATATACCAGGTGTTAACTAATCCAGCATAGATGGAGATAAACACCTTTGCCAACAAACACAAAATCTTTTAATCTTGAGATCCAAGGAATAACCCTGAAAAACTTCAACTAATACAAACAATTTTCATGGTTACTCAAGTTACGTCAATTTATCTATTAAATAAAGCATTTTTCATTATTGCAGGAAGTTATAGGCAATTGATGTAAACAAAAATTGATGAGTTTTTCTGCTCTTTTAATGTCGTTAAAAAATTATCTGTCAAAATCTCTATAACCCATATCTATTCTACAAAAAAACTTGATTTATTTAACTATAAAAAATGAATACTATTTCATATACTGCTTTTTATGATCAAAATAAAAAAATAAAATATACACTGTTGGAATATTGTTACAGACATCATTGTAAGATATGAAGCTAAATGGTCCTCTGGTTGCAGTTTGTGTCAGGATCTGCTATCAATAATACAGCTCACTGCTAAGCGTAGCCAATCCAGCTCAGCATAACTCTTGTGGCTTACGGCTTTTCTTAATACAGTGAGTTATTGATGGACAAAAAACGCAATCTTCAAGTTCAGATTGGTAGCATAGAACAAAACTACAAAAGATAAAACTTTGATGTAAAAAATGCGAAGGAGAAAAGTCCATTAAATGGAAATAAAAATGCATCGTATCATTTGGCACTTAATTGTTTGCGGCGATATTATTTTATGGAACAATAAAATTAAGTTTATCAGTATTGAAATCTTTCCCTTTCAGTAATTTTTATACGTAGATGTTGGTTAACTTGCATCTGCTCTGGTTTAGAAAATAAAGCATAAAAAACTTGCAATCATTACCGCAGTTCATGCAACTTTTTGTCGACCGAATGGCACACTGCAAATTGCCATCAAATAAGAACTAGGATGCGTTGTAAAAGATTATTTACATATTGCATACTTTTGTCTTCGGTTGGCATGATTCTACCCCAGGTTATGCGTAACATAATCTTCAATTCTCTGGAACAGGTTCGTCATTAACAGAACTGTGAGTATTCATTCCGCTATATCTGTAAGCTCCGTTGCCCACACCATTTTTGCTTCTACAAAATGTTCAAATGCAGATTATTTTTCTGAGGGAGCATCACTAGAAAATAATTTTTGTATGGCGTGAAAACAAAGACACCATTCCACTATTTTATGTTGAACATTATAACTGACAAACCCTTCACGCAACCGAGGACTAATTCAGAGATTAATAGTACCGTTACTAGTAAAAAGCCCGAGTTTAACAATGTATTAACCTATCAGCCATACTTAACAACAAGCGAACCAATCCTAAAGAGAAAGTTAAGAGGACAAATTTGGCTTTGCCTGCCTTTTACATTAGCTTAACCTACCCTTTGATAACCCTAAACTTTGGTGATTATACCGCACTTCTCTAACAAATAGTTACAAAACAACTAAACTTTGCACAGACTATAAAAAGTTCAGTGACAAATGGAGACATCTAAGTGATATGCTTTTCCCTTTCATTTGTTATTTATTTGTTCCCATGCAAAAACTTGTCTGATTTGCATAAAGCAATGGCTAATTACAGATATAGGGAGAGATCGAAAGCACTTTTAAATAGATAAGCCACTTTTCTAAGAAACTGACAGCTTACATAATGCCATCAAATGCCTGTTAATGGCCAATAAATAATGACGCATGAGAGCAACCAATGGTTTAAACCAATCGACTGGTAATAAGAGATAAACAGTTTGAAAATATCTGAACTAACTGAGGCAATCAAGATCAGCAATCAGCTAAATTTTTTCAGTCAATTTTAAACCATTGGTTTTTTCGACAGATGTTTTTGCTATCTGATTGCACAAACTTGACAGATGTTCTAAACACCAACCCAATATGATCCATTCCACCCCCCCCCCCAGTTCATTTTCACTTTTTGGCCCCGTGTTTCTCTCTTCCACCCTGCTCAACCTCCATCCCATTTATATCCACCTTTGTTTTGGGTCCAGCTCACTCTCTTCCAACCAAGCTCTACTTCGCACCTCCTATTTCGTTGTATTCGTGATCTGTCCCATCTCCAACACCCCATTTTATTTTACCCTTTTGTTTTCTCTCTAACTTTTTCTCTCCTTGTCCTAATTTAGTTTATCATTTAAATGTTTTGTATTAACTGCTACAATCAACTGCTGCAGCACACAAAACACTTGCAAACTCAAAAAATTTTGAAAGAATGATACAATCCATTCATATTTTAAGAAAAAAATGAAGGTCATAAACCAATATGGAGCTGGTTATTCTACATTCCAACCACACGATATTAGTAAAATGTGGTTTTAAAGGACTGATTTCTTCTAGCATTAAATAACAAATAATCAAAAGCAAAAATTACTCTTTTTTCACCCTAACTAACAAAATCAAGCCCTAACTTGACATTTATGCAGTCTAATAGCCAAATATCAAAGTGGAAAGCACACGCAGAAACATGGTAGTGGTTTTTGTTTATATATATATAAACACTAGCGGCAAGTGACTTACTTGAAAATGGCTTTTCTTCTTGAGCAGTATAAAGCCAGTTTGGATAAGCAATAATAAGTTTTTCCGGCAGTTTCAAATATAAATTTGTTAAATTCAATAAAAAAAAACCAGAAACTTAATACAAATGCTTCACTTTTTGATTATTTGATTAATCATGAGTTGGTAGCATCTACACTGCAAATAAAACTGATGCACTATCCAATAGAAAACTGAGACTGCTTTATAAAACTGTAGATAGACTGTTTTATGTAGACAACAGCAGATAAGTAACTGTTAAGCAGTTTCAGAAAGTTAAATTAGATGCAAGTTATGGTGTGTGCAATGTGTCATCAAAAAATACCTGTTGGGTATTGGTCTGTACACACTCCTAAGACTTGATGCATCACAATTGACATCCATAGGGCAACCTCCTGGATTGGTAACTGCTTCAACATTCCCAGGATAGACTCCTGTATTGTTAACTGTTTCAACAGTCCCAGGGTAGACTCCTGAATTGTTAACTGTTTCAACAGCCCCAGGGTAAGCTCCTATGCAGGCTCCAACACCCTCGGAATTGATTCCTGGATTGGCAACTGCTTCAACATCCCCAGGGTAAGCTCCTATGCAGTCTCCGACATCCTCAGGATTGATGCACTCATAAGTTTCATCGCTTAAAAATAATCACTAGATAACTCAAACTGTCTGACAAGACCTAAATCGATCTTTGCTTTGCATGGATATCATTATTTGAATTGCTTCATTTTGCTGAATTTCAGGTTTTGTTTTAAAGTTAAATGACTCGGTTTCCGAATATGGAAATGCAGCTGCTTTGTAAAAGACCCACAGTATCCAAGATGGCATTATGAATAGTATAATAGGCAGAATCATTCAGCAACTGGTCACCATCATTAGAAGCAAAACTTCAAAAGCGTGAAAGAAAACACAAACTACCGTTAAATGTCATCATAAAAAACAACGTTTGCTAACTAAAAACATAAGTAAGCTTCATCTGGCCATATAAAGAAACAAGAAATCGTATGTCGTGAACTGAAATAAAATGATCATTGAAACTAAGTATTTCCTCAGTTTAGAGAAAAATGCTCTCATAGAGTAGGTTTTTTGCTTGTACTTGTTAAAAATATTAAAGCAATCGCGAACTCATTTTGCAAAAACGTTCAAATTTGTTGAATTATGGTAGCCTTCCTTTATTGTACAGTGCATAAAGCAGCTATCCAAAATTTTATTTTTTCAAAGTTTTTACCTACTCACACATTTGGCTGCCAAAATTATGCATACTGACAATGTTTTTAATATAATTTTTGTAATTTTCCCGTAGGGAAGAGTTTTTCTGCATTCAATCACTTTTGCTTAACAGATAAATTTTCTCAAGTAAGTAAGTTGAAAATATGCAACATTACCCGCATTCACAGGTGTTTCCTGGGTTGTTTGAGTTGCTAGCATTGCTGACCGTACATCCAGCTGGTTGCCTGTCTCTAGAGCGGGCACTAAATATAAATATTACACATTACAAAATACATATAAGGTTATCTTATCAGTAAACCAGATAGCCTGGCAGCCAATCGGTAAGTCAGATATTAAGATGGTCAGTCATCAAGCTCATCAATTGCCAAAGGATCAGCAATTAAACCTTTTAGCTGGTCTTTTAATATAATACAAATAAAAAAAAATGTGGTACTGCTATTGATACATGCTCAAGATAGTTCAAACAGCCATTTGGAAGTACCTGGTGCTCTTTCTGTATATAAAAACCACGGCAATGGTAACTACAAGCAGTACTACACCTCCTGCGCCACTACCAAATGCTATCAATCCGCTTTGGTTGTCTGACATATCTATGAAGATTGATGTGGTTCCATATTTCACATCTGTAGAATGTTCAACTGTAGAAAAAGGTAACTGAAATAAGACATCTTGAAAAAACAACAATACCTGATGTGAGAATACCAAAAAGCTAGGGTCGGCGAAGATTTTAATAATAAATAGTTTTCAGCATCTTTTATTCATGCCAAATACATATCACTCACAAAATAGTAAACAAACAGTCAAATACCATTCTGAATAGCAGCCGTTTAAATATTTTGCAGTCAAGTTACTAGTTCTAACGATATCTTGCCAGCGCATTTAATATAATGAAACCAAAATTGTCGCAGCTGTGTCTTTTACAAAAATATATTACATTTTACATAGGAGTTGTCCAACATTCAAATCATTAAGCAAGTTTTGGTAGAGTGCCAGTAAAAGTTAAGAGCCTCGGCTTCTAATTAAGCATCGATTTCCTAACTATAAACCAGTTTTTTTTATTATGAGTCCATTTTTTCTATACAGAAAACACCAAAAACTTGGAGTAATCAGTACTTACCTCCAATTTCTGTAATAGACAGTGCATCTACGGACCAAAAGTTTTTTCCATCTAGCTTAGCAAAACAATGAAGTTGATGGCCAAGCATAGCGTTTGTTACCTGACCTTCAAGTGACATTGTGAAAGGTGGAGCCTGTGTTGCAGCGGTTTGGCAGTATGCCCGACTTCTTCCTGGCAACCCTAACTTTTCCGGAAGGCTACCGGTGAAAATCCAACCATTCAACTGTTCCAACGCACACCCTCCCCTATCATCATTAACTGTATTTCCACTAATCAGGTAAACTGCAGTAATGTTTGTGTACCCACCAGCTGTACATGATAAAGTTATTGGTTCATTTTCATACAAGAGAGGAGGATATTGTGAACTTTGTATTGACAGTCTTACATCTCCTACAAACATAGAAACATTTTACTCGCATCTGCATGCAATGCTCTGGTGGTTTATGCCGTCCACACGACATAACCAATAACTCTCCACTAGTGGCTGAATACAGGCAGATACCCTGTCTGCCAGCACAGCAACTCGGTCAGCCGCTACAGGCCTGACAGCAACTATCTCCTCTCGCCAGAGAAGACTCTGGACCAGTATGGCTCCAGTGAAATGTTATGGAGGAGTAACTCAACCCCACAATTAATGGTGAGGCTCAACTCAGATGTGTAACTCCGTGCTTTCAAGTATATACTTGTATTTTCTCAGATGATCTCAGTATAAGAGCAGTGGTAGCAGTGGCAACAAAGATCAAAACCGATGGTGTTTGGCAAGTGACAATGAACACAAGAAAGCTTAGCTCTTTATAGGCCAAGTGACAGGAAGTTTGCAGGAAGTTGCTGACCTACTTCGCTAGTAGACCAATGATGCAATGCACAGTATATAGGTTAACTAATTCAATCATAAGTTATTTATACAGTCAAATCGAATAACATGCATAAGGAGGTTAAATATGAATGGCACCCAGACGTAGGGGCGAAGTTACTGAGTTTCTATCCAGTACAAAACCCTGCTAGAGTTCTCTATGTTATTGGCTAGGTTCTTGGTCCTTGCACGGCTTTTGGTCCCAAAATGCTGGCATCTGGAGATACTTAGAATGTGGGTAAGAGCTACTGTTGACCTTAGGCTTATTTTCGATCTTCTGGCTAGTGCAGCCATTTTGATGCCATCCCGAGATACCTTTGCCAGCTTAAGTAAATATATGATATAATGAGCAGTAGGTCCGTCTGCTCAGTCGGTGGCTTGTGCCACTGGTAATGACTGGTCTGTCTGGTGCCAAGCGGCTATCAGAAGCACCTTTCTGACACACTGATCAAAATGGAGCTACACCAAAATCCACCACAATACACTCAATCAAGTCTGCTTCTGAGATATGAATAGCACCATCGACACTATTTATCGTTTATGAATTTATCAAATAATTTCATAATTTAGTAGCGATAAATAGACTGTTTATATAAATCAACATTTAAAATCTGTTGAGAATGCATGTAACCACAATGAGTAATTAGTTATTATTTAGTAAACAATAAATAGTTATTAAGGCGAACAGTCCATAATACTTATTATTAATTGACTGAAATATACAATATACTGTAGGCGATCAGTTTTACCGAGATTATCAGCGACTGTAGGCATAAACCTACCAAACCCATTCACAATGCACACCGTTCCAGAAAATTCTAGTAGCTTTACTGCAGAGCCAAAAACACTTTCTAAAATCTAGTTGTGATCCTCGAATATAATTGAACATCTATAAGCTACACACATCATGGAGAATATTGTCAAAAATGGCAAGACTGAAGAACTCTTCTTGGAAGTTATTTGAATAGTAATTGTTAAACAATACCAAAGGTTGAAAAGGTATATTAGACTATTATTAAAAATCCCGTTGCAATAACTGATACGGGCATCTAAAATAATGCTCCTTTTACTATTACAAAATAAATGTTTGAGTAGACACCACTTATATTTAATCTATTTGTAATGGATTCCGGTCTGTTTACCACGGACAACCACTAGTCTCGAGTATTGTACCTCTCTCCAGAGGGGACACTGGGCTGAATGACAGGGACAACTGTGCAGGGTAACCGAATTACCCGGTAAGGCAAGAGCCCATGGCTCAAACAAACAGAACAGCGTAGCGCTTGTATAAATGGCTATATTCTCTATGATAGTCCTGAGGGTAATTATTCCTCTAGGGTTGGCAATATGAAAATGAATGCCATGGCAACATAGGAATAAATGCAATGAATATATAAAATTTCTCTCCTTTTATAGGAGAGCTCAACAGGTATCAAACATATAACAGTAATAGTACAGGAAGTAATTAGACCAATGTAAATGCTCATATAAATAATCAACCAATCAGGTAGTCAATAAGGATTAAATAAGGGAGGTACCAAGTGGCTAATGGCCGAGTCCTATCTCCTGCTGGCCAATCAGGCTGTCCTATAGGGTCCCAAGGCTCCAGTTAGCTTGTGGTCCTGGTTACTGCAGATGTTTGGGTAGGTAGCTTTGGTTCCTGGCTTGGTGGTAAGTCCTGGCTAATTTCAAAGTTCCTCAGCTATGGCAGCCATCTTATACCGGCCCTGTGTCAGCATACTGGCCCTGCAGAGGTCACTGCCGACCCTGTAGAGGTCACTACCGGCCCGGTACCGGCCCTGTGTACTGTACTACCGGCACAGTATAGCTTTGCTACCCGCACAGCATCATACTGATGGCTGTAGGTGCATTACCAGCGCATAGAGTGGAGAAGTGGAGTAGCAAACGCCATGTTCACTATTATCTTTCACCAAAATCTACCACATATTTTAAAAAAAACTACCTGATATAAGCAAACAAAATAACAAAAAAAGTTCACAAAAACGTTTTCTCAAACAAAAACAAAAAGGCTTTAATAAACCTGCAAAGCAAAAAGATAATTTGCTGTGAAGAGCTTGGCATATCAAACATAACTAAACACACAAAAAAATGTGAGCATATATGTCCTTTACCAAAGGGTTGTACCAAGCAGTTGAGATTGGACTACCATGTTGAGTGCTGGATTTTATAATACATAGCGTATAACTTCCTTCTAGCTCATTCCTTTTTAATAAAAAGCACTCTGCAGCCACTGAAAAGTAAATGCTGGGCAATACATGCCCCTGCTCTCTCCACATCTGATCTGATTGCTGTCGGCTACCGTTCAAGTTATACAGGAGCTATATCTTAGCACAAACCAATCACATGATGCTATAGCTATCTGTCATACCTCAAAGCATTTTCTAATTTGAAGTTAAAAGTTTTTGACTTAGCTGGAACTGTTGGGTGTCGATATCTGTATGCCGCAGAGAGTTCAGGCTCATGCCAGTCAATATTGTTATCTTGGTGTAATCGGGTTTACTGGTATTTGGCAACAGCAATAAAAAATTGGGGGCTAATCACGTGATGCCCGAATGAGCCCATCGCGGCAGTCTTGGAGTTAAAATAGTGGTTAGTGGATGTATCTATCTATCTATCTATCTATCTGCAAATCCCTTATCTAACAACAACCTCTAACAATCTCTCTAAGATAAACTTCCGAACTGAATCACTTGCGATAAGAGGTAATTAAAATTTTTCAACGAGTTTGGAATGTGCTTGTGAGGTTTCTCTTACAGAAATTGGAATTGATGCAACGAGAGGTATAGGAATGGATAGAGAAAAGGAATGGTTATTAGCCAGGCACTTGGAAGTATTGTAGTGTATGTTCATAGCACTCACATCGGCGCAGTTACTTAACAACCATTCTGGCATCACTAGTATAGCCATTAGATAGCCAGAATGACTATAATAATGGGTACCAAACTGACTGATTCTGCATCGGTAAGGTACCGACACTGCATGGATACTATACCGACCCTGTACCAACCCTGTATGAGTCAGTACCGACCCTGTAGGAGCCATACCAGGCCTGCAGGAAATGAACCATTCTAGCCTGAGAGAAGCAAAGGGCCATATCCAGGAGATATCCACCGTTATATCTGGGGAAAGCCAAGGGCCAGAGCCTAGAAAGACTGATGTACCAACAGCAGGAAGTTGGAATGCCTACTATTGGCCAGCTGGCCTGTGACTCTGCCTACCACTTCTGGGCGCCACATATATTTAACCCTATATTATGCATCTTATTCGTCTGTATTTATATCTGCCTGCTCATTTGCTATATTTTGTCTTACTTTTGTGTGTTATTGGCCATTAAAATGAATAACTTCCTGTGGTTTGCCTATAAAAGGCAAAATTTTTGCTATGATATTCAGTTTGCATTGGGACTTGTACTTACTTATAGTCTCATGGAAGAATAAAAGCATGTTTACTCTGAAGCATTGAGTTATGCGCCTGAGCCGAGGGCTCATTACTAGTTGTGGAGTTGAGTATACTCCTTCACTTCTGATTCGGTGTATACCGACCTGTTGTTTCCTCTAGGTTGAAGGAAACTGGTGGCGGCATATCGTCGTACTGCTACCGACTTCTCTGTGCCGATGAACTAGGAGTTCATTCGACCACAGACAGCTAGTGGTTTTACGCCCCCAAAATCCACCACAGTATGCCGTTTCCTTGTCTATCTCAGTTATTAACTGCCTGCTGGCATTTGCCCACCTTTTTTTACAGTAGTCTGAGCATTGATTAACTTTTGTTACATTATGACAAGCACAGTAACTGCTGCGCTAGAGAGAAAAATTGTTTATCTACAGAACAAGAAAAATTACTAGAGAAGAACTTTTACTAAATAAACTAAGATCGCCTAAAATTACTGGTTACTGCGAAATGCTAAGAGCTTACCTTTGGCAACCACTATCAAAGCAAACAATATAACGGTAGTATGGCATCTTTCTTCCATCATCAACTGCAATAATAAACCCACCAGTATACATGAAAGCTTATATACTGTCTGGTTGCATCTATACAGCTTGTATAAGCCCAAATTCTGACTAAACGGAGTTCAGCAAAGAGTGTCAGCTGGTCAGTATTTTGTTAGCTACCATATTAGGAGTGAAAACCATCCGATTTTTCGTTCAATAATAAACAAAGAAGCTGTATTCTAATTCAGACAATGAAGTAAAGATCACATTTTATGATACTTTTGTGTTTATCATACAAAACTATGACACGATTGTAAATACAAAATTAAGCAAGACTATTAATTTTTGCACAAGACTCCGTGAACTTACAACTTTTTTGTCAGTAAAGTTTGCAGCTCATTTACTGGAGCAATATTACATTTCATCAATACATTACCTCTGCCAACTGCTTTCCAAAAATTAACCAAAACCCTCAGCATCCTGTAGCTCACCACCAACACACACATGCACAACAAACATGCAGTAATTCTAGTAGTTTTTTTCGAGAATTACTTTCATGGCTCAAAGACAGTGTAACTAGCATGCACATGTAACTAGAACAGGGTCAAATAAGTCAATCAACACCAATGCTTTGTGATAAGCAAAATATTTTGTATTCATAAAACCTGTGTTTGTCTAACTCAAAAGGGAACAAAAGATGATGAAAAAGTCCACTCAAGGGCAGCCTAACAAAAAAATCCATGGCTATTATACCTGTATAACGTAGGAGGAAGTATTTATAGGTCTACTAAAGCGTATGCAATAACAATTTAAACACAAATGCAGAAGTTGGTAATTTAGCTGCAGTAATGTAAATAATAAATGTTTGCATAGGATTAACTGGTATTGAAAACGTTCTAATGTGAATGCTATCACTCATGACTTGGAACAAAAAGCGATAGAAAGAGTAGAAAGAGAAGTGAGAATGTAAATGCGATAGCTTTAGTTTTACAAAAGTTAACCACAGTCAGGGCTTAAGGAAGTTGTTATGTAATACAATTGTTGGATAGTTGTACAGGGCGATGTCTGACTGAGTATAAGATTTCAGATGCCAAAAACAGTGGTTGTCCGCCCCATGTTTAGTAGTTCTACTTTACTTATGTTGCCTGTATTAATTTTTTTTTATGAATTTTTTATTTCTTTCACTTTTTCCTTCAACTTTCTTTGGAAACTAGTCTCAAACAACTATACATGCAATTTGCTTGCATCGCTGCCTTCAAGATTTTCTAGTTTTTGTTTCTTTTTGCTGTCTGCCTTTCTAATTTCACGACTTAAAAGTTGTGGAATATTTGGATAATGTTCATTTTTAACTCAACAGGCAAAATTTATACATGAAAACGAATACTGTCTGTCTGTTCAATAGCTGGTTTGCTGATATGGTAGATTTTGCCATGGTTTAAAAACTATTGCCATACCTACTGTTAAGAAAAAAGACATCGCTGAAGTACAGACACTCTTCTCTCTCTTCATTACACCAGCAACCAGCCACCGGTTGTTGTCTGCTTTCTGATAATTAACTACCAAAAGGGGTGCCGACTCTCTATAAAAAGACAGAGTCAACCATGACTCATGCGGATCTGGTATCAACCACTGCAGACCCGGGATAGACTGATGCAAGTCCGGTACCAATTCGGGGTGCTAGACCCAGGACCAGGCGTTTGGACACCAAGGATATCTTAGCAGAGGATCTCAGGACTAGCCTCAGCCACTCCAGTAGATGCAGATAAGAACATGTCTACCCTCCACCCTCAAGACCTCCGGAACTTGACATGTGGAAGCCCTAGAATATGCATGGATATGGGGCAGAACTACAAACAAGACTGGTTTAGTAGCTCCGCCCACTTTCCAATAGGTGCCTATATTCTTTAAATTTATGTATTCCATTGTTATTAGACAGTATATGTAGTTTCGTATTATAGTTTGTTGGATTCACTTCCTGTGCATGTGGTTTGCCACCTTATTATATAGGCTGATTACTTCCTCTGGTCCTCTGTATAAAATGCTGAATTATCTCTGTATCCATTGCTCTATGTTTTATACCTTCTACCAGGAATTATCTATGCTTTTACTATAATGGATAGCCTCCGTAGAGCTGAACAGTGCTAAATAGCCATTCTTACATCGAGCTACACTGACTAGTATGCCTGAGCCATGGGCTCTAACTAGTTGTTAAAGCCTACTACACAGTGGCACTGACCAATACTGTGGTGTGCCCACTAGAGAGAGGCATAATACTTGAGCTTAGTAGCATTCTATGGCTCTCAAGACCAGAATCTATTGCAAATATCTGATGTAGTACGCTTAAAAGTGAGCTGGAAGACAAACTGCTGTTTTAATTTATAACTTTTGTAAAACTGTAAAAAGTTAACAGAACTGAATTTCTTTAATTTTCCTTCTGGGTCATGTATTAATCCAAACTTACTATCTTTTAATTAACCGATTTGAAAGCAAAGTACAAATAGATCAATAATATGTCAACTAATCAACTAGAAGAAACAATCAAAGTAAATTGATCTTACCAGTGCTAATGGAGTAATGATAGAATGCTTTACTGCACTAACTAGCAATGCTACTATTTCATGTGTTCAATACCTCAGATTTTCCTTGAATGACTCACATCTCTAGCTGAGGTATATCGATTGAATGAATTGAATAGGGGGAATGCAACCAATGAATAAACAAAACACGATTAAAGAAGTTAACGGTCATAAAATGTTATGCTTCATTTCCGCTGTAGCAGTTTATGCTCAGAGCAAACTATTAAAGTTTCTCAATCAATATCGGCTAGTTAAGTGCAAAAAAAGAGATCGGACTTGTATCAGAATGAAAACCATTAGATAACCTGCAAATGGAAAGATTTTCAGGCTCTCATCATACTGTAAAGGACTCCGTCTGCACCTTTACCGATCAACTACTAAAGATTGTACAAGAGACAATAGATCAAGACTAATGCCTGTCTAATACTGCCACACAGTTTTGCAATACAGAATCTGAGCTGTACCGACAACGACAGTAGTAGTATATTAGGAGCAACTCTGCATACCGC
Organism: Cryptosula pallasiana; assembly: GCA_945261195.1. NCBI lineage: Eukaryota > Metazoa > Bryozoa > Gymnolaemata > Cheilostomatida > Cryptosulidae > Cryptosula > Cryptosula pallasiana. The sequence continues at coordinate 14,312,414 of OX183131.1, read as the reverse complement.
TGTCTAAGGATAAGATGGTTCTCTTGGTTCCAAGTACCTTTTTGAGCACCAGGTGCACATAAGAACCGTCTATTTACCCTTTTGTGTGCACCTGGTGTTGAATATCCCAGTCGATATTGGAGTGTTTTTATATTGTATATGATTATGATTATTATCCGTGTAGTTATTGCTCAGCGATTGTTTATATGGGGTTTGTTTCACGGTTTTGATAGTTGGACTAACGTATGTTTATGCAGAGAAATTTTTATTGTACTAAAGTATAAGTTTTATTAGAGGTATACATACAATGTTTAAAATGAAAACATTAGATTATGGTAAATATTCATTGATTACTTCAACAAGCCGTTCTAGTGAGTGAGCGGACAGACATTTCTGTTTCACTATTCATCTGTAAATATCGAGTAATTTGAGTTTGGTAGTGCACCAATAATTTGCTTTGCATTTATATTGAGTTAAATTTCTAAAGTGGATTTCATCCCAAGCTGGCTTTTGAATCTTTTTTGAAAGCTATTGACATCTACAGGGTTTGACATATGAAGCGGAGTAAGAAAGTTGACAGCAAATGTTTAATATAATGAAATCGTTTCATCATCTCGGTGGGACATATTTCACGTGGATTCAAGAGTAGGAGATTTTCATCTTCTAGTTCAGCCATAATCAACATGTATTGCATGGGGAAGAAGATAGCTTGAAACGCGACCAGCTCGATTGACTTCTTTGGCATTATCATGTTGTCTTTGACAGATTTGTGATACACATGAAGAATACAATCCTTTAGATGAAGTATTTTTTATGTTGCTAAGGTCACATTGATCTACAAAGAAAACAAAAAACTATCAGTAAATGATATCAAATATCAAAGCAAAATGGTGATAACAGTTAATTGATAGGTTTTAGCTACTCTAACTATCAATAATAATAAATAATAAAAAAAATATATTGTACTCTCGGATAAATTTGCATTTATCAATGGCGAAGAGCTCACAGTCTCAAGAGCAAACCAGATCGATTCAAGGAATACACCTTCTCCACAGTGCAAGCTTCCTAAGTACAATTAATAATAAATAGTTAGAACCCCAAAAAAATTTCTATGTAACAAAGAGTAATTTTTGCATAAAGCAATTATTTTTTGTCATGCGAAAATCCTTATATAACAAAGTGTCTTTTCGCGCGAAGAAAAATTGACAAAATTACTTTTCTAATCAGGGAAACTACAACTAGGCTCTAATTATTTACTTTTAATTGCACTTAGGTAGTTTGCGCTGTGGAGAAGGTGTACTCCTAGAATCTAGCCGGTTTTCTCTCAAGACTGCAAAGTCCTTGGTGTTGACAAAACTGACTTTTTGTCAGAGAGACAACAGCTGGGTTTTTTTTAGTTATTATTTATTGTACTTAGGTAGTTTGCGCTATGGAGAAGATTTACTACTAGAGGCTAGTGGTTTGCTCTCAAGACTGCAAAGTCTTTGGCGGTACAAAATTCTCGTTTTGTCAGAGAGGCAACGACTGAGCTCTAACAATTTATTATTAACTGTACTTATATAGTTGACGCTGTGGAGAAATTTTGTTCCTAGAGCCTAGCCAGGTTGCTCTCAAGACTGCAAAGTCTTTGGCACAGAAAAAATTGCTTTTTTTGTCAGAGAGACAATAGCCGGGTATCTACTTATGATATACCTAACAACAACATTTTAATTATTTATAATTAAAGAATAATCGTTGACCATCACAATGAATAGTGAAATGATTGAGTCATTTGATGATTGACATGCCAGAGACCCAGGAATTTATTTTTCCACCAACACCGCCAACCAATGAAGTATAAGACTGTGACTCTGAAAACAAAATCTTATCTCCCGACAGCTCTCTATGCTTCTTGCCATCAAAATGCCGTGCTGAAGACTCAGAAGAGTGAAGGCAAGAGCATATCGATGTGAACATGGATGATGGCGAAGACTCATCTGGTAAATAAAGTGACTTGATGGATGCTGAAAAGTACATGACCCTCCACCACACCAAGATACCCTTTCAAAAAGTGAAGGTGAATAACATGAGCACTCTTACCCACAAGAGTGCCTCTCTACTAAACCCCATGAGCACACACCTATGACAAGCCATCGAAAGACAAATGCAAGTTCATGATCTATCCATGCCCACAGTTATGGAGATGTTTACCATCGATTTTTATGATGAGAAGATGTGCACTATCATCTACAATTATGAAAAGGAAAATAAGCCAATAGGAGTGAAGAGTGACGTTGCAACCGACGTAGGAGTGATCGTTAGTGAACTTATGTAGACGGCTCCAATGGTTTTGATCTACATGGGAGAGACAACTACCGGAGAAGTGCCTTTTCACAAAGCCGATGCCAACAGCAGCTTTAAAACCTTTCAGTTTTCGTTAGTGATCAATCTTGCCAGAGTTGTTCCCTCTTCTACTCTCAATGACAACAGTTATTGCAATCATTTTTCGAACAATCTCCAAACGCTTCTATCAAAATGAAAAAAATAATCGTTACACTATCATGCTGTAATGGAAAAACGTAGAATGGCCATGACCAAGATGGATGCCAGCTGATAACTAGCGCAGTAGCTGCAGTGGACTTACATTAAAGTAGAGCCTAGAGCGAGCGATGTCAGAGTAGCCAAGATCCTTACCTGATGAGCCAAGCCAGATGAGCATAGGACCCGTAGCTGAGGAAGATCCAACGCTAGGACAGTTGAAAGATACCATCTTGTGTTTGTCAAGTTATCGTAATTATTTTGTGAATTATTTAGCGACTTCTCCAAAGCGTTAGCTTACACTTATTATCATTATTATTATTATTATTATTATTATTATTATTATTATTATTATTATTATTATTATTATTATTATTATTATTATTATTATTATTATTATTATTATTATTATTATTATTATTATTATTATTATTATTATTATTATTATTATTATTATTATTATTATTATTATTATTATTATTATTATTATTATTATTATTATTATTATTATTATTATTATTATTATTATTATTATTATTATTATTATTATTATTATTATTATTATTATTATTATTATTATTATTATTATTATTATTATTATTATTATTATTATTATTATTATTATTATTATTATTATTATTATTATATATGTTTTAATCTACCGCTGTTGGACTCGGATTTCCAACGTAACTGCTTTCATATTAGCCAATCATTGTTGTGTGATTTGAACTGTAGCATATTTCTATTATTAGTGGGGCAGATCGCCCACTGGTCAGACTTTGCTTAGCTTTGCTGGAGATAACGTTAGTTGTTCTGGAGGTGTTCTCAGCGTTTTTCTTGGACAGTATTAGTGAGATCTAATCACATCAAGTCTTTACTGTACATTTCGAGAACTATTTCTATTTTGCAAGGTTTTGGGTTTCTCGTTGATAATATATTATTATTAATTTGAAACTCGTCTTGTTAATGTGGCCGGTTTTCCTGTAACACTAAGTTTGCCTAGAACACGTTGATTGTGATGCTAAGTTTGCATGCTTTGTTTGACCAGATCTGTCTGCTAATACAGATCTTCTATAACAGAGAGCCATGACTATCGTACCGGTAGGGCCTGCTGTTTGTCTACAAGTACTACTTTCTACGATAAAGGACATTATTACTGTGTTGAGAAAATTTGATAACTGAAATAAAATTGCCTTGCACAGAGAACCTTGCTACCAATTGAATTTCAACGCCGTGTTGCTTTTACCTACAATACGGGCTACTCTGTATAGTATCGGTGAAGATTTTGAGATCACAACAAAAACCTTTACAATTGTACAATAATGTGTCAGAGTTTAACCAAAAGTTACGTTATAACAACCCTCTCCGACCTTTCACGCCTGCCCATCTATCACCACTTTTACTAACTTAGGTCCACCTTTTTCCTCTCCATATCACCCTTTACCTTTTCAAACCCTCCCTCCAGTACCCATATCAGCAGCTCCTTGAATAGGTTGTTAAGATAATATACAAATTTTCCCACTAGAAAAAAAGAGCGAACTCTTTATATTTTTGCAGTTACTGTTCGTAAAACTTGTTTCTTTTGTCTGTTCAGTTCCAACATTGAAATCTTGATTCAAACTCCGCAGTTCCACAGGATATCAAGACTAAACTTATATATGTATAGTTAAGGGTGCACAAGATCACAAATTTAGAAGCCCGCACATCTGGCCAGGCCTTTCTTTACATATAATAAACTGTTAAAACATCATGACATTTGTTGGTTGCTTTTTTAAAATTCTTTTGTTGGTTGATTTAGAGCGCAAATATCAATTTTCTTCATACCTCTCTGCAAGCTCGGTAGAGTTCATTTAACTGTGAAACCAACAGGACATATTGATGGGGTCACTTCTCATGTTAAGCAAGGATGTAGCTGCCAATTAGTGTGGTTTTGTACCTGTGAGTTGTGGTTTTGTCTCATTTACCTGCAGCCTGCGATAACAGTTTTATGATTCTTATTGTAGATTTTCTCCCGCTCAGCTCTTTCTTGTCCATCATTCCTGCTGCTCCATCCATGTTGATGCCAGTGGTAAGGGTGTTCTGGTGTGTAGCAAGGGTCGGCTCAACTACCTGTTCCCATCTAGCCTTAGTTATTTGTTTGAGACTTCAGGGCTCCTAATAAAAGGATTTTCCTCGGGATTTACTCATTCTGGCCACTTCATTGTACCTTCCACCTATGTCAAAGGAGGCCTTTTTGTGGGGAATAGCCTTGTATGAGATGTCTTAACAGGTTGTCTGTTTGTGAATGGAAGGAGTAGGTGGCCTGCAGTATTTTTGCTTTGTTAGACTGATAGTGGTGCAGCACTTTCACTGCATTATTCAACAACATTTTTGTAGTTTTTAATAAGTAATTTTTTAATAACATGCTTTACAAACTATCGTCACAAAAAATATATGTAGCATCTTATAAACATTTTGATCAGTTTTTACAAAAGTTAATCAAACGTAAGTAAAGAGATATAAAATTTTCAAAAGAAAGCTCTATTGATTTTTTGGTTTCAGTTATTTATCACGTAATCAAACAGTTTTGACAGTTGTATAGTGGATTTTACTGAACACCAACAGTGACCACTACCTTGCAGAGTTTCCCCTGACGGTTGCTACCAACAGACATGCCTCCCAGATATACAATAGAACATGACCGGATTCTCTTGCAGCTACCATATTGCTTTGGTTAAGCAATAATATTATAATTAATCAAACCGGCACACGGTACTCGTTACCCCGGCCCTGGGGAGCTATCCCAGGCCGGCATCAAGATGGCTGCCATAACCTGAGGAAGCAAACATAGCCCAAGAACCTTTAGGAAACATATCCAGGAGCTTACCATCCTCAGAAGTTGGAAAAGTTGGACTGAAGGCTCTCAAAGATCACGGACTATTACAAAAAAGAATAACAACCTGTTACTGGTCAAACAGCTATAGACTCCGCCACCCACTTTTGGGAACAAGTTCTTTTTAACATCTTTATTCACATCTTATTGGAAAATATTATTATGCCCTTTTTGTATTGGTTAGCTATCATGATTTCTATGCGTGATGGAAGTGTTTGGCAAACTCGGCCGAACAATCCATGTCACTTCCTGTGACTTTGCCTATAAAAGGCAGAGCTTTCTCATACTTTTTTGCATTACCTGACAGCCTTGTATTGGATTGCTACCTTTGTATTCTGCAATGAATAAATGCGATCATACATCACTCGAAGGCCCCGAGTATATATACGTTTGAGCCGAGGGCTCACCACAGTTGATAAAGAAGTTTACTCTCTTTCCAAGCAGTTGTGTGTGCCATCCCGACACAGGGTCACCTTTGGGGAAAGGTTGACTGTTCTTTGTCAGGCTTGGTAAAGCAGACTGTTAAGTTGTGCTGGCAGACAAGCAGTATGTGTAGTGACAAACCCTAGCAGAAAAAAGTAGGGTGTAAAAATCCTCTACCCTTGGGTATTCACTCAGCTTTTTTATGGCTGATTGTAGCTCTGCAAATACAGCCCACTTGAAACGTTAATTGTCGTGGATATTTTTAGGGTTAATGATAGGCTTTCAAGCTATAGACCCTTTGAAATAAGTATACAAGATGTTCTGAGCAACAGCTTCTACCAATTTGTAGAGAACTCTAGACGTAGTATTTTAGTAAACTCCCAATTGCTTCCGTTATTGACAAAATTTTTAACTCCGGTCTTGGAAAGTTCTATCATAGTATCATGATTGTATAAAACTCTTTCAAGTGCCTCCCTTTCATCAGATTGTTTCTACCATTGTGAGTATGCAAACTTTCATCTACTATTGCCTCTCTGGTTATAGCATCTGTTTTAACATCTCGCATACCAAAGTCAACTCTTAGCTAACGCCTCGCTTAGTTTTTAGGAGTTCCATAATTTTAAGTAGTATTTTAACCAGTTGCATATATTGTTCGACTCAAACGTTTGGTCGAGCTTTTAGGGTGTAAATTATAAAATAACCATTTATCATCCTTCAATTTGAGTGATGGTTAGCACTCCTTTGCTGAACAGCGCTCACTTAGCGCATCTTAGTATAGCCCATGATGCCACCTAACAGTTTAAAGTCTTTTGTAAAACGATTGTCAAGCTTGTTATTGCAAACTTCTTAGCCTCTTATTTTCTTTCTAGAAATTTTACTCAATTTAATATGATCAGAGTTTACAACTTCATTTGAATCTTTCACTGGCTGCGCAGGGAAGAGTTGTAGCTCTATCACGCCACTATTCTTAAATTATCTATGACAGCTACTGTCAAATACACATTTCAGACTAGAAAAGCACATATGTATATATCCTTTAGGGCTAATTGTCTGGCTCTATTTCTGTACCCAGCCATACTACTTGGAACTGGGACTTGCATAAACTTTGAGCCAAATATGATGCGGGTCCATCCATGATTAGCAAATCCAACAATGCTGGTTTTGATACTTTAGAGTAGCCTCTCAAAATCCTCTTTCTGGCAAGCGATTTCAGATTCTTGACACTTCAAACATTTTTGTATTCAATCGTCATAGAATGTCTTTTGAGCGTATGTATGCCTCTTATACTTGTTCGGTCGGCTATAAAATTAACTTTATTAAACTAATATCTACCATTGCACCAACAACTAAATCATCTTCCGGTGAACAAATATCTAATGGGGGAGTCTCTCAGAGTGAGTGGTGACCTTGGCGGGGAGTATTTGGAGGCAATGTTATGTTTTGAACCCATTGTAAGTTTTGGTATCAAAGTCCTGTTTAATTCAACAATTGAAGTCCGACGTGGTAAAGTTTTCTGTCTTTTACCAAGTATTTTGATAAATATTTTGGTACAGAAACATCAAACCATTTACTGCTAGTTTCGTTAACAATTGTTATTATGATAGCATTGTTTTTAATAAGATAGTCAAATATGCATCTGATTGTCTGCTCATTGTTGAAGTGGAGATCATGCAGTCTTTAGGTTTGCTCGGTGGGTTTGTGATTGTATTCATTTTTTTTTCTTTCCATATTTTAATGTCAAAATTAATCGATAAATGACTTCCAAGGATTTAAAGAAGCCTATAGTAAAATTGGAGTTATCTTTCCTTAAAGATAGTGCGTACAATGTAGTTCAACATCTATGTTATGGATTGTGTTACTATCAATGCTATCAATCCAAGCTGAAAACTGTTTTAAGCATGCATTCTCAAAATAAAACCTGTTGCAAATTTTTGTTTCACCAAGTTGGACTCAGTTAATAAATAATACTAATTCACTGTGGTAAGCGTGCCATGTGGTTGCACGGTTGTGATCACAAATAATCCGACAGTCAACAGTAGTAATAAGGGAGCAGATCTCTGTCATGGACTCTAAGGAGAAGGTTCTCCTGGTTCCAGGTGTACTTGAAGTCGGCACCAGTTACCATGAAAACCTGTGAGGTATGTTTTTGTGTGCACCAGTTGTTTAGAATGTATGGAATTTTATAATGTGAAATGTTGATTTAGACATTGGTTTGTATGGTGTGTTTGAGGTTCTGGAGGTTCTCCAGGTCCACTGGGTGCCTTTTTGTGTGCACCAGGTGTTAAGAATGTATGGTATTTATTAGTGTTGTATGTTGATTATTTATCGGGTTTTCCTGGTCTGAGTTGGTGCCTTTTTGTGTGCACCAGGTGTTTTGAATGTTTTGGTGATTTTTGATTTTAGATTGGGGGGTTTGAGGATTGTATAAAAATGAAGGGTTTTATGATTGTATTGCTATTGAAAGCTAAGATGTCGACAGAGGAAGATGTTGAGATGAGACCGATGAACGAAAATGATACTGTTGATAGTACTACGAGTGATATTGTAGATGTTTTACCGAATCTGAAACGTATTGTAAAGCGCTAATATTTATGATGATCTTGGTATTTGTCATAGGATTTTCTACTTTTGGAGGTGTTAATGAGTTTATTATATATGAAAGTTCTATCGAGGAAATACAAAAAGTGAGAAGTTCTCCTGAACGAATCATAAATGGAACTATTGTTGGATGACGAGCATCTGCTTTATCATGATGGGAAAGCTGAAAGTTTTGGCGCGAGGATGTGTTTTCCTTTAACAGAGATGATTGCAGGACCAACTGGTTCAAGGAAGACGCAAGCGATTTTACGAATGATTGAAGATAGTAAGACTATAGCTTATCCTCCACCGGTGGAAATTTATTACTGTTATGGAGCCTATCAAAAAGCCTTTGATGATGTACCCGGAGTGATCTTTCACGAAGGAATGATAGATATAACAACGAGTTTTCCCAGAGATGGACAAAACAGATGGTTGATAATTGATGACTTGATGGATGAAGTTTCTGGTAAAGCTGATGCCAATGCTCTGTATACGAAACATGGTCATCATTTGAACATAAGTGTCTTTTTTATTGTTCAGAATCTGTTTTTAAAAAGAAATCATACAATTTCCTTGAATAGTCACAATTTTTTTCTCTTTAAACCCCTAGATATGCTTTTTCAATTGGCTCGTCAATGTTTTCCCTCAAGAGTAAAATATGTACAGGAGTTTTTTGAACAAGCGACAAAGAAGCCATACTCTTTTCTACGAATAACCATGACTCAGCAAACAGATGATCAACACAGGCTATTGGGAAACTTTACACAAGTCGATCCTATGATATTATATGTACCCAAGTAAAAGCATATAAATGCAATTACTATTCGTTTCATCTCACACATATCTTGTTGTTCAACAGTGTAACACATTAGTAAAAAAAATGGCTAATGAAAAATTAAGAAAAAATGTGGCGTCGCTGTTATCACTCAACAGCGCATCCGCTACAATTCAAAAGTCTGTAATAGCTAACAATTAGAAAACGGGCTCATTATAACTCTAATGGAATGTGCTAAAGCTATTATATATGGAATGATACCATTGTAAACTGCTCAGTGCAATCAGTTGCAACACAATTGCTAGTTTGGTTAGGAAATCAATGTTAGATGATAAAAAAGCTGTATTGCAAAAGGAAGATTTCTAGCTTCCCTGCTAGGACCTATTATCAGCACAGTGCTTCCTGGAATACTGAAAATTGTATTAGGAGGACTAAGATGAATCTCTCAACAAGAATGATGAGGAATAGAATGGCTATTTTAGCTCTGGATGATATGAGTAAGAAAGAAAAAGTTGCTATAGTCGAAAAAGCCAACTCGGATCTGTTCCAATCATTGATAGAAACTGTCAAAATTATTATATTAGGTAATGTTCCTCTGGATTCGGAACAGCTTATTGAGTTGCAGCGTTACAACAAGGAACTACGTAAACTATCTAGTAAAGGATTAGTTGATGATAAGCATAAGATTTTGACTCAGACTGGTAAAGGTAGTCTTTTGGATGCTATAATAACTCCTACTGTACCTGTTTTATCGTCAATAAAGTCAATAAAACCATGAATCTCCAACCATTAACATTTTCTAGACGGTTTTTTATACTTGCTGAAAATGAATACAGTAGAATAATGGAAAAAGGCGAGAATGAAAAAGTGATAGAGGACAAGAAAAACAGATCTCTGATGTATTATAATCCTATGAAAGATATAACGGTGAGAGATATGAAGAGAAAGCGAAATGCTTAACTGGAAACAGCCTATGATTCTGATTTTTCCGAGTACGAAAGGCTAGATGAAAATGTTCAAAACATGCGTAGGTATTTGAACGATGTCAGAAAAATTAAATATAACCATCAGCGAATGGATAATTGGAGCCCTATCAAGAAACCAAAGACAGAACCTAGATCTCCTTTGGCTAATCGCACGATTATTGATGACAAGTCTGACACCCTTTTACCAAACAAAACCATCTCCTTTACACCTGTGTTAGATGTTAATGAGATAGGTTCGATAAAAAAGAAATTGTTTGATACCAACGAGTCATCAGTGTTTGAAAATGTGCTTGTTGCTGATGATCAAGATGATGATAATGAGGTTGAGAGGGAGCATTTAAAAGAGTTTGAGAAAAAAGTATCTAGTTTAACAAGAAAGAAAGGAGGTCAAGCGATTGGTGTCCGATTGTTGGATCAATTGAATAAAATTGGCGAGTACGACCCAAATAAGAATGTACTGAAAATCAGAGATAAGTGGTTGAATCCTAGGGGTTTTCAAAACTTTGCTGCGAGATGTTCTAACGAAAGAAGGTTGGATACAATCAGGAAACACAAACTACAACAAACTTAAAAGCTTGCTATTGGAACAAGGAATCACAACTGTAAGGAAATCACCACAACAAACACGCAAGAGGAAATCTTTGATCATTCCAGGTACTGGGAAATGGACGTCGGCACGTTAAAAGAGCTGTATTACAATCCCGGGTTACATACATCTCTACGAGGAGCTAGAGCTTTGCTGAAAGCTCGTAGAAAACAAGAGGGAGAAACAGAACTTCTGAATGGTTGAGTGGAGAGGATGTCTACATGCTACACAAAAAAGTCAAGAACAAACTTAAGAGTCGTCCTAAAATTGTAGCTGGAATAGGAGAGCAGATTCAAGTAGATTTGGTGAATGTGCGTTCTCGAAAAGAAGAAAATGACAACACAGCATTTTTACTGACAGCTGTTGATTCTCTATCTAGAAAATGCTGGGCTGTTCTACTCATCTCCAAAGCTGGACAAATTGTAGCTAGAGGATTGAGAAGGATACTGAATGAGGAATACTACATGGCTTTACAATCTGATAAAGGTAAAGAGTTTAACAATGTTAATGTCAAAAGCCTGCTGGCGGAGCAAAAAATTAAACGCTTTACAACCGAAAATGAGACAATAAAGGCATCAATAGAAGAGTGTTTTAACAGGACTTTGAAAGAGGATATTTACAGATATCTGACGCACAAAGATGATGACAGATACATTGATGTTTTACCCGATATGGTTACCGCGTAGAGCAACATTGTTCACAGCGCTATAGGTATGAGACTGAACGATGTAAATTTACAAAACCAGCAGCTTGTGTGGAATCGAGTGTAAGAAGGAGGAGAACATAGTTTGACTAAAGAACCAAAGTTAAAAGTTGGAGATTATGTGAGAATTAGCAAGGGAAGAGGCGGGCGTTTGAGAGAGTATACATGCCGAATTGGGCTATCAAGATCTTTATAATCACCGATGCGCTCACCCGTGCAAAACCTAGTGTATAAAGGGCAGTAGATCTGGCTGAAAAGATGATCAATGGTACCTTTTACGAAAACGAGTTGCAAAAAGTAAAAAAACCTAAAACCTTCAGAATCGAAAAGATATTGGGAAGAAGAACAAGAAGAGTTAAAAGACAGATACTGGTCCAGTGGTTGGGATACGGAGAAAATTTCAACGAGTTGGTGGATGAATCGCTTATAAGGAACGAACGCTTGATATAACCATCGTACGTTGGTAAAATGTTGATGCTAATAACTTTACCCTCAAACTTCAGTGCTGGTGAATTTCCCGATAAAACCAACTCTGATTTTACAGTGAGGTTGTATAAATATTTGGATATCATCGGTGGTAAATGGGAGATAGCTCTGCTAGATATATTGTGCTCTAATAATTGGAAAAATGTCACCAAAGGGAAAATATATTTGGAAAAGACTAATGTCTCTGGTAAAAACGAAAAGTCATTCATCTTATTTGGTAATGGGAGATACGATAGTGTGGAAGAGTTGGATGAGGTTATACGAAAGATACTAGGCAAAATAAGTTTAGATAGAAAGTTTGCCATCTCCTACGACAAGATAACCAACACCAGTTTACTAACAGCAATCCTGATACAACGTTGAGCTTTTCCAAATACTTGGCATAAACCTTTGGATTTAAACCGAGTGGGGAAACTACATACCCCGAGGTAGAAACAATAATGTCACATCTCCTGATATAAAGTTCGATCTAACCTCTTTGTATGTCTATTCCAACATTGTTGACAATAAAATGGTAGGCAATACGAATGTACCTTTGCTAAGAGTAATACCAGTACAAGGAAAGAAGAGCACCATTGCGTACCAGGAGTTTAAAAATCCACCCTACGTCAACGCTTCATCGCTGAATAGCGATCTCATTCAACTGCTTATAATGAGTGACGATGGTGAGCAAATACCATTTGACGGTGGAAAGGTTGTGTTGACGGTTCACTTGAAAAAAAGAAAAACACAATGAGTTTGGTACAATACAACTCCGATGACTCGAAAGATTTTTTCGAAGAGTACTATAAAATGCAAGCTGGAAATGTAATTGGAGTGTATAGTGGGCAGCGAGTGATGCCTAGTATGAGAGGTAATGGACTTAGTAGTATTTTGTTCAAGTATATTCAAATCGGCAACACCACTGCTGAAGAGAAAAGCAACACGTCTGGGTGAGAGAACGCTCTCTGCAGATAGTAATGTAGCATGTGATGTCATCGATGGTCAAAGCTCGGCATCATCCGCAAAGAAGAGAATATTGGAGGAGCTGAATGATCTTGGAGGAGATGTACTCGATGCGGTGTGTCCGGATCGTGTCAAAAGGAGAAAAAAATGGGATCATGAAAAAAGAGAGGATCGGGTGAACGTAGACATTTCATATTTTAACAATCATGGAATCAGCTATAAAGACACTGGAAGATGACATTTGTGTTCATTAAGTGATAACGCTTCAAGCAAACATCACTCGCAGAAAGATGGCTAATCTAAATGGAACATCGGCTAATAAGTTTGAAGGTTCTTTCTACAACATAAATCCTGCGCTGGATGTGTTTGCTACGGAACATACAAACACATCGTTAGATAAATCGGAATATGTTCTCGCCAGACCCCATAGGTTGGATCCTTTCGGCTAGATTTAACTGACCTTGGCAGGGAGTACTGAGCATTACACAGATCTTTACGAATCCTTTCTGCAAATCGAAGCAACAGCTGTTCAAGATGATGGAAGTGATATTATGGGAACGACAAAAACGCACCTGTGTGGATGGGAGATTCACTCCGCAAAATATTCAGCGAGTTGAAAATGTCTATAGAAGGTAATACTGTTGAATGAGCCAACAATTATGGTTTGCGTTCATACTTTTCACAACTAGTCGAAACTAACGCTAACAAAATGAAATATCAAGGACAATTAGAGGGTTGGGTGTACGATGATTCGACGGGAAAAGACGCTGCTCAACACAGCACCGGGGACAAAAAAAGAGGAAAGCGTTAATCAGAGGCGGAAAAACATTTGAGTTTACCGGGAAACCTCATCTCGCACTGTTTCATCAGAGAAAACTGATAGTTCCCGTTCCCACTATCCAACTGGAGTTTAAACAAGCTTTCAGCAAACTGTCTCTGTCTTTTTTTGCTAAAAAAAGCAACATTTGGTGTCTGAAAATCAAATTTTCTTGCGCAAAAAAACCACATTATTTAACGCAAAAAAATTTTTTTTTTCACGCAAATCCTTTATAATATATACAGCGAATAAAACAACATTTTTTGTCTAAAAAAACACATTTTTCGTGCAAAAATACGGTTATTCATCTGCGCAAATAAAACATAATTTTCTGTCTGCAAAAAAACACCCTTTTCTGTCTGGAAAAAAACACAACGTTTTGCGCGAAAAAAATATATTCTTCGGGCGAAAACCCTTTAAAATATAACAGTTTTTCGCGCGAAAAAATACATTTTTCCGAGTATATTAAACATCATTTTTGGTCTGAAAAACAACATTTCTTCACGCAAAAAAACAAAATATTTTTTACTCGAAAACTTTGCGTAACATATAAAACGGTTTATGCGTGAAAAAACAACTTTTCCCGCCCGACAAATCTATATATAATTTAAAGGGTTTTCGAGTGAATAAAATCACCATTAAGGGATTTTCGCTCGAACATTCTCATTGGTTGTAGGGTTAATAGGTAGGTGTAACTTTTAGTTTTTAAGAACTGCTCTCTCTACACAGAAGTCATTCTCTCCAGCAATAGCTTTTAAAGAAATATCTACTATACTATTCATTACATAACTATCAGCAGGATTCTTGGCGATAAGGTACGAATTGATAAAAACTACTATTTAGCACTAAGTGAGAAATAAAATAGTTCTAATTACTTTACTTCACTACCTATCACCGTTTACTAATACGTATCGTTTTATCTTAGATCACTATGTCATCAAAAATGATATACATAAAACATTTCCTGCCAGAAGTTTATCACAAATACGTGAAAGCTAATGAGATTGTACAGCAAAAAGAAGTCTATCAATTAACATTCCAAGACATCATATTTTGCATCATGCAACATATGCTAAGCATGACAGAACTACATGGAGGTGTTTCACCGATTCAATACGAAAGTTCTATGGCTCAACAGGATGATGCTATAGATATATTCCATGATATGACAGAAAAAAAATTTGAAATTGTCCTAAAAATGCTAAAATTCGTAAATATTGATGAATATTTAGAAAAAAATTAAAAAAAAGCTTGGGATAACAAAGTTCTTCAAAAATTATATAAATTGAATTGGACTTAAGAAGCTTTGTACCAAATTCGTCATCATTTTTCCAAATACATTCAACTAGATAAACAGCTACGTTCTTCTGTATTTTATTTTGAAATAACGTTTGAAGTTTTTCACGCCTATATACAATATTTCTGATATAATGAAGTTATAAAATCATACGACGCTTCATTTTTATACAATACTCAAACCCCCCAATCTAAAATCAAAAATCACCAAAACATTCAAAACACCTGGTGCACACAAAAAGGCACCTCACAGGTTCTCATGGTAACTGGCGCGGACTTCAAGTACACCTGGAACCAGGAGAACCTTCTCCTTAGACTCCATGACAGAGATCTGCTCCCTTATTACTACTGTCAACACTCAATTATTGCGTCATTCCACACTAGATAAACTCACTGATGCAGTGGTTTGTAGATCATTACTGTAAATATGGTAGGCTCTAACACCACGGTATAAAAGCCAACATAGCATATTGCGATAGATTTTATTTACATAGAAAGTGGCTACTGCACTAGCAGCCTGCAAATAGTATGCGCTTGCTGTGAACGCTGATCTGATCTACCTTAGAGGACTTTACTTTCGCTAGAGTTTAATTTCGCTACCTCCGCGATTACAATTGGTTCGCTAGCAAACATTTCGCTAGTAGTTCCGTGGCAATTATATTCGCGATACACATTTTCGCACCCGATTTTTATATTATTGTTATTATAATAATAATAAATAAAATAATTATTATTTGCCTAAACAACATCAACAACAATGTGATGTATTTGTTTAGATGAGGGTGTGTTATCTTCTTGTACTTTTTAACCTCACAATAAAATGTCCCCTAAATATGCTCTTATCTGACAGTGGCAAAAAAATAAATCACAAATGAAATAGTAGAGAGAGAACAATATTATTTACCTCACTTTATCTGTGAAGAAGTAGGAGACCATGACATAGTGCATGCTGTTAGGGGCAAAACAATGCTGGAATGCGAGACGTAATTGTTAGTCCCTCAATGACAACTAGAAACTTAGGCTCAGCCCCGGCTCAGCTAGCGAGCCAAGTTGTTGTTCTGTATGAAAAAAAATCAAAGTGGAGCTTATTATCATTTATTATTAGTTTGTCATTCTTTATTATTTTCATTATTATAACAACAATGGTTATAATAATAATTTTATATTTAACTAGCCGCAATGACTACCCGTTACCAACGAATCATGCATGCAACAATCCATTATTGTGGACTTCCAAAGTTGACCAATTTGAAGTGCAAGCTCCAATTGTAAAGATATGAGAAGTTATGTAATCAGCCTCACTAATCAGACAACCCCTAATACAATGGCATATAGATAATACTTTCTTGCATGCAAAGTGTACATGGATGCTTCATGTTATTTCTTACTCTTGTTTACTATTTATACTTTGTAATTTGCATTTATGCTTTTCTCATATCATTGCTGTGGACCAAAAAAAAACTGCAGTGTAAATATTAGTGACGATCACTTTTAATATTCATAAATGACAATAATATAAATATAAATAATAATAAAGTAGCTACGAATAATAATAAACTTTATTTTAGATTATTATTTAGAAATAAAATCTAAAACATAACAAACAAAAGTGAAAGTGAATTGAAATCACCGGCAAGTGGAACATCCGTGTTCGATACGTACGTTGGTAATGGAGAAAAGCAAAGCCCTGTAGTCTATAGCCTATAGGTGCTTTGAGTAAATAGTATAGCACGACGGGTGGTTACGGAGAAGCCACGTGCCGAAGCATCGTTTGATAATAGCCGCGGCTCCTCTCATTACAAAGCGCAATTGCGGCAGGCACTACGTCCACGCCGGAGAATTGCTGTTGTTATGAAATATGTACGTTAATTCACAGGCGTTGTGCGTTTAGCATGTGTGGCAGGAAAACTGTTTTTGGGACTGTTCGTTTTAATTACCGGAAATCAGTTTCTGTCGCCGAATGATCCTGTTACGACTGAGAGTTGGGCTAAAAAATGTGCACAGACAAACAAACAGACAGACACGACTTCTCTTTATAAGGTAGATTATTGTGAATATGATTAATGATTATAAAATATATTATTATTTGTTTTGTGTTCATGTTGATATCATATCACTTCGATTATTTTTTTTCAAATTTCGCTATTACAGGGGCTGGAAACAAGTTCGTCGGAACTAAATTTCGCTACTTCCAGCACCCGCGAAAAAAAAACGCGAAAGTTTGGTTTGTCCAAAACTAAAGTCCTGTAGGGTAAGTACTTTGACTGCACGCAAAATGAGTCATTGGAATGCGCTAGCCAACATGCTAGGCATATCTGGTTGAATGCTCTACTAACTACGGCAGGCAGGCTGTAGAATAAGAAGATGACGAGCCAAAGGAAGTTCCACTCTATTACTCTCGGCTCTACTAACTGCTCAAATATAGGTGGATGACTAACTATTAATGTGCCAGCTTGTTCGTGGGCAATTGAATAGTTTTGCAATGAGCAAGCATCATTGTGTTGCAATCTGTTTTGTCACAAGTATGGGCTGATTTTTAGCAGCCAATCATATGTGCTAATATTCAACCAACTTTTCTGCATGTATTTTATTATAACCACAAGCTGATGTTAGTCCAGAGAGGCATAGCTGTCTTAGAGTTTGTCCAAGAAGTTTACCTGGGTAAATAATTGTATGGTATTACAATAAAGTGAAATAAGTGATATTTGAAATATTCGAGTTTAGTTTGGCAGGTTGCCTGTTAACTTGTCTGGTTCTCTCGCATTCAGCAGAACAGATTGGTGTATCTCCGCACACACAGTCAGTAGATAAACCATTACTACTGTACTGTTGCAGCAGCGCTCACTAGTATGAGTTGATTCTGCTCAACCTGGTAGAAACCTGCATAGCTGTTACCCTCTGTTGAGATGTTGCGAGTAGCAACAAAAGCTCGGTAGTTGTCTGCTATTGCAACCGGCTATTTCTTCTCTAGTAGTTGTTTGGTGAGGGCACGATGAAATCCTTTACAATATAAGCAAAGAAAATTCTGTTCATTCATCTATTCTGAGCCCATTTAATGCTTGACTAGCTGGCCTATTTTTGTTATTTAGAGGACAATACTTGGCATCTTTGTGTCTCACTCAAGTGTACAAAAAAGTTTTCTAAGCTGAGAGCTAACAAAATGGAAATTTGTGAAATGTATTAAACACTGATCTGGTCTGACAGCAGCGAGTTCTATTGGGTGCATACAAAAATGGAGACTATAAAAAGCAACTCATCTACCACTTCTACCACCGCAATCAATTAAGTGTAAAAAATTGATATGGTCATGAAGTATGCCAATAAAGAAGCTTGCTCTAGTTAAATGGGGATAAAAAATAAAATCAAAATATTTGAGTAAGCCTCACAGTTTTCTCACTCTGCCTTCTTCCAAGCAAACAATACCTTGGCACCAGTTAAGATAGATTTTTGAATATTCCTTGCAGAGAGGCACCACTTCTTCTTGGAACTAAAGACCGTATTTGGACCAGATTAAAAGAATCTATAACGGAAATGCCCCATACTATGACCAAGTACAGGGACAGATGACAGTCAGAAGCACAGAGTTAATTTGCTTTGTTCATTATACTAGTATAAAGTTGATTATCAACACTCTTTATGGTCAAAAAAAATTATTTAGTGGAATGATGGAGAGCTTACAACACTTCCTTTGTTACCAGTTTATAACAAAAATGTCTAATTCATCCCTGCTTCAAAACGATGGATTTGTTAAAAAATTTACTCATGTCCCTTCCTTTCAAATTCAGCCATTAACTCAGTAGCGAGTTCAGCTCAGACGTCCTAATTTTTATAATATTCTTTACTCACATATTTGTGCAACTAAGGCCCTGTTTACACGGTTACGCTATGAGCACATCGCACAAATGTGAACACTGAAGTTTGCAGCAAAAACGCCAGCTGTTCAGATAGGTTCGCACCAATACCGGTTCCGTATCGCCTCTAAACTGAAACGGGGTCAAAGGTGTTTTCATACGGATACGAAACGAATGCGCCAGAAAAACGATCGTCTAAACTGGCACTTTGGTGCGAACCAGTACCGAACCGTAGCTGTTACAAAGTTTTACTGTGCTTCGTAGCGTACTAGTAGTGTACACCGATCATTATATAGATATTACAATATACTGCAATATTCAATATGTACATGAGTTGACTGCGTATTAAAGATGCAATCCATCAAAAAATGCAGCTCTATAGCAAAAACTATAGTTATATTGCAGATTGATAAAAATTGTAACTCACATGGTCATTTGTTTGTGTAAGCACCAGTTGCTGATTGCTTGTTACTAATTGTTTATACTGTGGTGTCACAGTATATTCACATTAATGATCTACAAACCACTGCATCAATGAGTTCAACAAGTGTGGAACGATGCAATAACAGCGTGCTGACTTGTGGAAAGAAAAAAATCTTGGGGCCCACCTCCCCCCCTCCCCCGCAACAAAAATTGCAACCTTGACCTCAAAAGGGTAGAGATAAAGGTACACAAAGCTTGGTTCTAGAGTTAAAAGTCCGGAGGACTGGACAAGAGTAATGCTAATTATGTTTTCAGCCATACTGGAGAGGTACATTACCACTCACTCAAAAAACAGTTGTTATCAAAACTAGCAGTTGTACAGCTACTTGCAAATCAATGTGAACAGCGTAACCAATTATCAGAGGGGAAATATTCTCTTTGCTTGGAAGCAAACTAACTAGAACATAATGAGTCATGCTCATGTCAACTAGATATTTTTCAGTTATTTCTTAAAAGCTTTAAATCACGTCAATTGACAGATAATTCACATTTCCTTGTTCACCTATCATCAGAGCAAGCATAGTGCGCTGAGAAGGCTTCACTTACAGCTGTAAACTGCATAGCGGTGATAAAGTTCCTCACGTTACTGGATGGTCACTAGTACTAGAACTGCTGGTGAGTTGAGCAAGGTGACTTTATATGTAGTTATACGACGGACCGATTCTGAGTACTAAATTGACATTGCCTGCATTTAAAGCGTTCATTGAGTCTGAAATCTGTAAAGTTTCTGTGGTAATTCGCAGTTGTCATAATTTGAATAAAGGTTTACATAAACTACAGATGGGTTCTTAAAGTGAAACATGGCAGCTATGCAGCTTCCTAGTGCATCTAATGCTTAGTTGAAACGGCCGAATTTTAGCTGTATTAGGCACTCAAGGTATGAATCTGGCTGAGAACCGACTGCACCTCCGACCGGTTTAATCAGCAGGAGTTGAGGCAGATCGGATAGTCGATTTTGTGATTCAACAACAAAGCACTCCTAGTTTAAATAATTGGGCCTCTTAGCAGCATTTTATGATTATTATTATTTATTATTATAATTGCAATAATAATAATAACTATTATTTATTATTATTAATTGTTGTTATGATTTATTATTATCCGTATTATCAAGCCTACCACGACCACTTGACATCGTGAGCGGATTGTTATCACTTGATTGATTGGCAGGCTTTCTCTCATCAATCAATCAATGACAAGAACAACGCTACTACTACATGACATGGTTGGATGGCATTCTTTCACAAATGAAGAAAATCATCACCTCGTGGGCTACCATGCGGTCATTGTTGTTGTTTGTTCTGTAGTCTCATGAGATCTAGTTCTAAAAACACTTGAAAATACGACTGACCATTTTTATGCCGGAGTTACGGCAAACATTGCCGCACTTACGGCTGGAAACTCAAGTAGAATGTGACTGCTTCATTCAGCCAAATTTTGTGCCTTATTGAGAAAACATGGCTGCATAATACGGCTGAAATCCGACTGTTTAAACTAAGCATTAGAATTTCACACCTAAACATCTCCTGTCATAACTACTGTCATACCGTGTAGGTAACATAATAGTAGGAATGTTTTGACTTGTAGTCTGGTCATATGGAGCAAACTAGTATGGTTGTTCGTAATT
Source organism: Cryptosula pallasiana (assembly GCA_945261195.1). Lineage (NCBI taxonomy): Eukaryota > Metazoa > Bryozoa > Gymnolaemata > Cheilostomatida > Cryptosulidae > Cryptosula > Cryptosula pallasiana. The sequence continues at coordinate 14,291,488 of OX183131.1, read as the reverse complement.
TGGTGTGATATGCAATTTTGTGCAGG
>OX183131.1:14118580-14291262 GCA_945261195.1 Cryptosula pallasiana | reverse complement strand
GGTTGTTCACATTTCAAGAATAGTTAATTGGAACATTTAATAAATACTCTCCCAAACTGAAACAGGTGTTAAGAGACAAGTCTCAAAAAGTTTGTATAAGTATGTTTAGTTTTTAAATTTATTTCTGGCCGATGGACTTTAAAACATTAGCATTGATATGCTAGACTAACATTTACTATGTTTCTATATCAATGCAAACTATTGCCAGACCTCTGTGGTTTGCTACTGTAAAGGATTTCACCGTGCCCTTACCGAACAACTCCTAGAGAGGAAATACGTGGCTGCAATAGCAAACAACTATTGAGCTCATCTCTCTAGTAGCAACACCTCAACACAGGGTAACAGCTATGCAGGGCTGTACGGAGTTAAACAGAATCAACTCCTACTAGAGATCGCTTCTGCAAGCAGTACTAAAAAGAGTATTCGCGAACTCTGTTCACCGAACACATTGCAATAAAAATAATCAGACCAGCAACAAATTTGATAAGTAAATAATCGTTTTGTTTGTAACTCGTGGGTCAAAAAAAAGTAGCTCACTGAATAAAAAAAATAATCAACGAGTATTTATTGATATTGTTCATAGGTCGCGAATGAAACCGGACATTAAATAAATGATAACGAGCGAGTTGATTTTTTTCATTTTCATAAACCGGTTTTTATAAAAAATTTGAAATTACTGCAAGAGTCCAAATTTACTAAATTGAAGGGCGGCTTGACAAACTATTCCAGTTTGTAGCAGTTCAAATTTTATTATTTCCTTGATTATTTTGAAAGTTGGGAGTTATCTCTCTTATGGCTTGTTCGGTAAACTATAACATTTAATATTTATGTTGTTCTAAACTGATTTTTCGTGGCATACGCAACATATTGAACTACGAACCCCTATTATTTTTTTCATTTTGTTCGACGAACAGTTCGCGAATACTCTTAATGGCTTCGCTACTGATCATTGGATGTGTGTGAACATACACCGTGTTCTGCCATATGCGGGAGAACCAGACAAGTTAACAGGCAACCTGCCAGACTAAACTCGAATAGTTCAAATATCAATCACTTTATTATTGTAATACAAAATAAGTATTCACCCAAGTGAACTTCGTTGGAAAACTCTAAAACAGCTATGCCTCTCTGGACTAACATCAGCTTGTGGTTATGATAGAATACAGGCACAAAAGTTGGTTGAAAATTGGCACATATGATTGGCTGCTAAAAATCAGCCCATACTTGTGACAAAACAGATTGCAACACACGGGGAAGCTTGCTCATTGCAAAACTAATCAATTGCACGCACAAACAAACCGGCACATTAATAGTTAGTCATCCACCTATATTTGAATAGTTAGTAAAGCCGTGAGTAGCAGAGTGGAACATCCCTTGGCTCATCATCTTCTTCTTCTACAGCCTGCCTACTAAAGTTAGTAGAGCTTTCAACCAGACATGCCTAGCATGTCTGGCTAGCACATTCCAATGACTCATCTATCGTGCAGCCAAAGTACAGTAGATCAGACGAGTGTTTACAGCAGGCAAATACTACTTGCAGTCTGCTAGTGCAATGGCCACTCTATGAAAAATCTATCACACTACCACGAATAACTGGCTACAACGGCATGTGTTTTCACAACTAAAAGTTTATTGCCATTTGTTAAACCATGCCCACGGAGGTAGTTGTGGTCAATGTGTTGTAAAGTGAAACTTTGCCGACTAGCATTGCCGACTGTTTTTATATTATTTTCTTATATTAAGTAAGAATAAATAAATAGAAACAAAATATCTCAGAGCTTTGGCTGTCAAGGAAAACTGTGTGGTGATAAGGGATTTTTATAGCCCATTGGCTATCATTTAATAAATAATATGACTTATTATTAGTTAGTAATAATAAAAAATAACCAAGTAAATTTTTGTTAAAATACAAATACTACCACTTTTTTATCACTGCAATAATTAATTACCAGCAGTAAAGATTCGTTTGTTTCAAATCAGTTGTATAGTTTCATAAATAACATTGTAATAAACCACAAATGACTACCGTTGGTTAAATATAAACACGAGCTAACGATTCCATGCGATTACTGTAGTGAAACTCACCAATGTGCTTGAGTATCTCCGCGGTTTGTCTCTCGGCTCTCCAATGTCCTCCTACTCCTCTCTGATCCAACCAAGTTCTGTCTCTCTTTCACTTGCTCCTCAACGTTCTCCTGCGCATGTCAGTTTCATAAATAATATTGTAATAAACCACAAATGACTAAATATAAACACAAGCTAATGATTCCAAGCGATTACAATTGATAATTTGAAGCTTCCTGTTCTGTTACTCATGCCTGATTTTATTGCCTTTGGCGACATTAGCGTTTACAATAGCAATAAACAACTGGCATTTGGCTTATCACCAACTTTTCACATTCAGAGAGCGACAAATGCTTTTTAAAAAGTCTCGCGACCCATTTATCAACAATGGTGTTTCCAACAGAAGTTTTCATTTATTGTCGGCAGTATTGGCCATTTGTCAAGATATGGAAAAATTGTTATCGCTTTACTTTTTCAAACTATTGTTCTCTGGGCAGTCAGTTATGTTAATCAATGCATGCATCTCTAGTGTAGTGGATTTTACTAGACATTAACAGTGACCACCACTGCGCAGAGGTCTCCCTGATGGTTTCTACCACAGGCATGCCTCTAATGAACACAATAAGCAAAGACCGTCATCTATTGTAGCAATTATATTTCTCTGCTGAGTGATTATTAATAATGATTACTCACACCAGCACTGGGTATTCACTAACCCGACCCTGGGTAGCTATCCCGGGTCAGTAACAAGATGGCTGCTATAGCCTGAGAAACCAAACCTAGCTCCAGTACTTCAAGATACCGCCTCCCCAAGCTAACTACCCTTAGATGTAGAGAAACATGGACCGAAGACCTCTCAGGGAATATATTAACCTATCACTGGCCAAGCTAGCCATGGAACCCGCCCCCTATTTGTCGGCGCCAGTGTACTCTGAATTCGTTATCATTACCGTATTGGACAATACCTTTTATTATACATCATATCACTTCCTGCCATGTTTCCTGTATATGCTGGAAACTTTCCAGTGATGCTTCCTGTAACTCTGCCTATAAAAAAGCCGAGACTTTGTGATACTTCTTGCATTACCTTGCATGACCTGGCATAAATGTGTTCTCTTGTCTTTTGCATTGAATAACCTCCTGGTGTTCTGATATGAGTAAAGGTTATTTTTATACACTACTTAAAAGCTGTGTATATCTGAGCTGAGGGCTCATTACCGTTGTTAAAGTTGATTGCTTACTTTACAGCACCTTGTTTGTGCCGGTCCGGTCCTCCATTGAGCTGTGTCTAATGTTGATTTTTTTTGCAAACATTTGGTACTATAGTCAGCTCTGCAATGACTTGCTAAATTTTACCGTATCGACACCAAAAGATTTCTTTAGTTTTTTTTTCTAGGAGATCTGGTAGGCATCAACTGGATCATACACCATAGATAGAGGCAATTTCTGTCAACTCCATAGATATTGTTGCTAAGTTTGACTTCTTTCTCAGCCACTTTTACCAAATTTTAGTTATACTGTTTTCGTGGTGTCTGTGCATCACCAGACTTGGTTCTTCAACAATTTTTTTCTTTATCAAAGAAAAACGAGCTGCATTATATTTGTCAATCAGAAAAATTGGGAGAATCTGCCGAAAGGAATTACTGAGTTTTCAAAAATCCAAAAGGAAAGAAGAAAGTTGCAGAGGAGATGATTGGGGAGCTTTTTTAAACATCCACCAAAGTGCCGATCCTTGTAAAGATATACCATATTTCAACATATTGATCCAGTGTTCCCTGTAGATTGCTCTTTGTCTTTCCAAAGCTTGAACGAATGGTGTTACGTCCAAGTTGGCTCAAGTCTTTCATCCATTTGTAAGGAAAGAATTTTTTTGCGGCTTTGCATTTGTATGCTTTGAGATTCATTTCTTAACTGTATCCAGGAACAATAAAGCTTGTACAATCCAAAAATAAGAAAGAACCTATACCAATCACAGGCATCCTGCTTCTTTTTTTGACGACAAAATCAAATTATTTGTCGGAGACATCTTTCAATTGTTGCAACGGAATTTCGTTCATCACGTTGATGCCGTAGCTTTGTGGATTAAATCCTAGAATTGGAAGCTATTTCATAAACTTAATCAAGTCATATAGAACTTTGAAGGCTCCTAGTAATTGTCTTACATCTTTTTTGTTTGAGAACCGATTCACTGTGGATCCTTTGTTCGGCTTTTTCCAATCGATGTATATCATCTTCTACTCATTTTATGACTTGTGAAATGTTATTTCTCACTCGAATGTACGCTTCTCCGCTGATATTTTCCAAGTGTTGAAAAAATTTTCCACCCCACTGTTTATCATCCCCATTGTTGATAATACACCATGGCAGCTCAAAACCTGGTACGTTTGAACAAATAACAATTGCTCAAGAGTTTATGATTATTGGTGTAGAAGGTGGTGTTCGTATCTCCATTGCCAGCGCATTTGGGTAGCAAGCACTTGAAGTCGTACATGGCAAAATAAAGATAGTATCTCAAAGGAGCATCTGTGCTGATGTTTATTCTAAATTGTTCCTTTAGTTTATCAAAAATTGTAGCGCTAGGGGTGCATTCACCTCCGAAAAACTGCATGGTCGCTGCGTCTGAGGTTGAGCACCTGTGTATTTTCATATTACCAAATCTGTCGAAACAAGTAAAACACATTGAAAATTTGTAGGTTGTCGAATATCCTTCTAAGCTTGTGATGAGACTAAAGTGATTGAAATAAAGCTCCAAATTGAGTTTTTCCTTGTATCTTGCATTTGAATTCTAAGTAATTTTTTGAAGTTTTGTCGCCATTTAAAGTAAACACGGTTATTTTGAGCTGAAATACTTTTTCCAGAACCAGCAAGTCCAGGTTTTCCACCCCTTTTTTTCATTTTTCGTGTGACCTATTGCTGTTGGCTCATTGTTGATGTCACAACTGCGGAATTTTCGAAATTGTCTGTGGTAACTTCTTGTTAAACTGTTTTTGGGAGGACTTTTAAACCTTTTATTTTTTTGCAGTTTTTTGTGCAATGCTAAGAATTTGAAAAAACAAATATTGTCTGTGATTCATTTCCCATCATGATTTTTAATATGGTTCATATGTGTCTGATGTTGAAAATTCAAGAGGGTAGAGTCATTGGAGGTTAACCTATTCTTCCCATTCGGATCAACTTGTAAAAATAAAAGTAACGTTTGTGAGCAACATCAGTCTCCAAGCAGTATTTGGTCTTCGTCTCAAATTATTAGCACAGTGATCGGTCTCAGAAACATCGGTGAAGAATTCATTGAGTTGCTCATTGGTTTCATCAAGCAAGCTCTCGGGTACATGGTGGCATTGTTGGATGATGAATCAAAATAGCGGAGTTCTCCTTCTCCTTTTTCTTTTCCTTCTCGTTCTCGTTCTCCTTCTCCGTCGTCGTCGTCATCGTCATCGTGTTTTTCTTCAATCCTCACCACCTCATCATCCTCATTTTCCATTGTTGAAGCATTCTCATTTTCTTCAACGTCAACTTCCACAATCGAATCTACATTTGCAACTATTCCACTGGGATCTAGTCCTGAGTCTTCCACACCCATTCCTACCTGATTAACTGGTTCATCCGGTATTTGAAAACGGATAAATTTTTCGTCAAACTCTTTCCAATCCACTTAAATTCCATATCTTTATTTTACATCTATCATTTGATAATCTGAGTCTTGCCTACAAGAGAGATGATAACTCATAATGATTCTGCTCTGAGTCGTGCATTCTGTACAAAGTAAGACAAAATTTTTTTATTCCAATACCATTAATTATTATTTAAAAACCCACTGATCACTAAGTGTTTCAGTATTTTCAGTGGTTGATGAAACTTGAGGAGCAGCTGAATTCTCTTGCCAAGCATTTTAACCAGTTCAATCTCCATATCATATACGCATTGTGAGAGATTTACATGATACAGTCAACCCCCTAGCCTCCCAGCCTCAACTTTCCCTCCACCCCTTGTCCTGTCAGTCAACAAGCTAGACACAACCTCGGTACAACTTCCCCCACGAAAATGGATACCGAGGACCCCGACCTTGTATAGACCCTGTATAGACCCTATATATCATATATAACCTACTCCGGGTTACCCCGGGTCTACCCTGGGTCAGCTAACCCGGGCCAGTATACAAAGGTTTTGGAATAGATAGCTTTGGGCCTATAGGGCTGGATGCCCACCTCACAAAGCAGCTGAACAAAGTAGAGTGGCTTGGAGAGCAAGCTAAGTGATGGATGCCCTAATAAGGAGTGGAAAAGTACCAGGATGCCTTAATAAGGAGTGAAAGAATGGGAAGCAAGAAAAAAGACCAATGCCAGTGACGATGGCGTCGGAGCTGTCCTCTTGCAAATACAAAACGGTAAAGAACGAGTAATCGCCTACCATTGAAGACCCTGAGTGCCCCTGAATGCAATTATTGCGTCACTTGAAAAAAATTAATATCAGTGGTCAAAGCAACCAAACACTTTCGACCCTGCCTCTACGAACAAACCTTTCGGATTAGGACAGACCATGCCACTCTCATGTGGTTATGCAAAATGAAGGAACCGTCCAGCCAATCAGCTCGATGGCACGAGTCACTGTCCGAGTTCCAGTTCACAATTGAACATCGTAGTGGGCACCTGCATGTATATGCAGACAAACTCAGTAGACATTGTTCCCCAGACTACAAGCAATGTGGACATATAGAAGCTAGAGATGGCGGAGCTACAAAAGAGTAGATAGTCCATACTCTTCCCCCCTCCCCCTTTCCCCCCATTTCCAATCTACACAGAGCAACCCCGTTGCACCAAGTCCCCAAGTAGATGCTGTCGTTTGCTCCCTCCCCCTACCCCCTGACACGAACTTAGTAAAGGTCCAGAAGACCGGCCGTCACCCCATGGCAGCCATTTACGAGGCCTTCAAGACTCACTTCCCCATTGATCTCTCTCAGTTAGAGCTAGGCAGCAACGAGTTACGGCAGCTAGAAAAGCGTTGACACTCCATGCAACTCCGGCCAGATTGTGTCCTGGAGATACACCATTCCGGGCAACGCAGGTCTGTATGTCCCCCCCAGTCTCAGAGGCAATATGGTTGGGGAAACCCACATCATGACCCACCAAGGCATCCAATGCACCCTAAAAAGGCTCAACCTTACTTGGTATTGGCGGGGCATGACTGCTGACGTACGACGAGCAATAAACAGTTGTGAGACGTGTCAGCGAGCCAAAAATGGTGGAATGAGGCTCAACCCGATTAGGCAACAAATGTATGCCGGCCGGCCATGGCAAAATTTATTTAGATTTTAGATTTATTTGGCCCTCTTCCAGAGTCAGACCACGGTAACAAGTGGATCCTTGTTTTAACGGACCACTTCACCCGCTGGCAAGATGCCCTTCCCCTCTCCGATGCTACAGCCCCAGTAGTTGCCACCGCCCTAGATGAGCACGTGTTTTGCTATTTTGGACTGCCTGAACAAATGCACAGAGATCAGGGTGCTCAATTCAAATCTAGTCTAATGCGTAAATTGTGCACCCTCTGGCAAGTCAAAAAGACTCGAACTACCCCTACCACCCCAAGCCAACGGAGTTGTAGAACGCAACAATCGAGTGCTTGGAGATGCACTGCGTTCCCTCCTACTAAAGAGGTGGCCAGAGGAGTGGGACATGATCTTTCCCCAGCTAATGAGAGGGTTTTGTGCTACCCCCCATTCCACTACAAGAGAGGCCCCTAATTCTCTTATGCTTGGTAGAAAGCTGCGTCTGCCCGACCAGTCGACTTATCATCCCCCTCTCGTCGAGTGTGTACCTGTACATGAGTATGCCCAAGCACTACATTAGAGACTCGAGGAAGTACACGAAACCCTCAGAATTGAACAAGAGCAGATAAGAGATGATGATGGCGAGGAAACCTCCCTGTTTAAAGCAGGCAATGAAGTGTGGCTAGAGAATAAGAGGAGACTGAAAGACAAAAACCCGAAACTTCAGCCGAAGTTTGTCAGACCCTACCTGGTAGAGGAGGGCTGCAGCAGTCATACTTACCTGATTGGCAGACATGGACAGCACTCAGTACAGAACGGCAGTTGCCTCAAGCCATATAAGGCCTGCCTGGAGCCCTACGGACAAGCCCCCGCAGCACTAAAGCTAGCTCGCCACCCCAATTTGCGTTTTGCTCCTCCCCGAAGGCAAAGAAGTCCCTCATAACTCCCCCAAAGATGCTCCCCTCCCCCTCTTGGTGTTACCCCTACCCTCTGACTTCCCCTCCGCCTTTCCTTTTCCTCCCCTGCCAGCGGACAAAAGAGGAGCAAGCCCTATCCTACAGTAACCTGTAGGGGAGGTACCCCTGACACCTCCAGCAAAAAACAGTCCAAATCGGATGAGAACTGGCCGAGCTAGAGGCCATACACCACCTACAGAAGATGTCCCCCTCTTATCACAACCCCTCCTACCATATCCCAAACACCTACTGGCCGCCCTAGGCAAAATGTGGGACCCCCCCAACGTTATGGTGAAACCTGGTGCCACCAGGTGGCTGCAAAAGATGAATCAGTATGGAGGGAACAATACTGCGAGAAATTGAGGTTGCTGGCAGAAGTATAGGCATTCACCGCTAAGCCTGAGAACCCTACGCCTCCATGCATAGTCTTGAACGATTTGCCTGAATTTCCTCTACCCCCACACCAAATCTCCACGTCCACCCCTGATTTTCTGCCGCCTCAAGACCCACTAAAAATGCCTAAATTCTCCCCCACTACATAGCCAGACAACCCCCCACGAACCAGTACAAACCAGTTTGCAGCCGATTGACAAAAGAAATTCAGCCCTTTCTTCCTTTGCCACTCACACTGAACAGACTGCTTGTCCCCTGCAGCTACTGAATACCTACTTAAATAACATGGAGGCGGAAATCACTAATTCCTATCTACAAGTAGAAGAAGAAAATGATGATCTGTTACTGGAAGCTCAACCAGCTAAGTATCACTCTCCTTCTAGTGTCCAGGAGGACCAGTTGCTGGACATACCCACGACAGAGCCCACTACTTGTTTTAGTCCAAAAGAAACAAACCTGAATGATGGCAGATGGGCTCTACATGATGAAACTCATGAAGAACCTGCAAAGCCAGCCCTCCGAGAGCCAGCTCCTTCCTTGAGCAGTTTTAGTGAGTTTCCAGACCTTCTCCCATCTAAACATTATCAACCAGAGGCGACTCAGAAGTCCTCCCCTATTGCCCCACCCCCTTCCACACGTTAGCTATAGTTACTGTCTGAGAAGCCCCCCTACAGTACCCCTACCCACCAGAATAGACCACCAGCAGACCAGAATGGCGAGCCCTACTGCCCCCTCCTGGCATAAGTTTATACCCCTGAGAAAACATCTTTCCTCTTCCCCTCCCCTTCCCCCGGAAACACCCACACTAGTGATGAGCAGAATGCGAGCAATTAGAGACTACGTCGCTAATGAAGTGTGGTATGTGAGAGATTTACATGATACATGATTTACTCCTTGTCTTGTCAGTCAAAAAGCTAGACACAACCCCTGATCCCTTCCCCTTCCGTCTCTGTACAACTTCCCTCACGAAAATGGATACTGAGGACTCCGACCCTGTATAGACCCTATATATCATATATAACCTATCCCGGGCTACCCCGGGTCTACCCCAAGTCAGCTACCCCGGGCCAGTATACAAAGGAGTTGGAATAGATAGCCTTGGGCCTATAGGGCTGGATGCTCACCTCACAAAGTAGCTGAACAGAGTAAGGTGGGTTGGAGAGAAAGCTAAATGATGGATGCCCTAACAAAAAGTGGAAAAGTACCAGAATGCCCTAAAAAGGAGTGAAAGAATGCCAAGTGGGAAAAGATGCCCAGCACAAACTTTCATGTGCTTACTGCTATTATTGGCTGAACACAATTTTGTATTGTGTATTTTGATTGTTGAACTTTTACTGTTATATTGTTTGATTGGTTTACCCTAATAAGGAAGTGAACTGTCCTCTGCTTCTACCATAAAAGGAGCTTTGTTTGTGCATTTGAAGCAGAAGTCTAGTGGATCTTGCTAAGTACCCCTTGTATATTGCTAAACAGATTATAGAATAAATATTTATTAAGTGAAAACTCTGTTATTCTGTATCTGGGTCTAGGACTAGTGCTGCGCGATAAAACGATATGGGCCGATATGGTTCGATACAAGGAAGGGCGATATGTCTACCGGGCATTATTTGCCAGCGATATCATTATCGTGTTATCGTCGCGAATCATAGTAGCCGGTTATCGGCCCCGATGATCGAGCCAGTTAGATTTTTGCAGAAGGACAGATAACTCTTAATTAATTTCATGACGCTGAAAGTTGTTTGCATGCCTTCACACATCATTATCCTTCGTGCTGCCAACACAGAGAGCTAGGTAAGTTAGTCAGCCAGTTTGATTAATTTTGCTCATTGTTCCACTTTCTATCATGAACCCTTGTGGGTAATAACAAACAAAATTAATTTGAAGCAGTTTTAGCACAGTCATCCTGTATGTTAGTTAGCATAATAGTAGTAGAAGTAGTATGTATTTTACGGAATAAATCAAATAATAATTATTATTATAAATAATAATAATAAAAGATTTAATAAAAAAATGGCTACCTACCTCCTTCCTACCTATTACCTAATTATTAATAATTAATTAATGATAACACTACTGAAAGCATAATCAGTTGTTATTATTATTATTAATAACTTAAGTATTTACAGATAGTAGTAATAATAAAATAAATAATATAATAATAATAATTATTATTATTATTATCATCAATAATAATAATTACTACTACTTTAACTAACTACTATCAATCTAGTATTCACTTCATTCGTAATAATAATATATATTATACATATAATAATTAATATATGTATTATATATATCAGCATTGGTAATTGTGGAATTTACATACATTAAAAAAACTGCATTTCCTGTCAGCCAACAACTGTGCATACGTTCAAACTTTATTATTGTTTTGCAAATTATCTAGATGTTGTTTTGCAATGATGAATGAATCAGACAAAAAAGTAAAAAATGAAAAAAATAGTGTTTGAACGGTTCAGAATTAATAGTATGAGCTATTCGCGAATTGTATGAACCATTTGTTTGAAATTAGTCTGAGTTGTTTTAAAAATATCTTAACTATTTTGAACTCATTATAAGGTTTGCAAAAAGCACTTTCTAAAGCATTCATTCCGACATTTTAGAAACAAAACGTTCTTAGCCACCATAGTTTGCGCTGCACATATCTATTCTTTATTTTTAGGTCAAGTTGAAGTTTGATATATGGTTGTTGCCTGGAGTACTTATGACATCCAAGTAAGAAGAGAGCAAGATGATTAGCCTGATGGTTGACCACGGAGATAAAAGTCTAATTACGTCATGTTACCACCACGTCTCATTGTGTGCATATGTTGTTGTGTGATCTACCTTAGCCTACTGTTCCACAGAACTTTTTGGCATTATTCACTGCATTTATTGTAAATCTCTGCCGATTTTTAGGTTGTTTTGGTTGCATGCGTGTGCTTAGATATTGAATACGAAGTTTATTGTTAGGCACACCTTAATATGTGTACTAGTTTTATTGTCTCGTTATATTTGAGTTAGTTGCATAAAATGGTTTCCTTATATGATGTTTGTTTTTTGTTGGCTGTCTTTCATAATACATAAATGCAAGTAACACAGGTTCATTTGATAGAAGCTGTAGAAATTCTTAACGCAAACTTTTATGTTCCTATGGTTAATCTATCATGAAACATTGGATATTCAATCAATACACTGCAATATAGGGTGTTTGCATTAGGTGGAACAGGAGCAGACAATTTCTCTTTGTCAAGAAAAACGCGTGAGTGTATGCTCTTCCAATAACGTTTTTAATACGATTAAGTACTGTGTAAAGTTTTCTCCCTATGACAAAAGAAGAGACAACTCTTTCTGATAACCTCGATTATCGAAAATCTGTGCTGATATCGATGGTATCCCTCTCCTTGCATAAATACCGAAGTTTTCAAAAGAGGGTAACTCCTAATTTCGATATTGGTCGATTTTTCAAATTTTTTTCTTGGAAAACACCTTTTGGTCATGCAAACCGTATTGCACAGCACTATCTAGGACCCCGTGAAGGTTGCTAAAGTCGATTCGGAGTGGACTCCGAAATAGTGATGAAGGTTCGGAATGATACCATTGTGTCGTGGTAGAAGGTGCAAAACTACTACAGTATTTATCATCTGGAAGTCTGATAACGATGTGATTTTTTAATAGCCAATCCCAATCCTACTGTATTTCTACTTGACTATCCTCCTCCATCTCCATTATCCCTGCTAAAATTTAAAAAAAAAACACTATTAAACTTTTAAATTGACGAAAAAAGATAATATATTATGCTTTAACATTAATTATTTATTGTAAGCTGTTTTATCATTGGGTAAAAAGCATATGTCTATCTATTGCTTTTACAAATAGTTATTTGTTTCTGTGTTTAAATAACTCCCCCCCCTCCCCCAAAATCCGCTACAATATTGCTACTGACTCCTTTGCATTACGAAAACTGTGTGAAATGTTAACTATTCAATTTATTGCATGGATTGATCCTGCCCACAAATGCTCCTAGTAACCTGCAACAGATTTTTTGTCACTGAAGGAAGCCTTCCATTACTACCAAACCCGTCATTTAATTTTACTATTGATACATTTGCTGAAAGCAACAAGTTATGCTTTTCTATCACTTTTTCTACTGCTTTCTATTTATGATTCGATATTGCTGTATGTTAACACTTCTGTGAGCTGTTTGTACTGTGTTGCTGTTTTAGAAAACATGATGCAAGTGACCTTATGCAATGCTCTGTTAATTTTCTTGATGGCTGTATTTGCTCAAGGTATGTTCAACTATTGTTTAACACTTTTCCTAGATTTTTGTTATTAGCTTATCCTTAATTTTGAAATTGCTAATGTATGAAATGTGGTTTGTGCACATGGTAGAGAACTTTTTGCACGCTATGGAAAACACACGGAGCAAAACCTAATAGATGAAACACTAAAATTAGGAAAGGCAAAGTGCAATAAAAAATGTTTCTCTGAATTTCTTACGTAAATTTGACTGTCTCTTCATAGATACCTATTAACCGTTGGAAGTTGATGCAGATATCAATGTACTGAATGTAAAGATCTCATCTAGATTTTAATTTAAATTGTCTGATGCTGTAGTGCAGCTGCAATCAAAGCAGTGTAGGGCTGAGCTACGATGCTAAACTACGGATGATGATAGATCTGTTTGATAAGCTAACATAATTTTAGTCCCTGTCCCTCTTTTTACTTCTGGCAAATTACCGTAGACACACAGAGGCCTTTGGTTGTCTACCCCATGGTCTTGATTGCACATCACTCCATTGCAACCTATCATAAGTTTGCTTTCCACCAAATAAGTTTGCAAGAAAAGTGTAGAGAAAACTGAATACCAGCTGAAATGCGGGTGTGAAAACTCAAAATAGGTGCAAACAAAACTGAATATGGAAGCCATAATTGTGAAATTGTTACCCATTAAGGTGCAAACTGTCTGTGAAGGGTTATAGCGTACTGGAATATAAGATTTACTAAGTAATTATAGAGTTGTTAGATTAGCAGGTTGTGATCTACACAATGAACTGGAATACAAAGAGTGAGAAAAGTGCTCTAGAGTCACATAAGTAGTGTAGGGAAATTACTGTGTTGAAAAACAGAAAATACACTAGTAGTAATACAGGCTCAGATCTCTGTCATGGAGTCTAAGGAAAAAGTTCTCCAGGTTCCAGGTGTACTTGAAGTATGCACCAGTCACTTTGAGAACCTGTGTTTAGAATGTATTGAATTTATAGTGTGGAATGTTGATTTAGACATTAGGCGTTTTCGGTGTGCTCAACGTTGACATTTAATCCTCAACGGCAGTTTTTTGTCGAGGGATTATCAGCCCCTTGGTAGCAAGTTTTTTTCAACGTGCATCAACGCTCATTTTTGCGTTTGTCAACGAGTTTACCATGCACGTTGGCCAGCGAACACCTATAAAAGTCAACGCGTTGGTTTTCTAAAGGAGTCGTCTTCTCACTAATTACGGCATTGTAACCTTTTGCGGCATTACAACAACAACGTGCTATCAAAAGTTATGATTTTTTTCTTGTTTTTAATGGATGTATTATTTACTTATTATTAATGTCATATGTTATTATTTTTAGTACTGTCATTATTATTAATGCAATCACTATTGCTAATAATAATAATAATATTATTATAACTTTCATTCATTCAATTTTTTATTATCTTTATCTGATAAAATATATTATTTTAATATAACAGTGAATAATCAGCACACCATTATTATTAACTAATAATTCATGTTTTTGCTTGTTGCTGTCATTATTATTTATCATTGTCATTATTATTCTTATCACTGTTATTATCAATAACAATACAATTTGTTCTTGGTGGTTTGCTGAGTTTTAATAACACTGTGTATAAATAGCAGATGATGCAGTTGTTGTCAGGGCAACAAAAATCTCGCAATGATCAGCTACTTTTCAACCCAAGAATTTAGGCTAACAAACTTACGATTGCGGGGCTATATTTATGACTGATGACACAAAAAAAGAAGACCACTCTTGCGAAATCTTGTAAATTTTACGCACTTGCCTACTCCTATAAGTTATCGTTCGAGGAATAAACGCGTTGATCAAACTTTCTCAAACCAACGCGTTGAGACACCGAAAACACCTATTGGCTCGTATGTTATGGTATTTGTGATGGAGATTCTCCAAGTCCTATTTATTTGGGCTGAGGTGCCATTTTGTGTGCACCAGGTGTTTAGAATTGTTTGTGTGGGGTGAGGTACCTTTTTGTGTGCACCAGGTGTTTTAATTTTTTGTGTTGTATTTATTTTGCAGGGGGTTTATATTGGGTTTTTTATGACGATCATGAGGTTGACTGGTTTATAAACGTGTAGGTTTATACTGAATTTTGTATTGTGACTTTGATTGTTGGATTAATATAAAATAGATCGGGAAAAAAATCACGCTTGTATTAACATTGTATAGCCAGCTATACGCATGTACACATCTGCTTATGACAATTATTGATAGAAATATTTGTGTTTAGTGGATTTTGTTGATATTGTTATAGTAATTGAGAACGTATTTTTTGACTCTCTGCTGTGCTATCATTCTTTAAGAGTTTTAGTGCTAGAAGTGCTTCATAATGAAGACTCTTCAGCTGTTGTGATCAGGTTTTGCTGATGGCACTAACGTTGCTTGCGAAAATCTGCATTATGTCCGTAACTTTTTTATTACATAAGGAGTAAGCTTTATATGACTTAAAGTTGCGTCAAATTATCATCTACTATATTATTTTATTTACAACGATAGTTACAACCATATTAATTATTTGTTTTCAACGATAGATCGTTACGAGTATTAACGGAAGCAGTTGTCAAATATTTACCGGTAACTAAGCTTTATTCAACAAGGAAAACCAATTGGAAAACTTGCTGTCTCCTACTCAAATTTTCGAAGTTTTGTAGTCGCCATAAAGTTGCTATCCCGTTTTTAATTGAACCAAGTTTTACGGGATCCATTTTCAGGTAATATCATAGTCGATAAAAAGTTTGCATCCCATTTTTAAACCAACCAAGTTTTATGCAAGTCTTTTTTTGATTACGCTTTATTAAGTTAATTAATCATAGTTAGCATTCAAGTTTTAGATAAGTAATTGATCATACATTCATTAAATATTACAGATGTCTATTTGCTACGCGATTCAGTTGGTTACAAATCTAGTTGAACACGTGAGTGACAATACGTGTGTACAATGTGAAGGTTTTGGAGACAAGCTCATTGAATAATTTAGGATAAATTATAATGAGTGACCACATTATGTATTTATTTTGAATTCAAGTTAACTTTTAGTATGTATGTTATGAATGCTCTAGATGGTACTTTCATTGATTAGTCATGTTTTTGTATTTTAGTTTGCATCCTGGCTCTTAGAGCATTTTGTTATCAACTACATTTGAAAACAATCTCACAGTTCTGTAATAGCTTTACTGGAGGCTTAAAACTTTGTTTATGAAACACTTAGTTGCTTGCATTTAAAAAACAGATAATTGCTCTAGACTGAAAGTTATGTGCTGAAAGTTGTAAGCTGAAAATTACAGGTGAAGTAAGTATTAATATGTTTGTCTGATTCTGGATAAAAAAGACTATACAGGTTAATTGTTGGTGAGTACACATTCCTTTAACTTCTGTTTAAAATGCTATCATAAACGATTCATCGGTTTACGCCCTAGGGAAATTGTTGGTGAATACACACTCATTCAATTCCTGCTTTTTAAAATTTACTCATAAGTTGTTCATCGGCTTACATTCTAGATAACTAGTAAGTGTGATTTTATTATTCACTGTTTTTATTTTTATATAACAAATGTTTTCTCAAGTTTTAAAACAAATATTAACTTTAGGACTTTCAAATATATCTATCCAACTACACTAACGCTAACAAAATGCAACCGTATCCACTTGGTTGTCAGTCTAGCCTACAGCCTTCTAACTACTTAATGACTTACAATCTACTGTATGACAATAGCATGCGTTACGAGTATGATAATCACTTTACATACCCCTGAACGTATTTCAATATGAAGCTACATGGTAATTAAGTATGTGTCCTGGAATCAAGAAAACTTTACAACAGTAGACTGTAGCATGCATGCAACATATGCTTCATTGGGTAAGATGTCAGCTGTTTTAACATACTCATATACGTTAGCACATATCATGGAATTGAAAACTTTACAACAGTCCAACTACACTAACAAAATGCAATTTTATCCACTTGGTTGACAGTCCGGCTTAAAACCTTCTAAATAGCATACTTGATGGCTTACAACCTATTGTATGACGTTAGGATGAGTTAGGATGAGTTACGAGTATAATAATTACTTTACATACACCTAAATATATTTCAATGTGAAGCTACACACTAATTTAGTGTGTATCCTGAAATCGAAAAACTTTACAACAATAGAGTGTAGCATGTAACACACATGTTTCATTAGGTAAAATACCAATTGTTTCAATATACTCCTATACCTTAGCACGTATTCTGGAATTGAAAAACTTTACAATAGTAGAGTGTAAACTGTAACAAATGACTCAACAAGTAAAGCACTGGCTTAATGTAATAATTCCAGTATGTATGAAGCTTGCACAAAAAATCAGCTCTGATATTTCATTGAGTAAGCTAAGTAGAGGTTTTGTGGATAAAAGGCTACACAGGTTAATATTGGTAAAACACTGAGCACTTAATTTCTATCTTAATTCCCGCTTAAGTTCCACGCTTAATCCCACTCAATTAGTGCGAATTAGAATTTTGATTAATAGGTCTAGATTTTTGTATCTAAGAGGAATTTTTTTTACCAAATACCAACAGTTTCATTTCAGCAATAATTTTAATACTAAAAGCTGCATTTGACAAAAAATGACGAATAAATACTGTGGAGCAACAAATGAGTAAGTTATTTTATACTATGCTTTACAAAATTTTATCTGTGTTATTCATACAGATATGTATACGCAAATAACAATATTATCTATGTGGAACGTCGTACTCTAATTTATTTGATGCCAATGAACTCGATCTTAGCAATATGTAAGTATAATATTGAAACTCTCACCATTATTTTATGCGTTAATTTTATATGAAGCTTGTAGTTAAATTTTCTTTTTGTTTAATTTTTATCAAGCTCTACAGATTATGAAGCAGTAAGGCTCATAGATGAGTGTATTAAAAATAATGAAAGGGCGAGGGAGAAGGAGACAAAAAGAGAGAGCTAAAAGTAAGTTCGCTTTGTATACAGAAATCGTGAACGACTTTATACTTTAATGTAAAAAGTGAATAATAGTTATAAGGTAATAAAGCTACACCATTATTTTGTAGAAACAGAAAACAAGCAAACAGAAAACAAGCAATTTATCACAATGAGTCAGTATCTAGAGAATTTTCTTATTTTCTTGTTTTATGAACAACGTACATTCAAATGTAAGTAAAATAACAATGATTTTATTGTATACTTGTACTATTATTTTGTAGAAACAGAAAACAAGCAATTTATCGCTCTGAGTCAGTATATAGAGATTGATCCTGATTTCTTGTTTTTTTTTGTGAACAACATACATTCAAATATAAGTACAATAAAAAGGATTTTATTGAATACTTGATTAATTCAATGAATTTGAAGTAGAAATTACTACTTGTATTTTCTACTTTAGTTCAACCCCAAAGTCTGCTATTAAAACCAAATGAAATTTCTATTGTTGAAAGAGGAAAGCTGAATAGGAACGGAGATAAATTTGAGAGTAGGCCTTGTTTGTAAATGTACACAAAAAATGATTTAAAGTGTTTTCAAGAACACTGTCTGTATGTCAAGCATGAATTTTTATTTTTTGTAGATATAGATTGCAAAGAAGTTCCGTGCTTATTTTCAGTGCTCAAAATATTGCTTAAAAGCTACTGCTTGAAGCTTATGAGTGAAGCACTGGGAAAAAGTCACAATATTTCATGCTTGCTTTGTGGTAACATATTTAAAACTGAAGATATAAATGAACCAAGTAGAGTAGTTTCCAGACATTTCTATGCTCGTTTGTTCATTTTTTATTGTTTATGCGGAAAATCCGAAACAACTTTAAGAGGAGTCCGACGACACAAATTTATTTTTCATCCAAAAACAATTTTTGTTGCTGATCTATTTTGAGCTATTTTGTTTATTAATAAGAATTATATTGGTTTAGTCAAGGATATAACTTTTCCAAAAACTTTTTCATTAGTTTATCTCTATCCAATAGAAGGTTGTTTTCCAGAAAATGTTGTTTTAGATTTCGAACTAGGGAGTAGTTGGTTGACAATAGCTAAAAAACCAGTCGCTGGAGATCTAAGAATTTTACTTAAAAGTCAGAATGAAAAACAAATGGAAAAATTAGATGAATTAAAGTCTCTTAAATCTTCAGAATCTGAAGAAGACGATTCAAAGTCAAGTACCAATACTCAAGATAGTGAAAAAATTGATTTAGCTCAGTCAAAGTAATTTTAGATGTACATACAGGTATTAAAAAAAGAGGTTTGACAGTTCTATTTAAACAAAATTATTTGAAATTTGAAGAAAAATGAGAAATAATCCAGCGTTTTGTCGGAAAGAAATGTTTATTTTATCTGCTTTGATGGGTGATTTTTAAACTATTTATTTATCTATATTTATTATTTATTTATATTTATTATTATCATTGTTCTGGAATAGACTTTATATATATCCTCAGTTTTATAATCTCTTACCACAAAACTTTTCAAGTGATTTTCTATCATGTACAATCAACACAGTGTTTTTAATTACTAACTAGATATGCTTTATCTCTGATTTACTAGCTGATTTTATTTGATTGTTACCTAGTGTAAACACACATTTTATATGTAGCATAGCTACTGTTTATGTTGTTTGTTTTCACCTACATTGTCTTAAATATGTATCTGATATGTGCACAGCGAGAACGAATTGTTACTAGCTAATACCATATTTAACATAGCTACTGTTTTTGTTTGTTTGTACCTACTTCGTCTTAACTATGAATCTGATATGTACATATTGAGAATACTTTGTTACTAGCTATACTTATATAACAATGTATTTATTTTATGATGGTCTGATTTTATTGGTTTGTTTACTACTGTAAATATTTATGCACTATGCAATATTATAAATATACAATTGTCTAACTTTAAAGTGCAATCAAGCTATGGTACAAAACAAGTTTTGTGCGTGCAATGTCTTAGCTATGGATTTGATATGAGCACGATAGAATTACATGTTTTACAGGCTAGCAAAAAACAAAAAAACTGTCAGTAACTAACTTATAACACAGAATGCAAAAACTTGAAGTTGATTGTTCGCAGCTGCAAAAACGCAATTTTTAAAAGCTTTGCGGTAGCTTTGTTTCTGCCAAAGCTAAAAAAAATTGCAATTATTAAAAAGTTACAGAGTTGTCTTAACAAAAAGTGAGCAAAACTTCAGTCTTTTCATTTTGTGGATTGAAGGGAGTACAATTTTAAAATTTTTGTGAATTACTAAAAGTTGTAGAATTTGCTGGAGTTGTAAGTCCATAACTTTTAAAATTTTACGATTTGTTAAAATGCCTGGAGTTGTCTTTTCATAGTTTTGATATTCGCTTGATTCAATTCTTTTGTACTTAAAGTTGATAATTGAAAATATGTTTTTAATAACAATACGTAAATATGAATAAAATATTTTATTGCAATAAATATATACAAATTAATATACAACACAAATAACAAGTTCAGATGTTGATACGCAAACTGTCTAAAAACATACATAGACATCGCTATAGTAACTACAGCGCACCAACATAAAAATAACTTTGATATTATACATTTTCTAACTAACTGGTTGAGAAATGCTAGTAGAAGTAGTAAAAGAAAACAACATTCACGTACCTTAACCAAACCGTTAATACCAGTATTGCGCTCTTTGTATTAGATTCGCAGGCAAAGTCATCATTATCATCACTGTCATTGCTATCACCAAAATCATCGTCTTCAGAGCTACTATCACCAACAACATAGTCTTCAGAGCTAGCATCCTCACTAACATCATCTTCACAATCATCTTCCTCTTTGACATCATCATCATCTGCGTGATTCTTGTCGCTAGCATCCTCAAATACAGAAAACCTGAAAGCTCTCCCCTCTGTTACAGCTGAGTAATTCAATAGCAGTAAGGCTTCTTCAAATGATAAGAATGTAAGAATATCTTTTTTTACTCCATTTTTATGTTTTATTGTGTTTTTGTAGTGGATAATGCCTTGTCCATAGTTTTTGATTGTTGAAACGTTTTCAGGAGGGATGATAATCTTTCCACTCATCAAACATCTATCATTTGATATGAATCTGTAGATGACTGTGTGAGCTATACGTAAAGGTGACAACAATGTTGTCTTATTTCCAAATTTTTCCCAGCGGAGAGTCTGCTGAATGTCAAAAGCGTGTTGTTAGAAATTTTATGGAAAGTGTTGATTTCAAAGTAAACATCTAATCGCTTCCAGGACTTTTTTCTCAGAGTCTTGGCTGAAAATGTTGAATGTTGTTGATAATGTTAAAATTGAGTTGATTTTGCTCTTGCGTCCCCATGGTGAGTAGACCATTTGAGCTCTTAAAACTTGATTTAAGCTCTCTATCGATTGGTGACTTCGCTCGAACACTATTTCCAAATTTTAAAACGTATTCATATTTTGAGATACCGTATTCTTTGATGAAGACAAGAGCAAAAAATGCCAATACTGTAGGAATTGGCAAATATAACAGGCTCAAAAAGATTCCCAATCTCCAAGAAACCTTTTCTCATAGCTCCTGTCATACCTACAACTATTTGACTCAGTTGTATCTCTTCACGTTTACTCGCGCTAATCTCTTATATTCTCGTCTGCAGACACGAGAAGGAAAATTGACTCTCGTGCCAATGTCATTGATATGGTTTTGATATCATCATGACTATTGACTTTGCTATTGTCATGAAGGTAGGTGTAATTTGGTGTAGGGCTCAAAGGAGAGTTTGTCACAGCAACTCGTGGATTCGTTGATGTATGGGAGAATGTGTTGCTTCTACTGCTAACGGAGGTGGTAGTGTTGAAAGAGGTGCTAGTGTCGGTTCCTCTATCAATATTGTTGATGCTAGCGATGGTGTTGGTGCTGGAGGTGGTTGTAGTAGAGGTGGTGGTGTTGATGTTAGACAGAGTGGGAGGGCTGGATTAATGTGAAGTTCTGGAGGTGGTTTGGAGTTTGAAGTCATTGTGTCTAAGAAAAACAAATAAAAATCATATTTATTTCAAACACAATTCAACCAGTAAGAATATAAAAATGATAGATAAGTAGGATTTAATTATTGACTTTCTGAAAAAGATTTAGTTTTGAGAGTAAATCAGTTAGACTTAGAAGTCCTTTTAGAGTTATTAAACTAGCACGAAATAATTATTTAGTATTTCTTACCTTGATGCTGACCACTCTCCTAGTAGTTGTACTAGATGCTATCCCTTCGCTCACTGTTGTTGAAGTGGATGCTTTCTGTGTAAAAACAGTGGTTCTTAAATAGCTAAAGTTACATCGATTGACCATACGAAAACCCTTCACGCGAAAATCCCTTTATAATACATGTATATACAGGTTTCTTGCGCGAATAGCATTTTTTTTGCGCAGATTTCTAGTAATGTATTAAAAACGAATATTTACGCGAGGAAATTTGCTTTCGCGCGAAGATATGTGTTTTTTTATAGCGGAAGATTGTTCTTTATTCGCGCAAAAAAATGTTGTTTTTGCGCTAAAATTCCTTTATAATATATACAGGTTTTCCGAGCAATGAAAAATTTTTTTCCCTTTAAATCTTCATATATAACAAAGGGAATTTTTTCGCAAAGAATGATGTCGTTGCTCAAGGATTTGTATTTTTTTGCAGACAAAGAATGCCGTTTTTATTGCGCGACAAAAATTGGTTCTGTTGCTCGGGCGAAAAAATGATGTCTTTTTTGCGCTAAAGGTGGTGTTTTTTCTCACAACAAATTGTTGTTTTGTCAAAAACTCCTTTATAATATATATAACTTTTTTGCACAAAATAATGTATTTTTTCGCGCAAAAGACAGTCTTTTCATCGCATGAAAAATGGCGTTTTTCTTGCACGAAAAAGTGTAGTTGTTCTCACCAAAAATTTTTGTTTCTCCGCAAAAAAAAATGTATTTTTTGAAAGAATGTCATTGGGATGTTGAGATTTTTCTCACAAAAAATTCTTGTTTTTTCCGAAAACTCTTTTATAGTAAATATAGTTTTTTGCGCAAAAAAGCGTTTTGTTCGTGCGATAAAAGATTTTTTTTTTCGCGCGAAAAGTGGTGTTTTTCTTGCATGAAAAGTGGTGCTTTTTCTGACAAGAAGTTGTTGTTTTTTCTGAAGACTGCTTTATAATATATATCACTTTTTGCGTGAACTAATGCTGTTTTTCGCGCAAAACAATGTTATTTTTCGCGTGAAAAAAATGCCGTTTTTGAGTGATAAGTGTTGTTCTATCACAAAATATTTTTGCTTTCTTTGCGCGAAAAAACACACATTTTCCCACGCAACAAATGGGTTTTTTTCAGCAAATTTCATTTCAAAGAAAACCACATTATTCGCACGAAAAATCTTTATGGTATACTGTAAAAGACTTTTGCAGTGTTATAACAGAATTCTTTTACCGACACCTGTTGGGAGTAGCACGTATGTGATAATAACTATACGACATTGCTGAGTGCAGAACAAGTGGTAGCGTTAGGTTCTCAGTGTAAGACAAATGTTTACAGTTACCCAAGGCTACCGGCACAGGAATGGCAATCTCCATTGTAAACGGTAACAATATAGACTATAGCAGTAGCAATACGGTAATGACAGTTCTTTGCTACCGGAGATCTGTATTTATGCAGACAGATCCGGTTTAGACAAGGTACGCAAACTAGTTTCCAAGAAATATGTTACACAACTTGGTGCAGTAGGCAAAGCAATCACACTAATCAGATGAGTTTCAGGTTGAACAACAATATATTATCGATGATATACAAAACCTTGCAACAAGCGGAAGTCCAGGAAGTGCATAATAAACTTGACGATAATTAGAAATCCACTAACTCAGTCCAAGTAAATCACAAAACACACTACGTTATCTCCAAGCGCTCAAGGTGTGTTCAATACTAACTCTCAACTAACTTTGAAGCACTTGGCGAGCTGCCCTTCTATTTATAAAAAAAAACATAGCATTTGAAGTAGCTAAAAAGTGGTTAACAATCGTTGGATAAACTCATACAACAGTGTTTGGTTAAGTATAAGCAATCGCACTAACAGTCAAATCCCAACAGCACCAGACATAAAATGTATATACATGCAATAACATAAGCTGGAGCCACTAGAACATCGATAAATAAATAAATAAATAAATAAACAGGACCAAGAGAACCTTAATCACAAATACCATAACATATCAATCAATGTCTAAATCAACAATCCACACTATAAATTCAATACATTCTAAACACCTGGTGCACACAAAAAGGTACCTCACAGGTTCCCATGGTAACTGGTGCATACTTTAAGTACACCTGGAACCAGGAGAACTTTCTCTTCAGACTCAATGACAGAGATCTGCTTCTATAGTACTACTTACACTCTTCCCTGAGATTGATCATTGATGCTTTTGGTGTTTTTTTGTCAAAACTTTATGCAGAAAATTTGTATTAACAACATATACTGCTAACAAAAAAAACATGGTTTGATTCGCATTTGTTTAGATGTTTTAGGAGAATTCAAGTAAGTGTCTCATTGGTCAGTTACAGGAAAAAATAATTACACATATATATTTAATTTTGCCGTTGAGATAACAATAATTGCATCACAAATTTTCGTGTCGTAAAAAAAAAAAAAGAACACTCAATGATGTAGTACTTTCACACCAGGCAAAATAAAACATTGGTTGTAATGTGGCTATATCACCGTTCGATATATTTAATCATGATAAAATACAGCCGCTGCCACAGATGTAAAACTACGAACTTCCCAGTTTAAAAAATGAGAAGCACTCTATAATACGATGAGGCAGTGTCAATCAGTTTATACCAAATGTGGTTTTGTCCTTTCCAAATACAATTAAACTTGGTGCAATCAACTCGAACTGTTTGAGATTATAATGGCCAGTAATGATAAGAATTATCTTGCCTCTGCTGAAACCAGGTGTGATTCTTGTCAATCAATGACCAACTTGACCGGAAGTGGGAAGCCATTCTACTCTTGGCATAACTTGTAGTTTAGCAATGATTTTGTACTTCTGGTAAAGGGGGGGATTGTTTACACAGTACCATAACAAGTGAAGCCCAACTTGCTACATTACTCAGCTGCTCGAGCAAAGCAGTAAAAAAATAGTCTCCTAACAGCCACAAAACCAAAAGCTCTGATCTCTTCCATGGGACATATTTTTTACAATTAGCTCATTCACTTACCACCACCACTACTGTTGGCACCACCACAACCACTACTGTTGGCACCATCAGAACAATTACCAAATCAAAACAAGGATGATCACTGCTACTGCCACTATGATTACTATCACTGCATCTACTCAATAATGGTTGTGTTCATTCCAGAGTAACGATGTCAAGTGCACCTAGTTCATAACTGAGCACCGCATATAAGCAATTACTTGTTGCTTGATTACAATGATACAAAGAGGTGTCTGAGCCACCAAATTTGCCGATCTTTGAGCTAGCATGTGTGGGTAAGGATTTCAGCAAGACTTTGGCTATATTACTCGACTGCAATAATAAGTTAAATGCCAAAACGATAAATAAATATTTTCTCAATCAACAGCCTTTTAAGAAAATTAAATTTGAGTGATTGGCCGCATTGCTGCCGACCGCATGACCAAACTAATTAGTGTAATGGGAAATGAACTTAAGAATGGATTAACATACAGGCACACTGGTGAACACTGGTTATTGAAAAAAAAAACGCAAGCTAGTTTACTTTTTCCGAAGCCTTCGATCAAAAAAAGCGGAATAGAATTTTGATAACCTACTAGTTGTGACATATTAATGAACACTAAAACAAACTTTTCTATTTTGGAGCAGAGATTTAAACAAAAGTACTAGATATTTTTCATGAAAGTAAGTTACTAGTCAGCATAAAAATTATTGTATACAGAGAAATTTATGTTATTTTTAAATATATTAGCAACTCATGGGCTGTGTCACCTAATAGCAGCCTCTTAGTCAGAATAAAACCACCGGTTGTCTGGGATATTGAAATATTAGTAGAAATATCACAAATTGCAGCTAATAGAGTACAACTTAATGTGTGGCAGAATTAAAGAAGAGAAGTTTAAAGTGAATGAAGCCACTCAATGAAAAAATATTCCGGGAAATGTTTTCAACTAAAGTTATTTGTAGTTAGTACAAGTCATTTCTATTTGAAATAAGTGGGTAAACAATTCATCTTGTCACCGTATGGTTGGTATCAATGTCTGATGAATAAAGTATTTTACTGCAATAATATAGCGCTCCAATTCCAAACTACAGATCCTAATTATATTCTTGTTCAGGAGACACTGCAGTTTCAGAAGAATAAATACTTTTCAAAAAATCTCATCCACCAAGAAACAATAAACTGGCAACTGCTGTTTAAACATGTAAATTGACAAAAACTACCATTACAAGTTTGAATGCTTTTTTATCTAATAATCATAAAATTTCAGGTTCCTAAAATTTTTAATGATTGAATAATCAAATGACGTATTTTACTTCTTCAAATCTAATGATAAAAAGCATTGCGATTCCTTGTAACGTTGAACTGAACAGGATGCACACTAGGAAGCAAATATTTCATAGATTAATGGTCTTTGATTTTATGGGGATGAGAGGAAAAAAGAATGAATATCAAATAACTATCACAAAAAATCCTCACACATAATTCTTTTTGTTACATAATCAGCAAGCTGCATGCTGTATATGCAAGTCATACCTATTCACTGAGTTTTATGTGTACACACAGCAAGTACAAAGGGCCCTCTGACAACAGTAAAGTGCCAGACCAACCTTAGAACAAGTCTGGCACTACTAGCAATACAACCATAATCAGAACACAACCTTGCTGTCCCTGCAGCCAACCCTTCTGGCACTACACTTGACCCTGCTGCCCTGCAACCAAAGGGCACCGGCCTAGCGACAAGATAGCTACAATAGGCTGAGAATCCAATTCAGCCTAAAAAGTAGCAAATACCTGTAGCCACAAGATATCTACCTACAGGTTTGCAAAACTTGAACTGCAAGCTAACTAAGCCTCAGAACTTGACACAAGAAGCTAGATCATGCGAGACCCTACATGACTGGCTCTTTTGCTCATAATCTCTGCATCCTAGTTATTTGTGCTGAATTTATTTAAACTTATTTACTGTAAATAACTGTTTGTCAATTTTACATTTCTTGTTTGTTTGTGTATTTATACCCCACTGGCATGTTATAGGATACATATACAGTTAGGGCATATAGTTACTGTGCCTCTGCTTATAGAATGCAGAACTTTTGTCATGTAACATTGTACTTTGTCATGTGCAATTGTCTGGATATCGAGATACTACATTACTGGTTGTTTTACATGAGTGCAGTGAATGTAAATAAATGGATAGCCCTGTGTTTTGCGTCTGGGTCATGGGCTCTCCATAGTTGTGGAGCTGAGTGATGCTAGTTTAGAGCATAGCTTGTTGGATAACTTCTGGGAGAGAGGTTGAATTTGGCAGGAAGGTTAAATGTCTTTACCGAATAACTATGCCTGAACACAAGGTGTTTGAGTGGTGACAGTGCACTTCAGTGGTTTTCGTCAGAGGTTAAAAAATCAGCGACATTTTTTTTATAATAACTTTTTGTGTTCAGCAGGCAGTTTTTTTTATAGAGTTTAGTGTATCCATCTCTAAAGTAAAATCATCACCATCCCTGAACAGTCTTTGTTTATTTGTCTATTATGAAAAAAGCAAAGCTCAGAAAAAATACATTAGAGATAATACTTTTAAAATTTAATTAGTATCATTGCTTAGGTCTGACAAGAAACAACCATTCACAACCTCTATGCTTGTGATAGCCAATGCCATACTGAACACAAAGTTTGTTGCTAGGTCAATACAAGCCACTAAACTGATAAGTATGGGGCAGATAACTCCTGCCAATGCATAAAAGTGCCAAACAGTTGCCAAATAATGCATAGCAGCTGCATATAGCAATATTGAACACTGTACGTGTGTGTAAAGCTAACTACCAGCGAACAAAAACCTGTACACGGCCACCAAGCACAGAGATTGTATGTGGTGCTATGTGTACTTAAAATCACGCTGTGCTTTCTGAATCTGAACTGGGATTAAAAGTTCAAATGTCAAAATATGCACAGTGCTATACAATAATTTTGTTTTCTAGTTATTGAAAAAATTTGAAATGTTAGTTTGCTTTTATATAAAAAAGAGAATTGCATTTGAGCTTTTGATGAACTTTGTTTAAATTTCCAACCATGTTTTAGGGACACAAGTAGAGCTGTCTGTAGAAAGTACTGGATACCCACTTCACCTGTACAAAGATGAATCAATAATTATCACATGTACAGCCAGTGGGTACACTACTGCTACATACATGTATGTACTACTAGTTAATGGTACTACCTTATCTGATACAAATCACGGCTGTATAAATGTTGGTTCTCTCTGGACTCCTATTGGTGAACTAGATGATGTACCAGGAATTGCTACCATAGACCAACCGTACTGTGCAGCTGCTGCTTCAAACTCTCCTCCATTCACAACTGCTTTCACAGATCATGTGACTGAGTCTATGACAGGACTCAACCTTTCATGTTTAGCTGGTTTAGATGGAGCTGCCACCTTGTCTAGCAAGAGATTAGTTATCAGTGATGTAAGTTTATATATTTTCCCTATAGGTATGAGTGATATAATACATGTCAAGTAGCTTGATGTTTTACCTCTAGCAATACTTTGATACATACTGCATTGTTTTTTGTTACTGGAACATACCAATAGTAAGTGAAAAGTTTTCAAGTAACACGAGTTATGTCCTCAATTTCTACACAAATTTTAATTTTTCCTTAAATCTTTCCCAAGGCCTGGCCTGTATAAGGGAGTGCTAGGCTGATCTCCAAAGTACATTAGCTAACTTTGCTGAGTCACAAATAAGGCCGCATTAATTTTTAACTGATAGAAAAAAATACTTATTATTTTAGCTTGATTTTGTAGAATTTTGTTTAATCAAACTCAATTGTTTCTGCTATAACCAGAACAACAAGAAGAAAATCAGAATTCCAGTATTTAAGCTTTACTTCATCATCAGGTTCTCAAGTAGTCTTACTTTACTCTTTCACTGATTTCTGACAACAAATCTAATTCATTGAAATAAAATATATTTTCTACAAGATCCGAGCACACTTGGGTTGAGCACAAAAAGTGTCTAGTAACCAATGTGTTAAGATAACTGTCACAAAAACATTATAAATAGCCTGAATGTATATTTATGTAACGATCGACATTATTAGCAGTTATTAGTCAGCCATACAAGGGAGACTTGTATATGGTTAGTCCAGCACACAGATAACATTGTAGTGGATTTTGGTCTTGTTCACCACAAAATATCCTCATCTCAAGTATTCTATCTCTATCCAGAGGAGACACTGCTGGTATTGACAGTGATAACTTGATCAGTTTACTGACAGGCTTGCCAGTATGCATAAAGCACATGGCTCAGACAAACTACACACCGTGTAAGCTACATAATGGCATTTATTTGCATAATACTACAACTATAATGAGGTAATCACCTAGAATGTAGCATTTTTGTACAGCAATACACCATAGAAAAAGTGTAATAAAAAGAGCAGCAACGGACTGTTGTGCACCGTGGATGACAGGAAGTTACTACCACATGTATATCAGAGTCGCATCCATAGATGAAATATTGTGACCGAACTTGCCTAGTTTGGCCAGTCATTCGGTCAGTGTATCAAAACAAACAGTACACATGTGAGTGAGCAATGGAGCGTGGATGCCCTAGCTAAGCAAGCACAGGCTTGCTTAGTTGATAGCACTGAGTAGATTGTACAGTTGAAGCAGTTGAGCCAGGCGCCTGACTTATAATCAAGAACAGTAAACTAAGGATTACAAGCTAAGGATTATTATGACGCACAAGGGTTTGACGTTGCTTACTATTACTATTGCTTTGAATATTGGCGGCTAACCAGTTATCAATCTGACAGCTTATGCATATTATTTTCTATACTTAGCCAGTCTATTATGATTCACCTTTTTTCTGTGTGCCAGTTTATTGTTATCCAATTATGTACCTTACTTTTCAACTGCTATGATTCCCTATAAATAGCGAGGTATTTTGCACAGTGCTCAGAGTTAGTTTAGTACTACCTGAGAGAGTATCTAGTCTTGCTCAGATAAATGTCCGCAATTGCCGGTACTAATTTAGAGTTGCCTAAGTGTTCAAGTTACTGTATGCTTGTGAGTACTATTTGTAGGGCAAGCGTGTAAGTTATAGCTAATAAATTATTATTAATCTGAAACATTGTTTGCTTAGTGAGGCCAGTTGCCTATTATCACTATTGTTTGCAAACATAACATCCTGTTCTGTCTTTTATACAGACCTTCTACAACATAGAGCCTATACTACCATACATATCAACTGCCTTCCACAGAGAGCCCATGCTACCAGTCTATTTGCACTCTGTATTACCGTACTGCTATTGCTATACAGTACATGCACTTTTTGACAGTTGTTGGTAAAGACTTTCTCGAAATCACACCGAAATCCTTTACAATATAACAAAATTGCCAGCTGGGGTATTTAGAATGAATTTCACAATGATCCAAATGTAGCCTTTAATGGGAGTTGCCATACTGCTTCAAAATTTTCCTGTAAACTTGGGATATTGTAGTAGTTTTTACACTAGCTACTCCGACACAACGGGGTCACTCCAACAACTTCTGAATATTACTTCGGAGTTACTCCGAAGTAACGCTACCAACTGACGGGGTCCTAGATCCAAACACACAACGCCAAAGGTTCAATTAATAATACTTTATTTATGCACAATCCATTTAGCAAGATATAATGGTATCTAACAACTCCACTAGACTTCTGCCACAAATCATGCAACAAGGCATCTTTATAAGAGAAATGGAGGAAAACTCACCCCCTTATTTGGGTGAGCCAACCATACAACATAACAGTAAAAGTAATCTAATCACAATACAGCATACAAGGTTATTTACAAAGTTGACCAATCACAGTCTTGAGCACATGGTAATTTGCTCTGGGCACTATTTGCCGCTCTTTTCTTTAGCTTGGTTATCTTCCAGTCCTTATTAGGGCATGCTGGTACTTTTCCACTCCTTATTATGACGTCCAGCACTTAGCTTGCTCTCCTGGCCGTTGTATTCCTCCGATTCAATTTCTGATTAGGGCATTGGGTTTCTCAGATCTCAGGCTATCCCTTCCATCTTCTTTTGATCCCAGCCCGGGGTAGCTGACCCACGGGGTAGACCCGGGGTAACCCGGGGTAGCTTTTATATGTGGCATAGTGTCTATACAGGGTCTGGGTCTTTGGGGTTTGATTTCGTGGGGGTAGTTTGCGTGTAGGTGAAAGGAGAAGGGGTTGTAGGTTATGTTTAGGGGGATGTAGACAGCAAGGGTTGGGGGGTATGGGGTGGGGGGTATGGGGGGTGGGGGTGAGGGTGGATACTTCATACAAATCTCTCACAATATGTAGTGACTTCCTTTTTTACCGGTTTTTATACCCTTAATCCATGGCGAGTGATACTTAAATAATTTTGACAATATAAATATTGTTACTTACAATACCATATCCACTCCGAAAAAAGGTTCCATGTCAACGATAATATATCGGTAATCGTTTGGCATCTGAAAAAAACGCCCTAGTTGAGTTTCATTTTTGAACTATATTTCTTCCATTTATCAACGGCGGATCTATACAACTAAGTATATCGCGAGTCAAATGCAGCTAATTCCGCGAGTCATATGATATCTGTGACAAAAGTTGAGATACAACATACCTTCAGTGATACTCAATATAGCTGCGCCCAAATTCAGGCTAGTTGGATTTATACTGGTACACTATATGATATACCAGGAATTGCTTCCTTAGACCAACAATCCTGTCCAGCTGCTTCAAACTCTTCTCCGTTTGCAATCACTCTCACAGATCCTGTGACAGAGTCTATGAAAGGACTCAGTCTGTCATGTTTTTGGCTGAATTAGATAATGCTGATCATTGATCTACTGAGAGACTAGTTATGAATGATGTTAGATAAGAGTTATGAGTTTTTACAAAATGCTTTTGTAATATATATGTATAGTTTTGGTAGATGTCAGTAGTAAACCGGTTGTTCATTACTAAAACATCAACATTAGTGCGCTGGGATTTAACCCACAGCCATTGCAAGAATGCTGTATTTGTGGAATACCCAACTGTGCCACATGCAGGGCCAGTATTGACCCATGCAGGGCTGGTAGTGACCCCTGGCCAACCCGGTATGGTGATAATGGGCCGGTACAGAATGGTCCCCTTAGTTGAGTATGCTTAAAACCACCTAAGAACTTACACTAACACAACAGTCAGAAGTAACCTTCCTCGGAGTAGCAGATATAATGGCCACAAGATAGATACAGCCTTGGAACCCTGCAGCGAGTACTATAGGACAATGGAGATAGAACTCCGCTCTTTAGCCATTGGGCATCATTCACATTTAACGTTGATTCATTGCATGATTTGTTCGATATTTGTATACTTATTAAGATTGACCAGTTTACTTCCGGTGCATGCAATCTTATATGTCTCATGTAAATAACTTCCTACCAGCCTGCCTATATACGTATAATGGCTGGAAGTTCTGGAACTCATTGCATTCAATAGTTGTGTCTTGTCAATTACCTTAGTGGATAGCCACCCTAGGATTTTGGTTTCTAATGATTAAAGCCACTATTCATAGAACACTCTGTGTAGTTTTCTTAAGCTGTGAGCTCTGTGATTGCCAACTGATACAGCAGTAACTGATCATAGTTGTCACTGTCATATCGTCACAGTGTCCCCTCTGGAGGGAAGTAGAATACTCGAAATTAGTTGAATTTTGTGGTAGCCAGAACAAAATCCATTGCATTAATGGCAGCGGTGGTATAATCGGTACATTCCCACGCTGTGCTTTCTCTGGCCCTGTAAATGCTCTGCAGGGGAGCTACTATTGAGAATTGATCTACAGGGTGTAGATCTGTGGAGATTGTTGACGCAGTATACAACCGGACTTCTTGTTGAGGGTTGTTGAGGCCCTCCACCCTGCAAAAGCTATCCCAACACAGTAGACCAAAACTAGAGGCTGTCTGTATCAACCGTAGAAGTTGTTCCATTTTCAGCAGTCCAGTACAGGCACTTGCAGAAAATTCCCCACAGGTTCGTAGAGTTCGATTCTCCCTGTACTAATGGTATTGGCACTGTACGAGAGAGAGATTGATTGTTTGAGACTGAAGACTTGTTGTACACAGGCATACCATTATTGGCCTGGCGCAGAAAACAGTATGCAAACCATTGACATTAGCTACATATAGCTTGAAGAATTTTCCAGCTAGTTGCCCGGTCTTAGGGTCTGTAGAGAGCCAGCCACACCGGCTGTACGGTCGTTGAGTTTACGTAGCAGGCAGCAGAACTGAGAGAGAGAGTCATGTAACTGCTATACAGGCCTAGTTACTAATGTTTACTTCAATTTGGAGTGTTGTGCAGCTGGTAACATTGAACCCGGCAATTTATCTCATATCACCACTGTCTACAGGCTCGTAGAGCTGTCTCCGCCCTGCAGCAGTGCACTGAAGTTTAGTAACAACTATAGGTTGTCTGATACTGTCACAGTATCTACTATACCAGTCTCCAGAGTTGCTAAAGAGCCACTGGACCATTTTTCAGTTTAGAGTAGAGTTATTCCTCCATCTGAAAATAATGGCCAACTAGAGAGCGCTCAGTGCAGGTAAAGCACTTGCTGGCACCCCAGAGAACCCAGCGATAGACAGACTAACGGAAGCATTGCAAGCCATCCTGAGACCTAACAATGGCAATGCACTAGCTACTTTTATAGCCCTTAAGTTCAACAGAGAAGGAGATTTCAAATATTTTATCATCAGATTCACCCCGCAAAGTCATATACTAAGCATTTAGTTGTTTTTGATGTCTTCTACTAATAAAATATGTTGCAACTTTTAGTATTGTGGTAGATTTTAGTGAAAGACAATAGTAAACTTGGAGTTTGCTACACTGTCTCCACACTGAGTGCGCTAGAGCTTCGCCCGCAGCCATCAGTAAGATGCTGTGACGGTAGGAAAGCCTTACTGCGCCGGTAGAAAAATAGGCAGGGCCGGTGGTGAGCCTTTCAGGGCCGGAATTGACCTCTATCGACCCGGTATGGTGACTCAGGATGGTCAAAGATGTCCACCATAACAGAGGACCTCCAAAACCAGCTAGGATCCTGCTCTAGGGCAGGGAGAGGAAAGAAATTTCCTCGTACTTGCATATATCAAGACCACAAGCTAACCAGAGCCTTGGGACCCTGTAGGACACTCTGATTGGACAGTAGGAGATACGACTCCACCTCTAGCCACTTGGTGCTTATTTCATTTAAACCTTATACATCGCATGATTGGTTAGTTGCTTATATATCTAATCGCATTGGTTTAACTACTTCCTGTGCCTTCACTCTTATATGATTTTATGTTAATTACTCACTGCCAGCTACCTATAAAAGGGCTGTAATTGTTTATATTCTTAGCATTCATTTATCATGTCATGTCGATAATCCTAGTGGATTGCCACCTTAGGACTTTGGTTGTTGAGGAATGAAGCTAGTATTCAAACTGCTTGCTGTGTTGTTTGTGGGAGCCATGAGCTCCGTTTATACCGAATGATTTGGTTGTGTTACATATTTGTCACTGTTGAGCAGCACAGTGTCCCCTCTGGAGAGAGAGACATAATACCCAGGAATAGAAGAGATCCGTGGAAACCAGACCAAAATCCATTACAGTATTGTAAAATCTAGCCATTGACTTTGTTAGTAGTGTACTAGAGCACATCTCTAGAGGATGCATCCAGCACACCTTGGGCTTGTGAACCTTATTTGGCTTCTGGTGTTGATCATAGAACAGACTAGTGTGGGTGTCCCTTCTTTTGTGACAGGTGTCAGTTAAAGCGGCCGCCTTTCAGTTTAACACTATTAACATTAGCTTGCCACATTCTAAACTGGTTTTTGGGAAGGTCCATATGTATGGCTTGTGATCAACTAGTCCTAGGTATATTCGTTTGGCTCTTTGTTTGCTTTTATTTTCGTCGTGGTTGTAGCAGTCATCAACCTTGTCACTCCTGTCATCGATGTTGAGGAGTTGGTTTTGAGAGTTCAAGTTTTTCTTAGTAACTAGTTCTTTAGCTAATAATGATGATGATGGTCACTTAATTTTTGGAACAGAAGTTCATATGCTACTTGTCAAATACTCTTACATATTTTGAAGGTTTTAATTTAGTTTTTCGTACTCAGGTAAGTCAAAATCATTTGATGTTTCAACAAGGTTTCTCATTTTCGTGATATCTATTATTCTTATAGCTTTAATTGGGTTGTAATACAGTGGAGGTGCATTTCTTTTTTCCGCGATAGGTAGACTGTTACCGTTTTATTTTGCTCTATTCTATTGTACTCAGAGCAAGAAATTAATAGATAGAAAATGTTCAAAATTAAAGAATCATGGCTTTATTGGCGATTTAACTAGTGAAATGGAAGTTGCTATAGCTTGCAAAAGTTTTCTTCTACCAGTCTGAGCTAGTGTTTCACATTTGTGTATTTATGATTCATTTACTGATTACATATAGTTTGTGTAATTCTTCTTTGAAACGCTACAACTTGATATGATATATGAAGTTTAAAGTAACATTGCCTAATATAATATTTTTGACACTTACAAGCTACAAGTGAAATTAATCCGACTCGGCTTTCTTGATTATGACAGTCTTTCCTTTCTTACACAAGTCATTGAGAGTGGAATTTTGGTTCTATTTTTCATCATCTTTTTGAAATAGTTCTTTTTTGAACAGTTTTACATTTCCTTATAGCTGAAACTGCGCTGGCGGTAATTCCCAGTAGCAAAGTTAAAAACCTCCTTTTTGCAATGTAGTTTTTATTTTCCGATTATTGTTGGTTTTCTCATTATATTAACGCTGTCCTTTGTCCTTCACTGTAGTTAATTCTACTTAAACGTCAATGATACAGTTTTATTTATAATACCTTTAGCTCAGTCCACTAATATCAAAATCAAATAGGTTTTTTGCATTAGTTATTACAAAGTTTGAATCTGGTTGGACAGGCTGTTGGGTCATAACAACACAGACTTATTCCTTTTCAGCTTTCATTGCAAAGCTCCAGTCATTGTATTATTATTTGGTTCATTCAGTTATCAAAAGAGATATGATATGAATTGGATGAGGTTTATATTTATAAGTTTTACTTTGGAACGAATAACATCATAGGATAATCTGAGACAAATCTTCCTAGTAGTCTGCAATGATCATCTATTTGCTGAGTAGTGCCTGTGTTTCAGTACAAAGAAAAGAGTAAGGTTTATGCATCGCCTCTTCAAAGGCTTCTTGCGCATAAATGGTTTTCGGGCAAAGCATTGTCAAGTCACATGAGTCATAGAAAAAATTTCACGAGCATATTTTTAAAAAACCAAGTAGTAGTTGTCCAACGAAATCGTACAGTTTCCTTTCGATAACAGAGTCCGAACAATAAAAATTGCTCTAACTTTTAATTATTCACCATGCTTTGTATATAAAGCATTGGCCTTTGCTATGCTGGAAACTTCGTCCATGCTATTTCCGCTTATCAAACATATGTTTTGTTCATCAGAAGAAAAAAGAAGGGCAACTCTCTGATCTGGTATTGGAGCTGTTTGCTGTTGTAAAAGAAATCTGAGCAATAGAGTACTCGTTATGGTAACAGCATGTAGGTGGGAGTGTGCTCAGGCAGTGCTGATGGAGAGAAATGTGGTATGGGTTGGAAGGCCCAGCAGTAGGAAAGAACAGTTTGGTGGAAGGTTTCCAACCCTTACTTTGCTGATCGTCTACTGAACATATTGGAGATAGTTTGGTCTCAAGAAAAGTCCAATTTGTTTTAGAATACGGGCAGCATCTTGTTGACTCTGGGTGTTTACAGTGAATGAGTAACACTGAAAGTAGGGATTGCCTAAAACAGATGAGAAGGTTTCCAGGACCATCTGCTCAATGTGTCAGGAAGAAAGGAGTAAGGGGGAGGGGAGGGCGGGGGGGGGGGGGCATAGGGCGAGCAGGGTTTTTTACACTAATCAACAAATTTCATGAAAGTGTGTCCAAAAGTTTGAAGCTTGACCAAAAGAATGAAACTTCAAAAATATTAAGAAAAGTTTGCTGGGTGTTCACATGAAATCAGTTTAAAAGTTTTTTGTATTTAAAAATAATCCAAGTTGTAAAAGGATATAATGGCCAATATGTCTGGTACCCCAGCTGCACCTGTTTCTATGGTTTCCCCTCTACCAGCTAACCACCAATATCACTTCTGGCCATCTCACAACTGTTTTACAAAGTGCATCATTGATTCCCAACATCATTGCAGTCTATACATTGATTACTTGTTATGGGATACTTACACTCTATGAAGAGTTACATACAGTCTTCTCTGACTCTGTGTACCTACAAACTAGCCTTAGTTAACTTTCCAGATCCTACGTATGTCTGTTTATACAGGGCAAAAAGACAATTAAAGGATAAATTCTAAGCAAGAATGGGAACCAAAATTTTGTTTTAAAAGAGCCAAATTACATTAAGAGATGGGATCCAGCCAAACTAAGGGTCCGGCAATTAGGAAGAATTTGAGGCGATTGCCAAGATTTTTCTTGGGAAATAAAGTTTTTGTGGCTGTTTATATTGCTCTATACCTATACAGTAACTCATTGTTACAAGAATAGAGAATATGAGAATATGAGATTCTGTTGTTACGTACAGTTTTTTGTACTGGATTTGTTTATGTACTGGATTACTCTAGTTTCGGACTGATAAACAATAAATAATATTTTACTCTGATAGCTCTTGACAAGTTGTCTGAGTCAAGGACTCTGCTTTCAAGTAGAATGTTGTTGGAGTATGTGGAGAGGTACATGGGATGAAGAGCACTTTAGTTAGGTGTAATCAATTGTCAATGTATCCCAAGGTGGGAGTAGCTTTGCTAAACGTAACCCGTATTTCTGGAGGGAGATGGAACAGAGGAGATTTTCTATTGGAGAGAATCATTTCTGTCTGAAATATAAATAGAAACATAGATAGTTACTGCATTAGCACATTCTCAATGCTTCCTGATAAACATTTTTAGTCATTTTAGCATATCAATTCGGACAACTGTCTTTGGCTCATTTTGTAAGGATATTCCTTCTACTACAGCTTGCTTTTTTCTGCTTTATTGGCAAACTATGTAGCATAAACTGAATTCATGATAAATTGATTAGGTCAGCAAAACAAATTTAGGATGAAAATAAGTCATCTTCCTGTAGGAATGTGTGGTAGCAAACAGTTGAGAGGTTGTATTCAAAGTTTAAAAATGTATCTCACTTTACCATATTTCATCTCATTGTAGTTGTCCCTTCTGGTAATCTTCAACTGTCCATCTCTGGTGAAGAACCTAAAATAGTTGAGGGAAAGGAGTTTAACTTTACATGCAGTTCATCTGGTGCAAGTCCTCCTTCTGTTTATAGATATGGTAGGTACACTATTGTGCTTCAACTATCTATAGCTCTGTCGTGTTGTATATTGTGACTTATCTGCTATGTGCTCAAGTTATGGACAAATTTTGTATTTTCATTGATTACACATTTAAATAGTATAAGTTGTTATTGATAAAAGAAGTTTACAGTGATCAGACCTGAGTAAACTAGTAAAACTTGAAAGATGTGACATCTAACTGTTTCAGATTTGAACTTGATACATTTTTTTTCACTTTGCTTAGCCAGACAAAAAATTACTCCACCAACTGGGCATACTTGAAAAAGTTTCATTTGTTCTCATTACAAAAGAGTTTCACTAACTGGTCCCAGGGCTCTTACTCATCTCTAAGTACCGTTTCTAGGAATATGATAGTTTAGTAGGAGACTTGTTTGTATTTTAAGATTCTCATACATATGGGTGTGAGTGTGATCCCGTGCGTGCATGCGTGTGTGTTTGTGTGCATGTGTGTGTGTGTGTTTATTTCCTCACAAAAAACAAAACAAAAGAAATGCAAAGAACAACAAATCAAAAAGTAAAAAATTCTCAGGAAAAAAATAAATAAAGCTTGATGATGAGGCCCACGTGCGCAGTACACTGCAGCTAGTCGAGACGCTGGGCCTGGATAGTCCATTTACTGTCGTTTCACCAACACTAAAACCTTAGCAGGTGTTCCTTGACATCACTCTTAAATTTCTTCAAGCTTGAAGTTTTGCGCAAATGCGCTGGTAAGTTTTTCCAATATGATGATTGCCGATACTCAATCTTCCTTTGACCTGCAGCGGAGCTAGTTTTGGGCAAAGGTAAACTTATTAATGAAGATCTTGTTTCATATTTACTGATAGTTTGGTTTGATTTGTAAAACTTGTTTTGGGCCATTAGCAAAACTTTGAAATGGTACATCTTGTCTAGTGATAACACTTCGACTTTAGTAAACAAGGGCAGAGATGGGGTCAACGGTGGTTTTTGGAATATATTTCTCAAAAGTCATTTTTGGGCAATTAAGACTTTGTTGATGTGGCATGCTGGAGCATTGCCCCAGGCTTCTAAGCAAAAACTGATTTTCGCATGAACAAATGCATTATAGATGAGTTTCGGAGATCTTGGTAGAAACAAACTTTGCACATTTGCGAAATAATGTTGAAGAATGGGTAATTTGTTTGTTCACGTGGTTAGTTTGAGTTTTCCATGACAGACTTTTATCAAAGTGGACACCCAAAAATTTAATGAAGTCAACCTCTATTACTTCCTCTCCACAAAAGCGTATAAATTTTTCAAGCTGAAAGTTCATCTGCCAGTTCTTTAATATAATAAAATGGGTTTTTTTCCATATTTATTATTAGCTTGTACGTTTGTATCAATTTTCTACCTTCACTAATTCAAAATTCACAGCTTTGGGTGTATTTAACTGTCCAAATAACAACTCAATATATAACCCATCAATCTCTTTGAGTTTCAAACATGTTTTTGAGTGTAATGCATAAGGATTATCCGTATTTTCCTAGCTACCAGAATCCTTAAAGGCTTTAGCTTACGATTCTCCCACATATGTACAATATTTATTGAAAGTATTTGCAATATCTATATTGTCAGTTGTTTCCAGATTTTCAACATTGAGAGATTTGGGAGAAGTTGATGTGGATGACTCTTTTCCAAGATTTTGATTGATAATACGCCAGTATTTTTTAGAGTCTGATGTTGCTCCTAGTATTTTGTTGAAATAGTTTGTTTTACCTATCCTCAATTCCTTGGTAACTGCATTACGAACATTTTTATATCGAGCTTTCAAATTTGAGTTGAGGGGAAAATTTAAACACCGTTTTTACAAGTAATCTTTTTTGCGGATTTTCTGAAGTCATTAAGGAGTTATCCAACATTTTTTTATTTGTTCCGTTTGATCCTTGACAACAAGCTCTTTAAAAGGAACATGTTTGTCACATAGTTTAGTGAATTGTTCAGCAAAAGAAGATTACATGTCATTCACATAATTGTGAAAGTA
The DNA here is from genome assembly GCA_945261195.1 of Cryptosula pallasiana. Lineage (NCBI taxonomy): Eukaryota > Metazoa > Bryozoa > Gymnolaemata > Cheilostomatida > Cryptosulidae > Cryptosula > Cryptosula pallasiana. Next base: position 14,250,710 of record OX183131.1, on the reverse strand, counting down.
AACAAATTTTTCACAATCAATGTTTGAGCAGTCAGACAAAAAAGATTTTCTTTAAAATTTTGAGTGTCTCTTAAAAATCTGTGATTGGTTTTAAATCGGTCAGTTAGTTCTTCTACCAAAAGAAAAGTAGGCAAATGACCAGAAATATGAGTAGAGATGGTTCCAGATGAGAAAAATTTATCATTGAAGTTCACAAAAACGTAGTCCAAGCAAGATTGGATTCTTGTAGGTATTTTACTAATCTATTGCTATTATTACAAAACTGGTATTATATTCAGTTATAACTATGTATAACGCTTCTTGTGTTTCAAGTTATCTCTATATGCAGCCGTGTTAAGTATTCTATTGTAATATATCCACATACGGCTATACCAAGTGTTACAGTTAGTTTTCTATGCGTAAAGCTGTGAAGTGATGTATGTGTATCAATTTCCATGTCTGCTCATCTCCACTAGGCTAATAAGGTTTGATAGCGCAAAAAAACATTTATTGCACCATTCAGCTGTCAAGCCCGAGTCTGGTTTAGTCTTGGGCTGTTAGACTGGGGATGCTTGTGATGCAAACATATATTTTCTATGGTACAGGCACATATTATGAATATCTAGTTTAGCTAATTGCAAAATGGTTGAGAAAAACTTAATTTTGGTTAATGACTCATATTATTCCCTTTCAGTATACATAGAGTGAACTTTTTTTGTAATATTTGTAACGTTTAAATCTATTTTTAATTTGTTCAGTCAGTTAGTCTTTATCATATATTTAGCTAGTAAATTCTGACATGGTGATAAGCCAGTGATGATTAAGCACATTGCATTGCTTTTTTTGTTAAAATAGTCAAACAAGAAAAAGAGGAGGGATGGTGAAGCAGTGCAGGTGTAAGACAGGGCTAGGCTAGACAAAGGGTTGAAGTGACTACTAGGGTTAGGCAGAAGGAATGGAACATGGGAAACAGGTGGGGTAGGCTAAGGAGTGGAGGTGAGTGATGTGGGGTGGCAAAGGGGCAGGAAGTATAACATAAAGGAGCAAGGCGATGCAGGGATGATAAGTAGATAATGAAACAAACCCTCCCCCCCTGGAGGCTTTGTAGGTCAACAATGTAATTATTACGTTAGCATAGAGAAGCCACTTAGTGGCAGTGGAAGTTGAGTCTCCACTGGGGAGTAATTGCTGTATGGAAAGGGTTTTAGTTTAACAAAAAAAACTAAAAAGGAAGTGGCAGACCCACCAACAGTTGATACAGCATGGAAGATGCACTTGGGTACATAATGGTATTGCTGGCTATATAGGACTGATAGAAGGAGTGCATGGGAAGCTTCAGAGTTGACTCAGTAGCTCGATTTATGGTACGAAGTGTAGCCAGGAGATAACTCTTTGGAGCAGAGAGAAGTGGTGAGAAGTGCATATGACAGCCTGATGTAGCTGGTTGTAAAGACAAAGAGTATAAGCTAATAAAATAACCAGCTGAAAGAGACCCAAGTCTAGCCCCACTGATTTTAAGCTATACTTGGGTAAGTTACTGCATGGCAGTGGAAATAACCAATTATTTCACGCGTTATTTGTTACATATATCTGACTTTTCTTGTAGTTTGTTGTTAATTATGAATTATAAGCCTACCATTTTGGCTGAAAGGCCAGCAAATTTGCTGTCTGGTAAATCAAGAGTACATGAACTAGCTAGGAACATAGGCAATACATCAAATTTTTACTCTATAAACAGGATATACATGTAACTATTATATCAGAAGCAACTCTGGTGCATCTAGTCACGGGTTCTGGTAAGTTTAGTTCTCTGTTGAGAGGGTTTAGCTGTTTAATCAGCTCAGCCATTGACACTAACTTGGTAGGAACTCTGGGAAAAGGTTTGTAGCTGGTTCTAGCTATAGTTAGATTCTGACAAGCTCTGTCTGCAGAGTTCAGCAAAGTTTTCAACAGGTATATATATTCTCAAACTGCTGACAACAGCTGTTTTGGCATATGTTGCCTCAGCACAGTCCAGAATTAAGCAAGGTACAATCATTATAACAATACAAATAAATTACAATTGTATCAAAGCATGTTTAAAGTAGTGCAGTCATACTGTGAGAGATTTACACAATGTGGTCAACCCCCCGGCCCCCCCCACCCCCACACCCCCCTCCACCCCTTATTCCGTCAATCAATAAGCTAGACCTAACCCCTGATCCCTTCCCCCTCCGCCTCGATACAAATTCCCCTACGAAAATGGATACCGAGGACCCGACCCTGTATAGACCCTGTATAGACCCTATATATCATATATAACCTACCCCGGAGTACCCCGGGTCTACCCCGGGTCAGCTACCCCAGGCCAGTATACAAAGGAGTTGATGTAGGTAGCCTGGGGCCTATGGGACCAGATGCCCGCAGCAAAAAGGGAATGAGAAGAGTACAGTAGCCAGAAGAACAGACTAAGACGTAGATGTCCTAATAAGGAGTGGAAAAGTTCCAAGCCAAAAGAAAGAGCGGAAAAGTAGCTCAGTACACTTTACCATGTGCACACTGTTGTGATTGACTTGTCTTGTTTACTAAATGTATTTTATTTTTTTTGATTGATCTATTGTTCCTATTGCATTGTATGATTGGTTCACCCTAATAAGGGGGTGAAAATTCCTCTGATTCTCCTATAAAACGAACTTTTTCTGTGCATTACAATCAGAAGTTTGGAGGATCTTGCTAAGTATCTTGTATTATATTGCTAGATGGAGTTGGTAAATAAAGTATTATTCGTGTAATTCAGTTATTGTGTGCCTGGGTCGAGGACTCCGTGAAGTTTGATAACGTTCATTCGGAGTAGACTCTGAAGTACAGTAAAGTCAGTTTAAAGTGATACCGTTGTGTCATAGTAGAAGGTGCAAATCTACTACAATGCGTCGCTAAGAAGTGGCGATGAGTTTCAATATCTGAGTCTCCTAGAGTATACTGTACTATACATGTCTTACAGAGATACTAAGGAATGGAGAGGTTATAGCCAACACCAACACATACACACCTGTAGAAGCAGACAGAGAGGAATTTCTCATAAGGTGTACTGACACTGTACATGAGGTACTGAAGGTTAAATATCCAAAGAGAGTAGTTGTAGAGGTGGAGCAGAGACCACACTGTAAGTCATTGATGTAGACTACTGCAGATATTTCCTAGGAAGTTTTTACTCTTAACTACAACTGGAAAGTTTGTTTGTAGTTAGCACCCACTGTTTTTTTTACTGCCATGAAAAAAAAAAGAAAAAAAGAGATAACTCATGCTCACATAAATTTTATACTTTTACCAATGATTTGCAACTGCAATACTAAGCAAGCTTTTGGAGAAGTGGAAAGTTTTATGCAGCAGAGATGATAATATGGAAGGGTTATTTGGTGAGGGAGAGGGTCAAATTTATGAGGTAGAAGATGAAATTGTCTAGTCTCAAATAGTAAACTTTAGTATTGCATATTAGAAATATGCGTTGATAAAATTTGTCAAACATGGCTATCAATGCTGGTTCCAGTTACTCTTCTAATCTTTAAATGCTTTTACACTTGAGTTGGGCTGTTAAATTGTTTAGAGAGTTGTTGAATAATTCAGAGTCAGCTCTCTTGGATGTGGTAATGCAAGAAGCCATTGCATGATGCGGTCGAATTTGAAACAATTGTTAGTGATTAATCTCTCTATCAAACATTTTGGAGTTTGTGGTTTGTTTTTTAGCGATCTGTAGTCAGCATGGTTGTGTTGTGTAACTTCATTATAAACTATTTGTAATAGAAGTTGTCACTAAGGTTAAGTTACTCAACAACTAACTAGATTGATAGATTGACAGGTGGAATAAAATATTTTGGAAATGTGATTTGGGGTAATTTAATATAGAACATTTTTTTCTGTTTTGTATTTGTTTTCAATTATTAGCTGTCTTTATTGTTTTACTCATATCTCCTGACTTTGTTTTGAACAACTTGAACTGTGTGATTTCTCTGCTAGCCGCAGTGATAAAAAGTCTGATTGTTTAACACAAACATCATTTTGTTTTGCAGAATTTTTCGTCGTTGCATAACTAATAATATTTATCATATTTATACGTGTAGCTACTGCTCCAGGAAGAATAACATTCATTAGCAAACACAACATTTGTCACATAAATGAAAAGATTGTAACTAGATCACTTTAATCAGCGCAAACCAATAGTAGCGAAAGACTTCAATCAATTTGAGTGACGCATATAATAATTAATTCAAGCTGTATACCGTCTCATCTAGTACTTGCATTCAATACAGTAGTGTCACGTACTAGCTGACAGCACCTCAATTCTTGTGTGTTCAGCTAAGTTGTATCATATTCAAGTCTTGCAAGAGTTAAAGGGCAACACAGCACATAGCCTCTGTCATTGGATTATCAAACCTAAGTTTCCTTGCAGTATTTCATTTTGGTTCGTTTACCTTTTTGTGCCTGCATGTAACATCGTGGTTAATTGTGAAAGGAAACAACTGGATTTATCCCAATATTACGCTAGTTTCAGATTAATATTTTTCTAACTCATCTAAACTTTCAACTCCAATCGCTTTCTGTTATAACAGCCTATTATATATACTGTCAGATCTGGTTATTGATGGCGCGGAGACTAGAGCTACATCCCTGAACCCTGCTGGAGACAATAATTTGTACTGCGAAGTGTCTGGATATGCTGGTGATGCGCAGATAGCATACAGTTGGTCCTGTACTGGTTGTTCAATCACTGAAGTCGATCGAATTATCATACCCAGTGACTCTCGTACTTCTGATGATATGGAGACAATAAGTTGTGCTGCTTCTCTAACATGTGAGTTTATTACTATTACCTGATATGATATGCATAGTGTTAACATTGATACTTTAGTTTAATATTTTGAGTTTTTATGTCAACTCAATGCTTTATGTTTACAGCATTGCCTTCCGTTAAAATAACTTGGAATGTCACTTGGTCATCAGATGCTCCTCTACCAACAATATCACGCCCTACTCCAATGGCCCCTGGTACCCCTACACCAAACATATCACTTATCATCTTAGGAATTGTTGCAGGGATCTTAGCTGTTGCATTACTTGCATTGCCTATTGTATTCTGGCACTACAGAAGAACTGGTAAGTGTGTCACTAAACAAATACTGGTAACATCCTGTATCAACTGTGAGTGAAAACTGGTATTGTAAACAACAAGTAATACTTTTTAAGTGCTTGAGACCGATACGCTGCATCATTTTGTTCATGAATCAATAAAATAATCTTTTATGGATGACTAGCAGTGTTACCCGTTTGTATTACATATCCAGTCTGCCTCCCGTGCCTACCTTGCTCTAATTCTCGACCACTACATTGCTCTACTTGTGCCCTTTCCTACCTCATCCCCATCCACTCTCTCTTCCTTACTCTCCCCTTCCACTCTCTCTTCCTTACTCTCCCCCTCCACTCTCTCTTCTTTACTCTCGAGCATACAGACAGCAGTAGAGGGACCTGTAAGGGGATACATGGTTGGGGCCAGGGCTAACGGCTAAGTAATCTCTGAGCTAACAGTTGCTGATAATAGTTATACTTACAGTGTACTGTCCATTATCTGTCTTTTAGTAGTAGTTGGTCTGTGTTGAATGGTGCAAGGCTTTGGTTAATGCTACAGTGCTAATAGAAAGTTTTAAACTTTTAGCCAGTAGTACCTGGGTCCTTTATTACTGCAACAGGCTGAAGGAAAAATTCTTATGAGCCGACAGCCAGTGGTAGCTGCACCGGTAGAATAATGCAGCTCTTGTAGTTCATGCTGTAGATGGAATTATCTCTATGTCCAGAGTGTGGCATGTACAGATCCAAAATTGTTGCTGCAGAGTGTAGTGAAACTATGCAAGCCCGCAGGGTCCCCCAGTTTACCCTCTACTGTGAATGAAAATCTATCTACTCCACACAAAACCACAATGGTACTCGGGGGCAGAATTAAACTCTGCTAGCCTGGAGGGAGACTGGTATGGCTTTTGCCAGACAATTCCTTCAATCTATTTTTAATAGTCCAAATATGTAATAGCAATGTAATGCAATCGCAGGCTCAGGGAAGATTGACATGGTAGCACAAGGCGGTAAAGCATAGTCTATCCTAATGCTGCCACAAATGTAGTAGATTTCAGTCTTGTTCACAAAGACACGGTTTTTGGTTTTGATAGATGTCTGCGAACCACAGGAGTAACTTCTCATTGAGAGTCATGTATATAATTACAGATTACTTTGTGGTTTCCGCTTACATAAATCTACAACAACGTTTTCACATACAGATGTACAGCATGTGTATAAAAACATGTTGTTATTCTTCTTTTGTGTATGTTAAGTCAATAATAATAGAGCGTTGGTGTGTTTTAGTTGGCAAAAGTGGGGAGCACTCTTCTAATAACCGGTAGGTTACAGTGTTTTTTACACATTTGCAGTTATTGGTTTTATACGTTGTGGGTCGTTTGGTACTACCCTCAAGTTTTCATGTAGTGGACAGTTTATGGTGATGTTATAGCAAGCAACGAGATACTTTCACTCAACTAGAAATGACATCTATGCAAACTCCAGGGAAGGAAGGTGCTATTTCAGGTTGGTAACCTCCAGGAGTGCTAAATGTTTCTTTCTATTGTTAATCCACTCTGAATACTAAGCAAACCAGTGGGTTCAGCTACTATTGTTTCTTTCTTATCAGCTCGTTCTGGTAGTTGTATACAAATAATGTGTGTGTTTTCTAGGAGAGAGAGGCACTGACTATGTATCTCTAGATAACAGAGGGAGGGAAGAGCACCCATATGCCCGTGTTGGACCTGACATTCCACGAAACTTGTGAGAACATGGATGGAGGACAACCTTTTGGAGTTATACAGGGACAGATGAATAATGTTTGAGTAAAGTTTTGGAATCTCCAGTCAAAAGCTTTCTCTGCTTTTAGTTTTACAGCAGCGCTATAAATATCTGACACCACGCACAATGTATACATTTAGCTCACTAGGTCATTCTGGTCTAATCATATTTCAAACCGTATTTACATCTTATTTTAAATTGTTATTAAGTATAATATCAAATATAATGTATGATCACAAGGCTGTTGTTCTGCAAACTTGTTATATTTTAATAGTATCAAAAGATGTTTACTGTGTTAGCTTGTGTCTTTAAGATGTTTTGTGTTTCTCACCAAGTAATTCTTATTTGCACAGATAACTGCTGAGTGCTTCATAAACAAGCACGGGAACATAAATGCTTAACTTGTGCTGTAATTTGTCAACAACTCAGGTACCACATGTCTAGAAAAGTATTTGTTTATAAAATCATAATGAAAGGACGGTTTGAAGAAAACTAAATAATAATTTTTTCGGCAAGTATTCTTTACTGGTAAAAAAACCTAGAAGACAAAAAACCCTTCAAAATAATACCTGGACTCGAATCGAAGTGGACTACAAAAAGATTAAGGTGCAATAGATCGACAACAGATGACTAGCGCTTTTTGAAAGCAGGTTGTTAAAAGTTTGAGAAAATGTATCTGTTTATACATCCTTAATACTAGACAATTTTTTTTTATTGTTGCGCAGAAAAAGTTTCATGCATTTCATCAGTCTGTTTTCAGTTTATCCGTCAGTGAGTTCATGTCTCTAAGATGAAAAATTAGATTGTAGAACTTTGATAGTAGAAGTTAATAGGAGCAGATCTCAAATTGGGGGGGGGGGGGGGGGGGGGTTACACACCAGATAAGTCCTTTAAGTGTGAGTGCTTTTCTTGCACCAGGTGTGCAGGAAAATCAGTAGAGTAACGTTTTATGTGCACCAAGTGGTGGTATTTCCAGTTTATATTGTAGAATAGCTTGATATTGTATAGCAATAAGATTATGATTGTTTTTTTAGGTATTTATCGTCCATCGGTCGTTTACATTTGAGTTTTGCGTCACAGTTTGACTCATATATGAGTGCTAGAGGTAATTTTTTTCCGTCTACAACGTTATACATAAAAAATTGTTGTTTTCTTTATAAAACTTTTGATAAACGAGAAGTGAGGAGATAAATGTGTGAAGATGAGAGTGTCAAGTGAAAAAGATACTGTTGATAGTGGCAAAATTTAAATTGTAGATAATTTTGTGCTAACTATGAAGCAAAAAGAGATAATAGTTATGCTGATATTGGTATTAGTCACAGGTTTTTGAGGTGTTACTGAGATTGGTAGGCGGACTGAATGTGCCTTTTTTACGACCAGTGATGGTTTGAGGGAAAAAATACTGTTATTTATCAAAAATTTATAACCCGGCTCTATGTTGATGCGGTGTCATTAAAAAGTGATCTAGCCCAAGTGTTTATAACCAGAGACGACGATAAGCATAATCTATTGGATGGTTGGATGGTCATCTTGAGAGTTCACTTCAGAGAAGAGAAAAACCCAATGAGTATTGCTTGATACACCGCCGGAGGCTCCAAAGAGTTTTTTGAACAGTACTACAAAATGTCAGGTGGGAACAGAATCGGTTTGTATATAGCAGATGCTGAGTTTTGCCGAGTATGAATTGCAGTGGATTTGAAAAAAAATATTTTATTACTAAATTGATGATTTCGCTGCTGAAAAAAGAGGTGCAATAAGCTACGGTAAGAAAGCTTTCACTGGCGGTAGCAATTTTGCTTGTGACGCCATCAATAGAAACGGCCTGTCATTATCGGCAAAGAAGAGATGTTTGGGAAAGCTCAACAAACATGATTGGGATGTCCTTGGTGTGATGCATCTCGACCATTTCAACAAGAGCAGAAAATCAGCTCCAGACAGAGATGTCTGGGCAGATGTAGGCGCTTGATCTTCTAGAGTCTGAAGCTTTTATTTTTACGCGAGTGCGCGAGTCTGACTTGATTACGCGTTATCGCTTCGGACCATCTTCACTCAGAACATGGCCAGTCAAAACAGCACAACGAGTGCCGAATTGCAGGGTTCTCCTTACAATATATTTCCTCCATTGGGTGTGATTGCGATGGAAGCTACAAACATTTTGGTAAAGGGATGAGACTGTGTTATTATCAGACATGACAGGTTAACTCCTTATGTATGTATCAAATTGTATATGACAGGTAGCAGCGAGTACTACACAAACCTTCGCAACTCATTCTCGCAAGTTGAAGCCACTGTGGTTCAAGAAGCTGGACTAGCAATGATGTACTGCACCCGTATGGATGGTTGACTCCCTTTATTCGATGTTTAACGATGTAAAAATGCCTATGGAAAAAAGCCGATTATGGATTACGGATTGTGATCACGTTTTCCACAACTTCTTGAGACTACTGCTATGGCAAAACAATACCAGAGACAACTGGATGGTTGGATTTTGATTCGTTGAATAAACCCACCAATAAAGACAGCATCACAGACCAGCCAAATGGAGAACGTTTCTCAGGAATAGCAGAACCATGAAATTTTCTGACAAGCCTCATCTCAAGCTCATCAAGCAACTGGATTTTCAGCCAGCTGTTAGCAAACGGTTCTGCTAGTCGTTGCTTAAAATCTGACCAACAAAGCAAGAATTAGAATTGGTCAGCTCGAATTGCCGCTTGACAAGGTAAAATTAAATCATTTGATCCAAAATGTTCAGTTCAGTTTGGAAATTGAAGGTGGCGACTATATTTATTTGAATGAGCGAAAGCGACTAAAGTTATATGGAATTTGTACTGGAGTGGCTCAGGTGGATATAACTTTTGAAGAAAACATACTAAAACCGAGCAAGCATATTTAGCTCTGGTGGATCACAACATCCTAAGCAGACAAATCCCCAACAACCCCTTCAGGCTTAAACTAGCTAATGCCAAAAGCATTTAATCTAAAGTTCACAATTATCTGGATGGAAAAAGGTATGAGCCAGGCATTGCCATAGAAACTTGGGGACATAGAATATCATGAGTTCTTGAAAACGACCGGTTTGTTGTTCAACAGAAAAAAAAATTGGCATTATAACAAAACAATATGTAAATGGGACTTTGCTATATGGATTTGACAAAATTGCTGATTTTTCAAATAAAATATTACTTGATGAAAAGTGTTACTGAGAGCATGAAAATCCAGTTTAGCTCCAGCATATTCGACTATTTTATAAAGGGTTGTGTGTTACAATTGAATGCCTTCAGTGACGTAGTGCTCTGAACAAAACAATGAATACTGTTGGAGTTTTGTTGAACTTATCTGTGGATATTATCTGTAGATCTAATTGAGTCCAGATGGGAGCTACAAACGAGTTTTTGGCAAATTTTGTAATCATCCAGTAAGTTATTTCATGTTCAACGCACAGTATTCCGGTCAACCAGTAAACACTGGCTGGTGGTGTATGCGGATGAATACAGTGTGGACTTCTTTGACTTGTTTGGTCACCCCATCACTTTCCACCTCGATGTAAAGGTGCTGTTGAAAGAATCAGGTTTGAAGACTTGATGCGATGTATTGAAACAGGTCTGCAAAATTTCTTGTCCACCGTATTCGGCAGTTACTGAGTACAGCCTTGGCCGAAAAGTATTAATACCCTCAACCTTAATCCATTTCCTGATGCCTATGAGTTGGATTCACTTTCAATAGATGTTTACCATTACATAATAAATTTAATTAATACATCATAATTATACACTGCTGTAAAGCTACAAATCTCTTCTTTCTGATGAGATTGAAATACTGTTAATCAAATCAAGTTTGGATCAATGATTGGTTTTTGAGCAAAGGCGAAATAATCAACAAATCCTCCCTTGTTCTATTCATTGTAACTCGACCCAGATGCATATTGGCAAAACTAAACATCAAGTATTAGCGAACTTATATCACGTGCAACGATGTTCAAGACACAAAGTTCCCCATAATAGGATTGTGTCAAGCTTAAAAAGAGATTGAGTAGTATAAACTGAAAGTAAACTTTGGTGTTTTTCATCCCGAACTTCAACTCTGACAGTGTCTGAACACCTTACAGAAAATAATCCCATCTTCCTCATATATTTTGACAGTGCACAGAAAAGTTGAAATAGTCTGTTCAGTCTGCTTAGCAATATATTTGTAGCTGAGACCTTTTTTATGAAGGTGCCCGATAACAGCTCTTTCATTCTCTGTAAGGTGTTTAGACATCATTACAGTTGAAGTTCACAATGAAAAGCACCAATTGAGTAGTATCATTACTCAATCTCTTTCTAAGCTTAACACAATCCCATCATGGGCAACTTTATGTGTTGAACATTGTTTCACATATTGTGATTTTGCTAATCCACGATGATTAATGTCATCAATATTAGTCTGGGTGGAGTTGAAATGATTAGAACTAGGAAGAGAGCTTGTTGATAATTTATTTGTTCTTCATAAAACAACCGATTATCCAATCTTGATCTGAATAACAATACTTTGATTTCATCAGAAAGAAAAGATTTGTAGCGTCACAATAGGATATAATTATCATGAATTATGTTTATTATGTAATGATAAACATCTGGTAAAAGTTAATCCAATTTACAGGCACCAGCAAAGGGGTTAATATCTGGGGTGTTAATACTTTGTACCGCGACTGTTTACTTTGGATTACTGAGAAACAGAGAATGGGGCATGAATGATACTGGAGAAAGTCTGTTAGTTATGAGAAATATGTGATCAGAGATCGTTCAATAAGAAGGCTTACACTAAAGACTTATCCTAACTATGAAATTACATTAGATAATATACTATAAGGAATATATGTAGTACACATACAGGGAACTACTAAGTCAAGTATCATGCTTCATTCTCTATAACAAATAATCGCATTATAAATCTAAAAAAAAAACAAAAACAAATGAGCTCGGTTTAATAAGCAGAGTAGCTTAAGAACTAATTTCTACTCAAAGTGTAATGGGCAAAGTTAATATTGGAGCTATCTCTTACAATGCGTAGAGCTTCTTTAAAGAATCATTCGTTTGGTTGATCCAAAACACACACCATGTTTATCCAATAAGTTTCCACACAAACCATCACTATTACATACACTAGCTTCTAACATACTTGTACTCTAAAGCTAGAACAATACCGATAACATGAGAAATGTACGATCAAGGTTGAGTCTAGGTCGGAGTAGTTTCTAGTCAAGGAAAAGTCAAGAACAAATAGGGATTGAGTCAGGGTCGAGTCATGGTCAAGTCTATTTTCACGTTACGCTGAGTTGTCTATAACTCACACGAATGTTACATACAGGTTAAAGTTTGTGATTTTGCACCTTTAAATCACAACAGATCCTTACACTCTACGTTTCAAGTTATTTTCTGGTCAAAAACTTTCATTAACACAAACACTCAGTCAGTATGTTACGTTTACATTCAAGTTTTTCTCTTTCTCCGAATGCAAAAAAAACTTGATTAATGGTGTGAGATATTCACCATAATTTATGAGTAGGAAAAACGAAGGTTACACGGAAACTTATAAACTGTTACAAAATGTTCAAAATTTGAGAAAACGGAACGTTCCGTAAAAGTGTTGCATCCCGATTAAGTCACAGTGTGGTGAATTCTGCCGCCCACACAACGGAACCACCAACTGTTCTCCAATGGCTGAATGCATGTCGACACCCTGCTTGCACAGTGACTCGGTCAGCCTCTACAGGCCTGACAACCACTATATCCACTCACCATAAAGGAACCTGTGCTGGTATGCCCAAAGGTAACTGCTATGGAGAAGTATCTCAACTCCACAAAACTGGTGAGCTCTCAGATCAGACGTATAACTGATTGCATTCAAGTCTATACATTTATTGTCTCATACAACCCAGTATAAGAGCAATGGTAGCAGTGGCAATTAGTGGCAAAAGCAGGTGGCATTCAGCAAATGGAAAAGAACACAGTCGAGCTTGGCCTTTTATCGGCCAAGCAACAGGAAGCGCACAGGAAGCAGTTGGCCTACTTTAAAAATAGACCAACCGAGCAATATATATAGGTAAGCGAGTGGTACACACAAGATATATATACTATCCAATCAAGTAATAGGCATAAAGCTAATCATAGATGGCACCCAGAAGTAAGGGGCGGAGCTAATAGTCCCATCTCCCTCATAGTTAGTCACTAGATGTTTCTCCATCTCTTGAGTAGGTCCTTGGTCTTTTAAAAGCTTTTTTTCAATATCAGGAACAAATTAAACTTACCAAGAGCATTACTATGATGTAGTATCGCAAGCATTGTTCTAGTTAGTACAATTTTTTAATCTTAGATCCTGTATGCCCTCTTCAAAACAGTATTCAGTAATCTAATTGATAATTTGTCAATATATGAACTGTTCAATACATGGTCAATTAAAGTCTTGAAACAAGTGCACTAATGACCACCACAACCAAATTAGCTTTTTTCTCCTGCACAGGGTCGGCTTAAGGGTGTTTTTGGATACCCTGCGTGTAGGGCTTAACGATGGGATTAAACGAGACCATTTGGAAACCCCATCGTTGAGGGCAGAAAAAACATGGTGGCAATCGGCAATCTCAACAATGGAAGTGACAAGCGAGGTAGGTAGCATCGTTGAGAGAAAAGACTTGTCTCCGCCTAACCAACAATTTTAACGAGTCAACTTATTATTAATTGTTTCTCCCGGTTTTAAATCGTAACAGTGCTTTATAACATATATAAAAATATAGCAGGCGAGAACATCATCGTAATTAATTTTTGTTTCTAAAGACACTAAAGTGGGTTCGCTTTAGCTATACAGTTTTCATACATATTGATCAAAAGAAAGATGTCTATGGTTTAAGCGCAAATAACTTCCGTTAAACGACAGTCATCGTTGAGCCCTCAACGAGTGCCCTACCCGTACGGTATCCGAAAGCACCCTTAATCTCTTCTCGAGGAACTAACCAAAGCTGCGAAAGTTTCTTCCTCCAATTTTTCAATTTAGATTGAAAATCCTTAGTATATCTTGCTGTCTACTCTGAGCAGTAGCTCCCTTGTGTAATGTATAGCAGTCTCACCACAACAACAAAAGTAAGCTGAGATTATATTGGTTATAAAGTGTATGAAGCATAAAAGTAGTAAGGTATGCATAGTACAATGCTTTATGTTTGCATATGCATATAGTGTATGCAGGTTCAAGTGCTAATGTATAATTCAATTGAATACGCATTTAATACAATACAATAATTATCTTAGCCTTTGACATACACTAGACCAGTTTATGTAACTCAATAAACTTTCTGAAAGTGAGCGTGTCTTTTGAGTTAGTAATTGAGTCACTTGTGCAAATGTAGTAGCAAGGGCAGTACTACTAACATTATATGATACACATCTGTCATCTATTACTACTACATAAAACAACTCACAACTACTACACAGTAATGTAAGTACACCACCAAGTTTAGCTGGTTATTTAGTAATACTGTGTGTTGTAGCACATAAGTGGGCTACAACACCTGTTTAAACAGGTGTTGGAAGTGTTGGCCATTGTATACCTGTATAGATTGATTGTCTCCCGAATCCGAGAGACTACAAACATGATGGGTTTGTGAATGCTACTCCTACATCAGTTAGCTATGTTGCTCTCTTTTCCTCAGTGTACGAGCAGTAGCTAATTATTTCTACCGGAACTAGAATATAACAATTAACACTGGAGACATGAAGTAGGCTGGGACTGGGTGGTACCTCATAATTACTTTTGTGTAAACAAAATTGGCACAAACCATCTCATTTGTTTAGTAATTGGGTTTAGCCAGTCTCCCCCATTCTACTTGGTTGTAGTAGGCGCATTTGCAGGCTGAATTGATGTACTACCTCTGCTATTACTTATATTTGGGGACCATATTGGTGGGCGGCGAATGCATCGATTCAGGTGTTTAAATTTTACTACATAACAATAAGAAATATTATCCTTTGATCCGATCAGATTGTGAAGATTTGAAATTATTGTGTGTGTTGTAGTTATCACATTTGTTTTCATATGTGTCAGTAATTCATCAAGGATGGTTATCAAGTCGTTGATTCCTTACTGGTATTCATAGCCACAGTCATATACGTATGTGTATACAACTGTGCCCATCACAAGATGCTTCTTAAGTAGCACCAGAGTCAAAGAATAGATGACTTTACGCTTGTCCGGTTGACAATGTTTAGTTTGAAGCAATTAATTCTAGACTAACTATAACTATAACATTTATCATTAATTTTTTATTGAGATGGTTTTGCCTTATAATATCATGATCAACTTATTTACAATACATTATATTATGGGTGACATTCATAAAAGTTTATAATAATGAACAAAACGTAAATGTTTATGGTTAGTGAACAATGATTAAATAATAATAGCAATAAGTAACCGCTTTGAAATAAATTTTGTGAGACAGATTAGTAGTTTTTGAGACGTATGAAAATGCCCCGCAAATTAACTTTATTACTCTTGCAGGGATGGTTTTTTGTGATCCACGTAACATGGTGTAGTGGATTTTCATGACCACATTTTCTTCGCTAAAGTTCCCCTGACACTCTGTCAGGTATGCCTTCTTTTAGTCTGGTACTGCCAGAAATTTTCTACAAATACAGGTGTCAACCCTGCAGCTACTACTACCGACCCTGCAGCCAATCAAAATTGAGTCGGGGAGTAAAGAACGAACGTAGCCTGAGAGACCAGACTAGTCTCAAAAGATGCAGAAGCCTGAATCCGTGACAAACCATAGCCAGATTTGCCAGAAGTATTGGATCTTAAGCTATAACAGCCTAAAAACTCTGCCTACATTGCACCATCACTTCCTGGGCAGTGACTTGGCAGTAATGCCCTTAAAGCTCTGCCCCCTACTTCTGGGCGCCCTACTTATTCAACTTTATTTTAACCTATCCAACTCCTTCCTTGTTATAATCTGTTAGTTGATTCGCATATTTACGTTCTACCTATTTGTTATTTGTCATCTCTAAAATTAGGCCAATAATTTCCTGTGCCTCTGCCTATAAAAAGCAGAGTTTTACTTACATTCCTTGCACTTGTATCAGGATACTGCTTGTGATTGCACCAAGTAGCAAGATACTTTGTCACTATTGTTTTACACTGGTTTGTTTTGAAATAATAAAATGGTTATTACTCTGAAGCATTGAGTAGTGAGTCTGAGCCGTGGGCTCTGTAACAGCTGTGGAGTTGGAGATACTTCTCTGTTGAAGTTGATTGCTAAGTAACCTCGGTTGGGGAGAGGTTTTGTGTGTGGCATAATTTGGTCGCTCCCAACTCCCAACTCATGAGAAATGTTAATTATTTAATTTGTTGCATGGATCGATCCAACCCACAGATGTACGTAGTAACCCGCAGCAGACTTTTTCTCGATAAACGAAGCTTTTCACTGTTACAAAACTCGACATTTGACTTTTCAATTGATACATTTGCTAAAAGCAACCAATTATGCTTTTCTGTCACTTTTTCTACCGCTTTCTATCGATGATTCAATACTGCTGCAGTACTTTTAACACTTCTCTGAGATGTCTGTACTGTGTTACTGTTTTAGAAAACATGATGCAAGTGACGCTATGCAATGTGCTGTTGGTCTTCTTGATGTTTGTATTTGTTCAAGGTATGTTCAACCATTGCTTAACAATTTGCATAGGTTTTTCTTATTAGTTTCTCCGTCATTTGGACATTTCTGTTGTAAAGAGTTTGGTCTGTGCACATAATAGATAATTTCTTGCATGCTATGGAAAACACACTAAGCAAAGCCTAATAAATGAAATACTAAAGGTAGGAAAAGCAAAGTGCAATAAAAAACTTTCTCTAAATTTCTTACATAAAATTGACTGTCCCTTCATAAATACCTGTTAACCATTGGAAGTTGTAGCAGATATCAATGTACTGAACATAAAGATCTCGTCTAGATATCAATTTAAGTTATCTGATGCTGTAGTGCAGCTGCAATGAAAGCAGTGTAGGGCTAAGCTAGGATGCCAAACTACGGATGATTATATATCTGTTTGATAAGATAACGTGATTGTAGTCACTGTCCCCTCTTTGTTCTCTGGCAAGTCATCCTAGACACACAGAAGCTTCTGGTTCTCTACCCCATGGTCTTGATTACACACCCATTTCAATGTAACCTATCATAAGTTTGCTCTCCACCGAATAAGTTTGCAAGAAAAGTGTAGAGAGAACTGAATACCAGCTGAAATGCAGGTGTGAAAACTCAAAATAGGTGCAAGCAGAATTGGATGTGGAAGCCATAGTTGCAAAATTGTTACCCTCAAAGGTGCAAACTGTATGTGAAGAGTTATAGCACACCGGAATATAAAAATCAGTTAAATCATAATATTTTTAAGCTGTACTAAATAATTATAGATTTGTCAGATTAGCAGGCTGTAATCGACACAATGAATTGGAATGCAAAACAAATAATGAGAAAAGTGTTCTAAAGTCACGTAAGTAGTGCAGGGAGCTCACTTTGTTGTAAAACAGAAAATACACTTTTCCCTGTTTCGGATTATTGATGCCTTTTTGTGTTTTTTTGTCAAAAATTTAAGCGGAAAATTTTCAAAACAATAATCTTTTAACTTTTGGTTAGGCAGGTATTGTAGGGGGAGGGGTCAAACGAAATATGATGCAACGACAGTTGTTTCCACTTTACCCAAAAATGGTAAAAAGAAAACTTTTTACGTCAATCCACTCAAAAATAAATTGGATGTCATTATTCTTTCTTGAAGAGTAAGTAACACCAAGTAAGTTCACGTCTCATTTTGTGGCAAAAAGTGAGCGAAATAAAAAAAATTACTGTGAAAAACAAATCGTTCTTCTGCAGAATCATAAAAAGAGGTATGAAACAACCCATTCCTAGTGCAACAGCAGCTAATTACCTTTTTCTTTGGAACTACATCTTGGATAACACCGTCAGCAGGGGGTGAAAGGAAATTTAATCATCCTCAGAATGCTGAGGGATGAGCTTTTACATACTCACCTCTATAAAATACTGTTACCACAATATCTCCAGTGCTGATTATGTCATTTAGTGTGCTTGAAGAATACAAGTTTTTTTCTTGAGTTACCAGTATGTAGTACAATAAAACAAAACAATTAATGTTCCAACATTCACAGTCAAAGCTTGCTATACTAGAATGATCAAAAAACTTTTATTTAAATACAATAGCTTGTGCAATTTGTGTTTAGACGCCTTCTTTTCATCGAATGGAATAAGCTTGGCTGCATCCTGCAGATAAAGTTTAGTCACACCATTGTTTCTGGTTAACTGAAACACTCTGAATCATCCTCAAAATTGATTGATAGTGTCAACCAATTGAATAGGGCTTGTAGTTCCCAGTTTAATTTAACTTGCCTTCCTCCCTACCCCAAAGCTGAATAGGAGAAGATGATTCATAACTTCTACATCAGTGTCGTAGACCATCTAGACAAGTTTCACGGAATCGGATATAAAACGCAAACCCTCTGCGAACAACTGCGGATTCCAAACACCAAATATCTCCTCTCCTCCACCATAACTTTTGCCATTTTCAGCTTATTTGTGTCACCTACTCAATTACAAAAAAACTGAAATAATGTAATAGACCTGTGTCCTCTATTACTAGCACAATGGTTTTCACTCCACAGATACGCTAAGAAATCACGGGTTCGTCGGCCCAAACTCACTACACACGGTTTCCAAGAGTAAACACTTTATTTAATACATCTATTTAGCAATGCAATATAAGGGTACTTAGCACTGTAATGGAATTGCACAGTGCTGCCATCATCTACGGCCGGCACTACCCATGTGCTAATCAACCTATGCCTATTCAAGATCACCTATATATATAAATATATCCACTACTACTGGAGCGCGCTTGGAGGCCTTCAACAGTGCAGCTGCACTATCGCTTAGCTCAAGCCAGCAGGAAGGACTTTTCCCGCCTCCAGTAGCTATATTTAACCATGAGATGTGTCACACGCTAGTTTGTTTATATGTTTCTAACCAATTGCAATGTTATATGCTTACTTGATTTTTTAACTCATATATAAACACTTGCTGTTAGCCCAGCAGGGCAGGTATTGTTTAGTATTTGTTGAGATACTGTCTGGTGAGTAGCGCGAGCTTTAGCTAGTGTGATACTAGCCAGTTACAGCCGATACAGCTGAGGATCGTTAGAGACTACAAGAAAGAGGTTCTTGGAAGGCGTATCAGAGAAGACGCTTAGGACCCTAGTAGCAACGCCCAGCTAAAGGACCATACTGCCAGACGCCTAGCTCCATATACTCGACCAGTATTCAGGGACAATACCACTACTTTTATACTTATACTTAGTAACAATTTTGTGCGTTGTTAGAGTGTGTAGTAATAAAGTTATTGCTATCACTGTCAACCTGGTAGAATCTGTTTGGCCGGTTGCCAAATACTGTTGTGCCTGCTAACCAGCATCATTCTGTCCTCTCCGCCTAAGAGAGACACCTTGGCCTTGACACTCTGTAGCCACAGCTACCACTGAATAACAGAGACAGCCATTATCTCATAGCATCTTGTAATACCAATAATAGTTCTCGTCTTAACACAAGGGGAAAACCGTCACATTGGTGGCAGCGGTGGGATTATAGCACGATCTCACCACGGTATTGCAAGAAAAGCTACGGCCAACTCACCGACTACTCCTTCCTCCCGTTTCCATCAGTAGTGGTGCCCCCTTTTTCTAACAGCATCTGATAGACCACCCCCCTATCACCCCACGGATACTGTTCCCCCTTATAACATCCTCCTACAGCGTGGAGTGCATGCAGCCTATTGGCGCATAAGCATACAATCCCGTGTATGGCGCATCAAGCAAGGAGCGCAGGGAGATTGCCAGCTGGTAACCCTGAAGCGGCTGCTCTAGACCACCTAGCGGACACCTTGAGATGAGTATTACAACCCCGTGCACCTGCACCGATCTTCAAACCTCCCAAATTTAATGGGAATGGAGACTTAGAGTACTTCATCGGACGTTTTCTGGAAGTAGCTCAAGCAAACGGATGGGATGACAATGCCTCCTTGCTGCATGTAAGAAAAGCCCTGAGATAAGATGCCCTGGATTGTGGGAAGCCAAACAACCTTAGAGCTGTGTTCATCGCACTCCGTGCCCGATTTGGCCTGACACGCCGGAGGCCCTGCAGAACATTGCACAGCTGAGAAAAGCTCTGAAGACCTCATTACAGGAGCCTACTAATGATTTTGAGGGACTAGTTCATATCGCATACGGAGATTCGCCAGACGGACATGTGGAACGTGTAGTACTAGAGACATTTGCCACCACTCTGGACCACCCGTATCTACAGAGACACCTGCAAGCAGCGGACCCTAGAAGCGTAGAAAAAGCTGTTCGTGCGGGAGCAGAGTTCTTGCAGATAAGAGCTAACACCGACAACAAGCCATCCAGAGTACAGGTTATAGAAGAAGAAGAGGAGGAGGAATACAGGTATGATGAAGAGTACCATAAACCTTCCATGTCCCATTACCATCATTCGTCGACGGCTGCCGTAGTTACGCCGGCCCCTAGAGAAGTGGAGTATCCATATCCGGCGGCGAGACACCACTATCCGGCTCCTCAACCACCGCCTATGCATGAAGAGACCCTGAACAGACTGTTACAGACAGTGCAAGAGATGACAACTGAGATGCGTCAGATGAGACAGTGGCAACAGACGGTGCCCACACCTACTCTTGTGGTGCAGCTTGCTCCTCAACCTTCCATGCAGGCTCCACAGACGGTATACCACCAATCTCCTGTGTCACCTGCCACGCCAGGTAATGCGTGGTAATCTCTCTTGACAGCCCGTTCTACATCTCCCCCGTGTTGGAGCTGTGGAGAGCCTGGACACTACAGCAGATTTTGTACATCCAGACAACCAGCTGTCACTACACCCAGAGAGACTCCCAGGATGGGAAACGAGCATCGCCGGCAGTAGTTACCACACCGGCTACCTGCGATAAGGCAAGAAGGTCGAATAGAGAAGTAAAGAAGTCAGAGAGACGCGATTCTACTTGGTTACTCTACTCAGATACTACCAGGGAGCCACTGCATAAAAGACAAAAGTAGATGGAAAGACGGACTCCTGTGTTGCCACACCCCTCAGAGAAGGCACCCCTGCGAAGAGAGCAGAAGAGGAGTAAAGTGAGGCATGCCAAGTTGCCTACCTCTCCTGCCGGCTGCCAGAGGAACCATGCAATAAGTGAGCCGTCTTCCACTGATGAACAGTCACTTCCTAAAAGTAGTATCGAAGAACCGATACCCAAAAAGAGAGAGAAACGAATCCAGAGAGAGCAGCACATACCTTCTCTGTTGGATTTACCACTGGTGCATATTGCCATCCCCCTAAAGTTTCAGCCTGTCCAAGCGCAGCAAGCAGTAGCAGTACCAGTTAGCCAACCCATGGAGTGAGCCACTCATTCACCAGTAAGAGTGCTGCCTCCGCCTCCTCGTGCTATGGAAGTACAGCCAAACCATACACTGGAACAGAAAGTAGAGAGGCCGTATAGTAAAAGCTATTTCCTCCCCGGCAAGTTAGAAACCCAGCCAGTCACACTCCTCGTTGACACCGGTTGCACTACAAACCTGATGTCGAAGCATGTATTCAACCGTCTGCCTGAAGCAGTAAAGAAGAAAAAAAATGAGTGAGTCACACCGAATCATGGCGGATGGAACACAAATTCCATTTTACGAAACGGTGAAAGCAGCCTTGCAGTTGAGAGAGATAAGGACAGCAGCCACATTCGTAGTCAGTCAAATCAGTGAGGATACTATATTAGGGATGCCCTTTCTCACTGATCACAACTGTCGCCTGAAGTTCGGTGAGCATGCCATAATAATTTCAGGACGAGAGATGCAGTGCACCGATAGAGAAGGCAGCAGACTTGTGAACAACAATAGGACCTCCCACATTGCACGGCTACACCTCAATGGAGATGCACCCCACTTGTATCAGGTCAGCGCACAAAGTTACCTTTCTACTGACCAGCTAAGCCATCCCAACAGTCCTTGAGTAGGAGTTACCCACTACATCACCTCCAGAACGTCACCATTCCTGCATCTGACCTTTTCAACCTCTCATTGTGTATGACAGAGGCGCTCAGATGGCTACAAGGAAAATGAATAAAAATCGATTTCGAGAGAGATAGCCAACTTGACATGACTACACAAGCGACTGAGATGGTAGTAACAAAGATAAGAGCGGCCAAAGAGTGCCAGAGATAGTTTAAGCTGGAGCGGCCAGGGAAACCGTTGCCTACTAGTCCCTCAACCCCTCACAAAAAGTTTGAAGAAGATTGGTCAAGTAGTTTAGTCAGAAACAGCCAACGTGTGTGGGAGTTGCCCCAACGGCAAGAGGAGACAAATCCAGAGCCTAATAACAATGAGAACCAGTCCACTAGCCAATTAGTGAAGCAACCAGATGAAAGTGCTGAGCCGCCTACACATGACAGCCAGTCAGCTGCAATAACAACCAATAGAGTGGATCTACAAACAGCAAGAAGTAAATTGTGTAAAATAAAAGAGAGTGCACACACCTCAGTCGTCGCTGCTATACTCCCCAACTGGTCACAGATAGAAGGCCTAGAACTTCCCGCAACCACTGGGCAGGTTGCAAACCCATTGAGAGTACGTTACCCAGTGAATAAAGTAGATGTGTTAACTCAGTGTACAATCATGCAATTATTCGCAGACAGAAAATTGCCAGGACGATTAGTACCAAAAAGAAAATACATTAAACCTATATGGGGTTTAGCCAACCCCCCAATATGGATACCATTAGAGAGAGAACAGTATGAAGTGGATGATGAAGAAGAATCAAGTTTCTATCCACCCCCAGTCCAAAGAAACGGGTGCTTGAATACCTTACTCGTTAGCCAGTGCATTATGAGACATCCGCCCCCGCCTGTGACTCAACCAAGCAAGAGTCAAGGACAGCGCCTGTTGAGTGCAGGAAACGCCATTGCTTTGCAACTTTCTAAAGTTATAGGGCGTGTTTTTACCGCTGCTAACTTTACCGTTAATTATTCTACAACATGGATTGCGTACAGGATAACTCACCTGCTAAGGATGCCGTTCTCCAGTCAGAAGAAGAAGAGAGATTTCTGATTGAGATTGACGACGCTGCAGAGCAGCTACCACCCAAGAATCCCGCTAGGAGATCACCACCCACACAGACGGTTTCCTCGTCGATGCAGTCTAAACATTCAGTGAGGAGTAAATTATCACCTCTCCCTTCTGCTGACCAGATGGATGCATGGATCACCAGTCACAGTTCTACAAAAGATCTTTTAGCGTTGGAGTCCCCTGTGCTTTCACAGCAAATGGACACAGACTTTCCGTCGCTGCCCATCTCTGCACTGGATCCCCTTAGAGGTATGCCTACCTCACAACCGGTATTTTCTGTGCCTTCTCTCGTCTGGGATCCCCTTCCTTCTACCACCGCCTCCATAACGAGGTCCAGCCACAGTGCAGTGACAGTCACTGCAAAGACAGATGGTGCTACCCGTATGTCTTTTCCCGTTACCAGAGAACAGATGAAATTGTTGGGTAAGATTGTCCCAGCAAAAGAAGAGGAGCATCCTTGCTGTTTGACTCGTCTGGAAAGGACGCCTTTGCCACTGCTATGGCCACCGTCTCTTCTCTGGAGAAACCAAACCGTTTTCCCACAAGAGTGAGGAAAGTTGGTTCCCGGTCAACTGAACAAGTTTCCCTTCTGCAGCTCATACCTACCAGACGTAAGGCTGAGCCGGCATCCAAACCTGCCTCCAAGTCACCTGCTGCCTCCACTACTGCAGAAGCTAGCACTTCCTCCCAGTGTGTGCTTCCTGTAGTGCAACTCGTTGATGTTGGCATGCCACCCCCCCACCAGAACGGTACCTGAAGAGTTTACTGCCCCCCATGCTTCTGGAAAGAAGCCACCCATCGCTCGCCGGCTGCTGCAGTGGATAGCCCCCTCCGCCCAACGAGCCATCCAGAAACAGCTGACGAGAGCTCGATGGAGCACCTGCCCCATGTGTCACCTGCAGGCTAAGAACATGAGACAGCTCTCCGTCCATGTCCACCAACACTTTGTCCATTACTTTTGCAAGTGCCGGTACTCTTCCAGCTGAAGCGAGAGCGTGTATGGACACCAGAAGAAAAGAGGTTCTGGACCAGAGGACACCGACCACTACCAAAGAATGGGGTACATCTACGCTGTAGATGGAGAGAGTTTCCCTGCCTTTTGCCCGTACCAGCACTGGACACAGTCTGAGGAGTTTGGAATGTGTAAACCCACACAGACCGACACCATCACACCGTCTGTTCCCTCCACTCCTGTAGAGACAGAATCCCTGCCCTCAGTTCTCCCTCAAGTGGAACCGTCCAATATAATAATATAATGGCTCGAGCACGCGTGGGCAAGCGGGCACGGCTGCCGGGCGCGTCATCGGCCATCGCACGATCCCGCCCCCGCTCCTGGCCGTGCGACGGCAGCGGGAGCTGTGAAGTGCGGCCGGCGCCTTGCTCCGCGCCGTACGACGGCGGCAGGAGCGTGGCGCTCAACGTGACTGAGCCTAATACGCCTGGCGCGCACCGGCCGCCGTCCCCGCCGGTTGAGGCTAGGGGACGGCGGCGCCCACGCGCACTACTGCACCGACCACTGCCGACGCCGTACGACGGCGGCAACGGCTACGGTCGGAGTGCACTTGAGGATGTCGATCCCTTTAGACGGCTACCGGATACCTAAGAGGAAAGTGCGACGAAAGCCCCATATAATAGCTGCCCCTACTAGAGAAGTCAAGACTACGCCTCTCTCCTCTCCTGTTCCTGCACCCTCTAGCGTGGTGAGGAATGTCATCATGACGGTAGCCTCCACACCGTCCACAGAGCCTGCTCCAGAGTTTACAGCCAGCATTGGCCAGTATGGTGATACTGGCCAATGCTGGCGGTGGTGATACTGGACCGATATGAAATGGCAGCCTTAGTTGAGGATCTTCAAAACCCTCTAGGAACTTATTCTAACACAGGGAACGGAAGTACCCTTCCTCAGAGTAGCAGATATAACAATCACAAGCTAGATATAGCCTTGGAATCCTGCAGCGCCTGCTATTCGACAATGGAGATAGGACTCCTCCCTTTAGCCATTTGGCACCATTTACCTTTAAGTATAATTGATTGCATGATTTTTTCAATATGTATATACTTGCTATGATTGGTCAGTTCACTCCCTGCCCCTGTAGTCTATGTATGTATGTGCGTATGTACGTACGTATGTATGTGTGTGTGTGTGTGTGTGTGGGTGTGCGTGTGTGTGTGTGTGTGGTGTGTGTGTATGGGTGTATGTATGTATGAATGTTGTATGTGTGCGTGCGTGCGTGTGTGTGCGTGCGTGCGTGCGTGCGTGTGTGTGTGTGTGTGTATGTGTGTATGTATGTATGTATGTGTGTGTGTGTATGTATGTATGTATGTGTTTTGCCAATCATAGTAATGGATAACCACCCTATGACTTCTGTTTCTAATGAATAAAGCTATTATTTAAACAGCACTCTGTGTAGTTTGTCTGAGCCGTGGGCTCTGTGCTTGCCAACTGATCCAGCAGTAGCTGATCATGGTTGTCACTGTCATACCGGCACAGTGTCCCCTCTGGAAAGATGTAGAACACTCAAGATTAGTGGAACTTTGTGGTAACCAGGCCGAAATTCATCACAAGATTATCATTGAATAGTAATTATTGAGTAATCGCTGTAAAGGCTACAAAAAGTAGTAAACCCTGATGAATCAAAGATAAACTTCATCACAATGCAAGTAGCAATACCTTTACCGCAGGTTGAATCACACGCTGCACTGCACACACTCTAGAAACGTGGAATTTTCACAACTTGCCTTGGCAGCTACTCAATCGTTGAGTGGTTACCCCTAATATATGATTTAAATTTTAGTGATTAGCCGCATGGCCGCTAACCTCATGTTAAAATTAGTTAAATTGGAACTGAACTTGACAATGGATTAGCATACAGGCACACTAGTAAACACAGAGTATTGCAAACAACGCCCGACAATTTATTTTTTTCGTAACCTTCATTAAAAAAAAGGGAACGAGACTTTTGATAACCTAGCAACAGAGACCGGCCTGTGGACCATAGACGATAGAGATGCTTTAGTCAAACATAGGAGGAACGTTGAGCTAAGGAATGTTCTAGTGACAGACCTCAAGACCCTAATTAGCTGCGTGATCGTTTAGGCAGGCGCATTGGATCTATTGATTTCTATTACACACGTTAACCTTTTTCGAAATAGCCAATCATATTATATTGTCATTAACCAACTGCATTTGTGTATTTTCAACTGCATGTGTTTTATATAAATACTGGTGTAAATGGCCCAGACTTTCAGAGCTCTGGAGTAGTTGTGTTAGAGTAGAACTGTGTCGACAAATGTAACGTTGTTGTTCCTCGCAATCAGTAGCTGGAAGTGTAAGTTGTTGTTCAATGTGTCAGGATTGTTCTATACGCTGCGAAACATCTCTCCCTGTTGTAATTTTTGTATCTTGTCGAAGAATATATATTTATTATTAACAACTGTAACTCTCTCCTTTGCTGTACAACTTGTGAAGCAGTATAAAGCTTGTTGGTTCACAATATTCTCAGAATTAACTACACTCTAAGATATTATCCAAGTATGCCTAACTAGATCGATGAAATAGATTGCTGAAGTTAATGCTAGTGAAAGACTATCAGTTGTTGAAACTTGTAAACCTGCTGACTTAGCGCCAATGATAGTGAAACCGGATCTGGTTATACTGTGTAACAGATCCCCGTATTGTTAGAGAAAGTCTCCCGTATTGAGACGTATCAAGTAACTAATTAATTAGTGCCTATTGTTAGTCGAAGCCACAATACGGAGTTTAGTGCCTGAGGCTAGTCGGTTCGCTACCATTTGCCCTAGCACTCAACGGTATAGGAAGGCTTTAGTAGACAGTGGTCCGGTGATGGTCCTGAACAAACAGGTTTACGTAAAACCTTTACACTGTCCCTGCATTCAACCCTTCTGGCACTGCACTTGACCCTGCTGCCCTGAAACCAACAGAAACCAGGCTAGCAACAAGATGGCTACTATAGCCTGAGGATCCAATTTAGCCAAAAATGTAGCAAATACCTGTATCCACAAAATATCTCCCTACAGGTTTACAGAACTTGGACTGCAAGCTAACTAAGGCTCAGAACTTGATATCGGAAGCTAAATGGTGCAACAACCTACATGACTGGCTCTTTTGCTCATAACCTCTGCATCCTAGTTATGGGTGCTTAAGTTATTTAAACTTATTTGCTGTATATAACCGTTTGCCATGTTTACTCTTCTTGTTTGTTTGTGTATTCATACCCCATTGGCATGTTATAGGATACATATGCAGTTGAGGCATATAGTTACTGTGACTCTACTTATAGAAAGCAGAGAATTTGTCATGTAACATTGTACTTTATCATGTGCACTTGTCTGGATATCGAGATACTACACGACTGGCTGTTTTACATGAGTGCAGTAAACCAAAAATAAATGGATAGCACTGTGTTTGAGTCTAGGCCGTGGGCTCTCCATAGTTGGGGGCTGTGTGCTGCTAGTTTAGAGCATAGGTTGTTGGATAATTTCTGGGAGAGAGGTTGAGTTTGACAGAAAGGTTAACTGTTTCTATCGAATAACCATGCCTGAGCGTAAGGTGTTTGACTGGTGAAAGTGCACTTTTGAGGTTTTCTACAGAGGTTCAAAAATCAGTGACACATTTTTCTTTCCAATAATTTTTTTGTGTTCAGCAGGTATTTTTTATTTTTTGTAGAAGTTTGTGCATCAGTTTCAAAAGTAAAAGCAGCACCAGCCTTGAACAGTCTTGGTTTACTCGTCTATCATGACACAGACCAAAGCTCAGAAAAAATACATTACAGACCGTACTTTTAAAATGCAATAAGTATCATTGTTTAGGTCAAACAAGAAACAGCCATTCACAACCTCTATGCTTTTGAGAGCCAATGCCATGCTGAACAAAATATTTGTTGCTAGGTCACTACAAACCAGTGTAACCTATAGGTAGTCTGGCCTCCATTTTGATGTTTAAACTGTTAAGTATGGGGCAGGTAACTCCTGTCAATGCATAAAAGTGCCAAACCATTTCCAGATAATGCATAGCAGCTGCATATAGCAATAATGAACACTGTATGTGTGTAGAGCTAGATACCAGTGAAATAAATCCCGTACATGGCCTCCAAGTACAAAAATTGTATGATATCTTATGTGGTTCTATGTGTACTTGGAAACATGCAGTAATTTGTGAATCTAAACCGGGATTAAAAGTTCAAATGTCAAAATATGCGCAATACTAAACAATAATTTTGCTTTCTAGTTCTGGACAAAATTAAAGTGCTAGCTTGTTTTTATATAAAAAAGGTTAATTGCATGTGAGCTTATGATGAGCTTTGCTTAAATTTCAAACCATGTTTTAGGGGCACAAGTACAGATGTCTGTAGAAAGTACCGGATACCCATCTTACCTGTACAAAAATGAACCAATAACTATCACATGTACAGCTAGTGGGTACACTACTGCTACATATGTAGTACTAGTTAATGGTACCTCTACCTCTGCTACCAGCCATGGATGTGCCAAACTGGGCTCTTCCTATGGTCCTTTTGGTACTCTAAATACTGTACCAGGAATTGCTACCTTAGACGACATATCCTGTGCAGATGCTGCATCAAACTCTCCTCCATTTACAATCACTCTCACAGACAAGGTGACTGAGTCTATGAACGGACTCAACCTGGCATGTTTAGCTTATTTAGATGGAACTGACACCTGGTCTAATGAGAGATTGATTGTCAGCGATGTAAGAGGTAAGTTCACATCTTTACCCTATAAGTATGAGGAATATAATACATATCAAAGGGCTAAATGCTTTACTTATAGGAAAATTTTTGTGGTTACTGCTTTGTTTTTTGTTACTGGAACATGCCAATAGTAAATGAGGAGTTTTCAAGAAACAGAAGTTATTCACACAATTTTTACAGAAAGTTCACTTTATGCATTCATCTTTCCCAAGGCATTGCTTGTAAAAAGAGTGCTCGGCTGATGTTCCAAATAGCTAACTTTGCAGTGTTACAATTATTTTAGCTCGATGTTGTAATATTTCATTCAACCAAACTCAATTATTTTTGTTACAATCAGAACAAAAAGAAGAAAATTAGAACCCTAGTAATTAAGCTTTAGTTCCTCAGTAGGTTATCAAGTAATCATACTCAACTATTTTACTGACTTTTGACAACAAATCTAATTTATTAAAGTAAAACATGACCTCTATTTTAAGATAAATGTCACAAAAGTATTATCTTTTGGGTCTGGGTGTACATTTATGTAACGATCAACATATACAGCAGTTATTAGTCAGCCATACATGAGAGACTTGTGCGTGGTTAGTCCAGCACACAGATAACATTGTAGTGGATTTTGGTCTTGTTAATCACAAAATATACTCATCTCAAGTATTCTGTCTCTCTGGAAGAGACACTGCTGGTATTGACAGTGATAACTTGATAAGTTTACTGCCAGGTTTGACAGTATGCATAAAGCAGATGGTGCAGACAAACTACACTTTGCGTAAGCTATATAATGCCATTTATTTGCGTTATACTATAATCCAGTGAGGCAATCACTTAGAATGTGGCATATGTGTACAGCAATGCACCATAGAACAAGTGTAATGAAAAGAATGACATCATACTTTTATGCACCGTGGATGACGGGAAGTTATTAGCACATGTATACCAGAGCCGAACCCATAGATGAAATATAACAGAATTGCCAGTTGGGATATTTAGAATAAATTTTACAATGATCCAAATGTAGCCTTTCATGGTAGTCGACATACAGCTTAAAAGTTTTCCAGTAAACTTGAGATATGTAATCACTACCTTTTTTATTGGTTTGTATATGCCTGCCACCAAAGGGCACCGGCCTAGCCACAAGATGGCTACGATAGCCTGAGGATCCAGTTAAGCTTAAAAATTAGCAAATACCTGTATCCACAAAATATCTACCTACACGTTTACAAAACTGGGACTGCAAGCTAACTAAGCCTCAGAACTTGACACAGGAAGCTAGATGGTGCAACAACCTACATGACTGGCTCTTTTGCTCATAAACTCTGTATCCTAGTTATTGGTGCTTAATTTATTTAAACTTATTTATTGTACATGATTACTTGCCATGTTTACTCTTCTTGTTTGTTTGTGTATTTATACCCTACTGGCATGTTATAGGATACATATGGAGTTAGTGCATATAGTTACTGTGCTTCTGCTTATAGAATACAGAGATTGTGTCATGTAACATTGTACTGTATCATGTGCACTTGCCTGGTTATCGAGATACTACATTACTGGTTGTTTTACATGAGTTCAGTAAAACAAAAAATAAATGGATAGCACTGTGTTTTGATGCTGGGCCGAGGGCTCTTCATAGTTGTGTGCCTGAACATAAGGTGTTTGACTGGTGAAAGTGCACTTTTGAGGTTTTCGACAGAGGTCCAAAAATCTACGACATTTTATTTTTCTAAAATTTCTTTTGTGTTCAGCAGCCAATTGATTTTTGTTTCCTTTTTTATAGAAGATTTTGTATCAATCTCTAATGTAAAAGCAGCACCATCCTTGAACAGTCTTTGTTTACTCGTATATCATGACACAGACCAAAGCTCAGAAAAACTACATTACATATAAGACTTTTAAAATGCCATAAGCATCATTGCTTAGGTCTGACAAGAAACAGCCATTCACAACCTCTATGCTTGTGATAGCCAATACCATACAGAACACAAAGTTTTTTGGTAGGTCACTACAACCCAATGTAACCTATAGGCAGTCCGGCTTCTGTTCTAACTTCTAAACTGATAAGTATTGGGCAAATAACTCGCTGCCAAATGATGCATAGCAAATGCATATAGCAATAATGGACAATGTACGTGTGTAAAGCTAGCTACCAGTTAACAAAATCCTCTACAAGGCCACCAAGCACAAAAATTGTATGACGTCTTATATGGTGCTTTGTGTACTAGAAAACATGCTGTGTTTTCTGAATCTGAATTGGGATTAAAATTTCGAAGGTCAAAATATGCACAATACTGAACAATAATTTTGTTTTCTAGTTATTGACAAAAGTTAAAATTTTAGCTTGTTTTTTGTATAAAAAAGTGAATGGCATTTGGTTTGTTGATGAGCTTTTGTTTAAACTTCGTCACCTGTTTTAGGGGCACAAGTACAGATGTCTGTAGAAAGTACTGGATACCCACCTTACCTGTACAAAGGTGAACCAATAACTATCACTTGTACAGCTAGTGGGTACACTACTGCTACATATGTAGGACTAGTTAATGGTACCTCCACTGATGATACTCATCACGGCTGTGCCTACGTGCTTTCCCAATGGAGTCCTTATGGTACACTAAATACTGTACCAGGAATAGCTTCCTTAGACCAACCGTCTTGTCAAGCTGCTGCTTCAAACTCTCCTCCATTCCTAATCACTCTCAAAGATCATGTGACTGAGTCTATGAAAGGACTCGCTCTGTCATGTTTAGCTGGTTTAGATGGAACTGACACCTTGTCTAGCGAGAGATTAGTTATCAGTGGTGTGAGAGGTAAGTTTATATCTTTGCCCTATAGGCATGAGTGATATAATACATATCAAATAGTTAGATGTTTTATCTGTAGCAAAATTTTGCTACTTACTGCTTTGTTTTTTGTTACTGAAACATACCAATAGTAAGTGAAAAGCTTTCAAGTAACACGAGTTATGACGACAACTTCTGCACAAGGTTTACTTTCTGCTTTCATCTTTCTCAAGGCATGGCCTGTATAAACTAGGGCTAGGCTGATGTCTAAAATAGCTAACTTTGCAGAGTCACAAATAAGGCAGCATTAATTTTGACTGATAGAAAGAAATATCAATTATTTTAGCTTGGTTTTGTAGAATTTTATTCAATCCAACTAATTCTTATGTGTAACTAGAACAACAAAAAGAATATCGGAATCCCGGTATTTAAGTTTTACTTCATCAATATGCTCTCAAGTAATCTTACTTGACCCTTTCACTGACTTTTGACAACAAATATAATTCATTGAAGTAAAATGTATCTTCTATTTTAAGAGAAATGTCACAAAAGCAGTATCTTTTGGGCCTGAGTGTACATTTATGTAGCGATCGACACAGACAGCATTTATTAGTCAGCCATAGATGAGAGACTTGTGTGTGGTTGGTCCAGCACACAGATAACATTGTAGTGGATTTTGGTCTTGTTAATCACAAAATGTACTCATCTCAAGTATTCTGTCTCTCTCCGAGGAGACACTGCAGGTATTGACAGTGATAACTTGATCAGTTTACTGCCAGGCTTGACAGTATGCACAAAGCACTTGGCTCAGACAAACTACACATTGTGTAAGCTACAAAATGACATTTATTTGTATAACACTACAACTCTAATGAGGCAATCGGTTAGAGTGTGGCATGTGTGTACAGCGATACACCATAGAAGAAATGTAATGTAAAAAGTGACATCTGAGGATGACAGGAAGTTATTAGCACATGTATACCAGAGTCGAATCCATAGCTGCAATATAACAGAATTGCCAGCTGGGATATTTAAAATAAATTTTATGATCATCAAAATGTAGCCTTTTATGGGAGTTGCCATACTGCTTCCGAATTTGTGGGTGAACTTAGGATATGTAATCACTATGTTTTTTTATCGGTTTTATACCCCTAATCCATGACGAGTAATACTTCAATAATTTTAACAATTTAAAGATTGTCACTTTACCATATGCACTATAAATTAGCATGTCAACGATAATATATCAGTAATCGTTTGGCATGTGAAAAAAGCCATTTTTTCGTTTCATGTTTGAACTATATTTCTTTCATTTATCAGCAGTAGATCTTTACAACTAAGTCTATCGCGAGTCAAATGCAGCTGATTCTGCTAGTCATATAGTATCTGTGACAAAAGTTGAGATACGAGATACCTTCGGTGATACCCATCGTGGCTGTGCCTGAACTCAGGCTAGTTGGATTTATACTGGTATACTAGATGATGTACCATGAATAGTGTAAAAGATTTCTTTGTGTTCTCGAAATTACCTTCAACGACAGCTGTTAGAAAGCGCCTGTACTGTATGATAATAGCAGTACGGTAATACCGAGTGCAAATTGACTGTTAGCGTAGGCTCTCTGTGGAAGGCAGTTAATACGAACAGTGAGTGCTACCGGTAAGGTAGCATAGGCTCTCTGTTGTAGAAGGTCTGTATAGCAGACAGATCTGGATTGTAAGGTATGCGAACAATAGTGATACAGGCAACCGACATCGCTAAAAAAACATGTTTCAGATTAATAATAATTTGTTAGTAGAACACAAATCCATTACAGTATATCAGGAGTCAAATACAGCTGATTCTGCTAGTCATACAGTATCTGTTGCAAAAGTTGATATACGAGATACCTTCAGTGATACCCATCATGGTTGTGCCCGAGTTGAGGCTAGTTGGATTTATACTGGTATACTAGATGATTTACCAGGAATTACTTCCTTAGACCAACAATCCTATCCAGCTGCTTCAAACTCTCCTCCATTTACAATCACTTTCACAGATCTTGTGACAGAGTCTATGAAAGGATTTCTGCCCGTCATGTTTGGCTGAATTAGATAATGCTTGTACTCGATCTACCGAGAGACTACTTATTAATGATATGAGATGTCAGTTATAAGTTTTTACAAAAAGCTTTTGTGATATATGTGAATATTTGTGGTAAGTTTTGGTGAATGTCGGTGGCAAACTGCTTTTTTGTTTCTAAAACATAAACATCAGTGCGCTGGTATTCCACCCACAGCCATCGCAAGAATGCTGTATTTGTGGAATACCTTACTGTGTCGGTGGCACAGCGTGCAGGGCCGGTGGTGACCCCTGACCCCCTAGCAGCCTTATTTGAGGATCCTTAAAACCACCTAGGAACTCAGTCTAAAACAAAAGCCAGAAGTACCCTTCCTCAGAGTAGCAGATGTAACAGCCACAAGCTAGATATAGCCTTGGAACCCAGTAGCACCTACTATGGGACAATGGAGATAGGACTCCGCTCTTTAGCCATTTTGCACAATTTGCATAATTTTTTTCGTTATTTGTATACTTGTTTTGATTGGTCAGTTTACTTCCTGTGCATGTAGCCATAGATGTCCTATGCAAATAACTTCCTGTCTACGTAATGGCTGGAATTTCTGTAACTCATTGCATTCATTAATTGTGTCTTGTCAATCGCGCTATGGATAGCCACCCTAGAACTTTAAGTCTAACGATTAAAATCACTATTCAAACAGCACTCTGTGTAGTTTGTCTGAGCCGTGGGCTCTGTGCTTGCCAACTTATCGAGCAGTAACTGATCATAGTGGTGACTGTCATACCGGTACAGTGTCCCCTCTGGAGAGAAGTAAAATGCTGGAGATTAGCGTAATTTTGTGGTAACGATATCGAAATCTGTTAAATAATGTAAACTTGCCATTGTTATGGTAACATTCATAGTTATTTTGCTGCTCTCTTTTCAGCAGTTACAACTTACAACTTGCCAAGTTCACAAAATCTATTTGTTATACAGAAATTTAAATGAGAAAACCCGCCCTGAAAAAGGTTATATTGTCAGTACCCTGTCATCGTAGGAAATAACTACGAACTTTACTTACATTTAGGTTTTTATCAAGCTGAAAAATTCCAATTCATTTTCAATTTCACTTTGCTTAACTAGAACAATATCTACTGTAGATCCCGTTAAGTTATTTTGACAACAATGATGCAAATGTCAACCAGCCAATGAATTTTGTCTTCAAAATCAAGTTTCCGAAGGTATCCTAATCTTCTTCCCCTTGACTTCAATAAATGACTTTTGGAAAAATTGCTTTTGAGTTGGTTTCAAGCATTTAAGAGTCCATTTTTGTTTTGTCATCTAATGAAAATATTCTTTACCACATGCTAGTCTTTGCACTCTTCTTAAATAAGTGATGGCGTTTACTGTTTCCAATACGGATAGCAAAGCTTCAAAGTCCATGTGGTTTTCCTTCAATCTTGTTGGAGAATTCACAATATGCTCCAAATCTAACAGTTTGAACAAGTATTGTGTCGCGCAGAACTGAATCATTTGACAAGCCACTAGCTTACTCATCGAGTTCGAGATCAGGAAATGACAGCTTGTTACTTCTCGGTAGGCCACTGGTTGGTATTGTTTCTTTCTGGTATATTTATCATAATCTAAAATCTAAAAGCAGTGTATATAAATAAATCAAACTTCTTTGTAATAAAGTATCACAACAAGTTTATACAAACATTTGATAGTATTTAAAGAATAATCAAAAACTATGACACAAACCATGGATTCAAACCTAACAATTGATTCTCTGCGCAAAAAAAAAAACTTGTCGTTCCATGTTGTACTCAACAAAATAATTTAGGTGCCTATTGCAGTTAAATTCTTATCAACAAAAATACTATATATTCATGAAAATTAACTGCGCGGTGGGTCAATAATACCAACCTATAAACACGGATTCTATACCTGGTGTACATAAAAGGTACCTAACGGGTTTTCTTGGTAATTGGTGCACATAAAACGCCTGTTTGCATTCCAGGAAAACCTGATTGTACTATTTAACCCTTCAAATATCTGCTCTTAGTATACTGTTATTGAGGCAGAAAAAACAATTGGTACCTTGTTAGATTTGGTAAGTTGTGCTGCCAAGGCAGGTAACTGTGAAAGAGAGTTGCCCTATGAGAGACCTGAAACTTTTAGCTCATGATTTACTGCATGTATTTTACTTTGTCCAGTTGATATCTGGATTGCGTTGTGTGGGCTATGCTATTGTGAACCTCCGTTTACAGACAAGCAATAAACTTGTTGTGATATTGAAGTTAGTGTATTATTAGTCGGGCAGCTAGCCATACTTGAATTCAGTGAATTTTTGAAGTGTATTCTGACTCAAAAACTACTATACCAAGGGCCAGCTGCTATAACTCCAAAGGAATGCTAGTTTGAGGTTTGTTTGCTCTAGTTCAAAGTGGTTAAAGCTTGAGCATTCCAACACGGAGTAATGCTGGTGAAATCTCACAGTAAAAGCAGCCCTCAAAATCTTAACAGTACAAGCTGAGTGGGTGCACCTGCGTAGTTGAACTTGTTGTGTAAAATAATCAGTTCATTCCATAGCCCACAACCTTAAAAGTATTATTACATATATCTATGCATATAATGCATTGCGCTGTACTAGCTCAGCTACTCAAGTTGTTTTCTACATTTCTGGCAGCATCAACTCTATATCACTATTCAGAGATTCATGTAACTGTTTACAAACTGTCTAACTCAGGAGTGTATAAGCTTGCATAAATCTGGCTCAGTTATTTCATTATTCAACTGTGCAGAGAATAAACTTAGCTTCCACCACATCTATTCTACCTATGTATGTGAGGACCTTGCTGACCGCCCCAGTAAAGTACAGCATTTGTTTCAGTAGGTAGCTACAACTAGTCTTCACACACGAAAAACTCATACACTAATCATTAAGCCTGGGTCCATCTCAATGCCATATTCTTCATGCAGACATCCAACTCCACAAAACACATCTTCGTAATTGTCAATTAGCTCTTTGAGATCTGTACCCTGTTTTTGCTCAGGTTCTAAAAGCAAATTCACCCACTCGTCGTTGATAGCTATCACACCCAAATTAGGACATACGGTCATAGATAGCAGGCTGTGGTTGTCCAACTTAATTACATAAAAAGTCATCTTGGGCGAGTTGAGAAGCGTTTGGCATTTTTCCAGTGGAATCACCGCTGAACCATCACATAGACAAATTGAGGTTATTTGATGTTCTGGTCTGCCCAGCCTGCAATGGTCTATATAGCTCATAATGATATTGAAGCTAGTCTAGCAGGTGGCCATACCTGCATTCAGAGAAGTTTTACAGTGGATTCTGACTGGAAAATCATTATAGCTAGTTACAGTTGCTGTAACTCCAAAGCAACGCTAGTTGAAAGTCTATTTGCTCCAATGAGAGTCGTTAAAGCCTGAGCACTTCAACCTGGAGTTATCCTAGTGAGATTTCACAGTAAAAACAGCCCTTAAATTCTTTACAGTACAAACCGAGTGGGTGTACCTGCGTGACTGAACTTGGTGATGTCAAGTAATCCGTTCATTCCATAGCCCAAAACCTTAAAATTATATTACATATATCTATGCATATATTGCATTGTACTGTACTGGCTCAGCGACTCAAGTGTTGTCTTATTTCTGGCAGCATCAACTCTATATCACTATTCAGAGATTCATGTTGCTGCCTGTAAACTGTTTAACTCTGGAGTGTATGAGATTGCATAAATCTAGCTCCGTGATTTCATTCAACAACTCTGCAGAGAATAGACTTAGCTTCCACCACATTTATTCTACCTATGTGCTTGAGGACCTTGCTGATCACCCCAATAAAGTACAACAATTGTTTCGGTAGGCAGCTACAAAAAGGCTTCGCACACGCAAAAGTCATATACCAAGCATTAGGTATTACTTTTTTTCCTGTACTAATAACCATGTTGCAACTTCTAGTATTATTATATTTAGCCATGGACTTTGTTAATAGTATACTAAAGCACATCTCTAGCAGATGCACCCAGCACATCTTGGGCTTGTTGAATTTTTTGGGTTCTGGTTCTAATTGCAGCACAGACTGGTGTAGGTCTCCTTTATTTTGTGACCAGCTAGAGTGGTCGCCTTTCAGTTTGACACTGTTAACATTAGTTTGCCACATTCTAAACTGGTTTTTGTGAAGGTTCCTATGTATGGCTTGTGATCAACTAGTCCTAGGTGCATTTGTTTGGCACTTTGAGTGGTTTCATTTTCATCGTGGCTGTAGCAGTCATCAACCTTGTCACCGCCGTCATCGATGTCAATGAGTTGGTTTTGAGAGTTCAAGTTTTTTGTTAGTAATTATTTCAGTAGCTAATAATGATGATGATGGTCACTTAATTTGTGTAACATAATTCCATGTACCACTTGTCAAATACTCTCACATATTTTGAAAGTTTTAATTTAGTTTTTTATATTCGGATAAGTCTAATCATTTGCTTTTCAACATGGCTTCTCATTTTTGTTCGATATTTATTATTCTTATAGTTTTAATTGGGTTGTAATACAATGGAGGCGCATTTCTTTTTTTTCCGGCATAGGTTGACTGTTTCCGGTTTTTTTCTCTTTTTTATTGTACTCGGAGCAAGAAATTAATATATAGAAAATGTTCCAGGTTGAAGAATTATCATTTTCATGATCATTAATCTAGTAGAATGGAAGTTGTTATAGTTTGTACAAGTTTTCTTCTACCAGTCTGAGTTAGTGTTTCACATTGGTGACTTAGGATTCATTTACTAATTACACATAGTTTGTGTAATTCTTCTTTGTAATGCTGCAACTTGATATACTGTATGAATTCCAGAATAATATTGCCTAATATAATATTTTTGGTACTTTTGAGTAACAGACTTTACTTTTCTTACACAAGTCACTAAGAGCCAAAATTTTGGTTCCTTTTCGCATCATATTTTTGAAACTGTTCATCTTCAAACAGTTTTAGGCTTCGGTATAGCTGGAACTACTGTGCTGACGGCAACTCCCGGTAGCAAAGTTAACAACCTCCTTTTTGGAATACAATTTTCATTTTCTGCTTATTGTTAGTTTTTTCATTATGTTAACGCTTTCCTTTGTCCTTCACTGCAGTAGACTTCACTGAAATGTTGATAACGATATAGTTCCATTTATATCACCTTTAGCGCACTCCATTGAAATCAAAATCAGATTGAATTTTGTATTTGCTATTACAGAAGTTTGAAACGGGTTGGACAAGCTGTTGAGGGATAACAACACAGGCTTGTTCATTTTCAACTTTTATTGCAAAGCTTCAGTCACTGTATTATTGCGTTATTCATTTGATTATCAAAAAAGATATGATATGAATGGGGTTGTGACATTAAGAGATATCTCTTTGTGAACTTTCTACATCCAACCGGAAATTACCATCGTTCGTAGTATAAGATATAGTTACTTCATCTAGACTAATGAAAGTTTTTTCCTGATAGCTTCCGCGCTGTCAATCATATACTATAATGAGATGTCCCTAACAAACTTTAAACTATTTTTAAAGACATCAGCATAAAATCTACCTGCAACAACACAGATTTATATTTTTATATAGTTTTTTACAATTATTATTTATTACAGTTGTTATCCACGGACCTCCGGGGCTTGCAGAAAAAAGTAACAGATGATGCGTCCTGTAATAAAATTTATTCGTAGCAATAGTTGATAGCAATATCCGGTTGGTTGCGAAAAGTTCAAAGAGAGCTAACTCTGAATATCACAAACCCAATTCATTGAAACTGAGTTAAGGCGCTAGGTTATTACTAACACATTTAGTAACGGGCGCATCGTCTCCCTTCTTTTTTTGGCAAGCCTCTGATACCCGTGTCATGATTATTATAATCTTTATTTTTATGTAGCTATTATTGAACTATGTTTTAAATTTTATTTATTATAGTCATTTATGATTATGATGGTACTGTGTATGATTGCTATTGTAATTATTAATGTTATTATTGAATTGTTATTACGATGATAATTATTAATGCGATTCTTTTTATAACTTTATAATAAATAAATTATAATAATTATAATGGTAACTTATTTTACTATTACAGTTATTATATCAATAAATCAGTTATGATAAAAAACTCAATAATTGGTTTTAATATTATAAAAAATTATCACCACATTAAATTCGTATTGTCATTTATAATAATAGATTCATAGAGGTGTAGAAAAATGCTAATACTCAATTACTTGTATTATTATTTCTACCACAGATACCAGACAACAATTCATTCACACATAAACGTTGCGTTAAATAGCTTAACTATCGTTGGTGTCTTATCGTATTTATTAACTACAGTACCAACGATCGTATATAATCGCTGACTGCATCGTCGTTATTTAATGATTATTATGCTCTATAGCTACACTGGTGTGATTAAAAACTTCTGCACGCTTAATCTGCTATAGCCGTGTAAACTCCGTGGCTTGTTCAATTATATCAATCGCATTGCAATAGCCTGTTTAGTCCAGTTGGAATATCATAACTTTGTGTTGGTGCATTGTACTCTATATAACACTTTTAGCATCTTCCGGTTGGATGTGGACCAGCGACGCCTATAAGGGGGATAACCCCAATCACAACCCCATGAGATGAGATTTATAACTATAAGATTTGCTTGGGAACGAATAACATTATAGGATAATCTGAGACAAGCTTTCCTAGTAATCTGTAATGATCATCCATTTGCTGAGTAGTGCCTGTGTTTCAGTACAAAGAAAAGAGTAAAGTTTATGCGTCGCCTGTTCAAATGCTTTTTGTGCATAATTGATCTTCGGCAAAGCATTGTCAAGCCACGTGAGTGATAGAAAAAAGGGTCACTAACATATTTTTAAAAAACTAAGTAGTGATTGTTCAACGAACTTGTGTGAACAATAAAAATTACACTAACTTTTAAATGTTCACTATGCTTTGTACATAAAGCATTGGCCTTTGCTATGCTGGAAACTTCATCCATCAGATTACCTCTTCTCAAATTTATGTTTTGTCCATCAGAGGAAAACAAAAGCACAATTTTCTTATCTGGTATTGGAGCTGTTTGCTGTTGTAAAAGGAATCTGAGCAATAGAGTACTCGTTATGGTTACAGCATGTAGGTGGGAGTGTACTCAGGCAGTGCTAATGGAGAGTAATGTGGAATGGGTTGGAAGGCCTTGGAGTAGAAAAGAACAGTTTAGTGAAAAGTTTTCAACATTTGCTTCGCTCATCATCTACTAATCATACCGGAGATGGCTTGGTCTCAAGAAAAGTTCAATCTTTTTTAGAATTTTTTGATGGATACGGGCAGCATCTTGTTGACTTTGGTTGTTTATAGCCAATGAGTAGCACTGAAAGTAGGGATTGCCTAAAACAGATGAGAAGGTTTCCAGAATCATTTGCTAAATGTGTTGGGAAGAGAGGAGAGGGGGGGGGGGGGGGACATAGGGTTAGCAGGTTTTTTCCACTATGCGACGAATCTCATGAAAGTGTGTCTATAAGTTTGAAGCTTGACCAAAAGAATGAAATTTTGAAAAGATTGAGGACATTTTGCTAGGTGTTCACATAAAATCAGTCGGAAAATGTTTTTTTATTCAACCATAATTAAAACTATAGGAGGATATAATGGTCAAGATATCTGATACCCCAGCTGCACCTTGTTTTTATAGTTTCCCCACTACCACCTAACCACCAATATGACTGCTTGCCATCTCCCAACTATTCTACAAAGAGCATCATCGATTCCAACCAACGTCGCATTCTCTACAGTGATAACTTGTTATGAGATGCTTAAACTCTATGAAGAGTTACATACAGTCTTTTCTGACTCTGTATACTGTAACGAATTCCGGTCTGGTTACCACAGACATCCACTATGCTCAAATATTCTGCCTCTCTCCAGAGGGGACACTGTGCTGCTCGACAGTGACAACTGTGTATCAGGCAACCGAATTACCTGGTATAGCAAGAGCCCATGGCTCAGACAAACAATACAGCGTAGTGCTTGTGTAAGTGGCTATATTCTCAAGACAAAGTCCTAAAGGGTAACTATTCCTCTAGGGTGTTTGTGGCAAGACATGAGATTGAATGCAATGATTGTGGCAAAAGTTTTTCCTTTTATAGGAGAGCTCACAGGAACTAATTAGCATATTCTATATAACAGTAAGAGCACTGGAAGTAATCAAGCCAATACAAGTGCACATATAAATAGCTAACCAATCATACAGTCAATAAAGGTTAAATAAGTAAGGCGCCAAGTGGCTAAGGGCGGAGTCCTGTATCCTACTGTCCAATCAGACTGTCCTACAGGGTCCCAAGGCTCTAAAGAGCTTGTGGTCCTAGTTACCGCAGATGTTACGGTAGGTAGCTTTGGTTCCTGGCTTGGTGGAAAGTCCTAGCTGGTTTTGAAAGTCCTCAGCAATGGCACCATCTTATGCCGGCCCTGAGTCAGCATAACGAGCCTGTAGAGGTCACTACCGACCCTGTAGAGGTCACTACCGGCCCTGTACCTGCCCTGTGTACTGTGCTACCGGTACAGTATGGCTTTGCTACCGGCACAGCATCTTACCGATGGCTGTAGGTGCATTGCCAGCGCATAAGTGGAGAAATGGTGGAGCAGACTCCCAGTTTACTGTGAATATTCACCAAAATCTACCACAATACCTATAACTAGGCCTTAGTTAACTTCCCCAGATCCTATGTATGTATGTATGTTTATGCAGGGCAAAAAGTCAATCAAAGGAGAAATTCTAAGCAAGAATGAGAACCGAAATTATGTGTGAAAAGAGCCAAATTACATCGAGAGAGGTGGATTTGGCCAAATTGAGTCTCCTGAGATTAGGAGAAGTTTGAAGCAATTGCCAAGAGTTTTATTGGGCAATAATGCTTTTGTTCTTTAATGACTGTGAATCTCGGGGCTGTTTATGTTGCTCTATATCTATACACTAACTCATTGTTACAAGCTGTAGAATATGACATTCTGTCAAAACATGCA
The DNA here is from genome assembly GCA_945261195.1 of Cryptosula pallasiana. NCBI lineage: Eukaryota > Metazoa > Bryozoa > Gymnolaemata > Cheilostomatida > Cryptosulidae > Cryptosula > Cryptosula pallasiana. The sequence goes on along the minus strand of OX183131.1, from coordinate 14,208,089 downwards.
ATTTTTTTGTACTGAATTTGTTTATGTACTGGATTACCCTAGTTTTGGACTCATAAACAATAAACAATATTTATACTCTGATAGCTCTTGGCAATTTGTCAGAGTCAAGGATTTTTCTTCTAAGCATAATGCTGTTGGAGTCTGTGAAGTCAATTGTCAAAGAATCCCAAAGTAGGAGTAACTTTGCTAAAGGTAACTCCATGTTTCTGAAGGGGAATGGAACAGAGGAAGTGTTCTATTGGAGAGGATCATTTTTGTCTGTAGTAGAAATGAAAATATAAGTAGTTACTGCATTAGCACATTCTCAATGCCTCCTGATTAACAGTTTCAGTTATTTTTGCTTATCATTTTGGACAACTACTTCTACTGCAGCTCGTTTTTTCTGCTTCATTAGCAAGCTATGTAGCATAAACTGAATTCAGTATAAATGGATTAAGTCAGCAAAACAAATTTGGGATGAAAATAAGTCATCTACCTGTAGGAATGTGTGGTAGCAAACAGTTGATAGGTTGTATTCAAAGTTTAAAAATGTACCTCACTTTACAACATTTCATATCATTGCAGTTGTCCCTTCTGGCAATCCTCAACTGTCCATCTCTGGTGAAGATCCTAAAATAGTAGAGGGCAAGGAGTTTACCTTTACATGCAGTTCATCTGGTGCAAATCCTCCTTCTGATTATAGATATGGTGAGTACATTATTGTGCTCCCGCTATCTTTAGCTCTGTCATGTAATATATTGTGGTTTTTCTGCTATGTGCTCAAGTTATGGACAAATTTTGTATTTTAATTGATTACACATTTAAATAGTATAAGTGGTTATTGATAAAAGAAGTTTACAGTGATCAGACCTGAGTAGACTCATAAATTTTTAAAAATGTGACATCTAACTGTTTCAGATTTGAACTTGATGCATTTTCCCACTTTGCTTAGCCAGACACAAAATTACTTCACCAACTAGTCATGGTTGAAAAAAAATTCATTGTTACATGTTACAAAAGAGTTACTTTAAAGCCTGGTTTCCATACATCTCCCAAGCGATCGCACGCTGTCGCAGAAGCTTCTGCCACGATCTGCGATTTATGGAAACCGTGATTGCGCGATGTGCCACGATTCTCTATGAGGTTGCTGCGACGTCCCACGAAAGTTGTTTGCAAAGTAGTTTTCTGCGACTCACCCACGAGCGGGAACAACTGACGATCGCCAAAGATTTATGGAGACCGTAAAAATGCGACCAAACATACATGTAGCTTCTGAAGATTAGGCGACATCGTTTTGTGTCTTTTTCCTAAAAGATCAGGGTCAAGGTCAGGAAAGTTGACTATGGCCGAAGCAATTATGTAGTAGTAATGTTATTATAAAAACAATAATTATTTTTTGTCATTAAAAAAAAATTGACTTATCAATAATAATCATTTTTTCACTTCATTCATATAAAACCTATAGCTTCCAATAATAAAAAGCGAAACAATAACCGTAGTTTGTTCGTTGATATTAATAATAAATAATGATTGAATAATTCTAATTGTGTTAAATATATAATATTGTACAGGAAATTACTGTCTGGGTGGTAGCCACCTGTACACCTCCCGAATGTTCTGCTAACCCTAGCTAAGGCAGTGCACAATAATTCTTGAATTGTTGGTAATGAGCTTGTACCGACTTCGTCATGCAAAGGAACAACCGAATCTGGCGTAGAGCAAGTGCTGGCAGTTACAATAATTATCTGATAACTATTGCCTGCGTGTGAACCTCCATAGGTTCGACAATAATCTGCGTCGTGATTATTGTCTAGTTTAAAGTTTGTTGCGAACTTTGCTGCTTACAATAATTCTGCAGAAATTACTGCTTAGTTTATAGTTTGTTGCGAACTTTGGCCACTGACAATAATGGTGCGGTAATTACTAGTTGCCTACTTCGACTCAGTCGAGATCGACAATAATTACGCTGGAATTATTGTTGTGTTAGTTTTGTCTCGAACTCTATAGTCCGAATTTCAGTGTGAGTCGAACTAGTAGGGCACCAGGTGCTTTGCGTCGTACTTCTCACCGTAGCGAGGGAATACGCAGTGAGAGGGCGAACCGTTCTCACTTTCTGCCAAGCCTCGTGCTTGCTAATAGTCGACCAGCGCTTGTAGTTATGCTGCTTCTAGCTGTGCTGCTTCTGGAGAGTAAGAATCTTCTTAGAGCCAGGCTAACTCTGATTTTTATTATACAAACAAAGATATATAAACAAAGTAGGCGGGTAAATTTAGCATTAGCCACGCCTGGGTAAAATCTGGAAAGCCACGCCTTGCCTTACCTCGAGCACCAAAATGCAACTGAATAATAATAAACCGTGGAAAATGATAATAATAGCTGTTTGGGTACACAATAGAACTGTACTGCATAGACTCACGTAGTTAGGCACAGATAACAATAGAACTGAGACAAAGATGTAGACAGTGAGTAAATAATGATATAATAATGCGTAGACAGTGTACAAGTGAATAAATAACGAGAGAAAGGCTTAGACAGTAAGTAGTAGTAAATAGCGACGAGTGCTGGCGTCCCTCACAATATTATATTATATTAATGAAAGCTACCAGTGAGTGATAAATAAAAAATAATTTTGGATATTTTCACTGGTGAAATTGTTATGATTAATTAAATAATGATAATAATACTATTGAGTTGATCATTATTATTATGAATAATAATAATTATAATAATAATTTAATAACAGCCTTTTATAATAATAATAATGATTATTATTTATTACTTACTACATAAACTGCAGTAGCAATAAACTTCTGTTATTATTATGGTTACCTCTTATCATAATAATTATTAACATATAAGCTCTTTGCATGATAAAAATAGCTAATTTTCACATATTAATAAAATAAATTGACAGGATGATAATAATTAAATCTATCACGTATTCACAAAGGAATCGCAGCGCGGGCGCCATCAAATGCAAAAGTATGGAAACCAGGGGATCGCAACTTCTCGTGAGTCGCAAGAGCTCGCAGGTGCACAACTCACAATGCTGCGATTACTTGGGAGATGTATGGAAACTAAGCTTAACAGGTCCCAGGGCTCTCACTTATCTCTAAGTAGCGTTTCTAGGAATATGGTATGTTAGTAGGAGGCTCTATTGTATTTTAAGACTCTCATGCATATGTAATACTCTATTGCTATTATTATGAAACTGGTATTACAGTTATAACTATGTATAGCAGTTTTTGTATTTCAAGTTACCTCCATATGCAGCCGTGTTAAGGATTCTATTGTAACATATCTGCATAGGGCTATGCCAAGTGCTACAGTTAGTTTGCAATGCGTAAAGCTGTGAAGTATATGTATGCGTATCAAATTCCATGTTTGCTTATCTCCACTAGGCTAATAAAGTTTGATAGCACAAAAAACATTTATTGCGCTATTCAGCTGTCAAGCCTGAGTCTGGTTTTGTCTTTGACTCTTAGACTGTGGATGCTTGTGATGCAAACATATATTATCTATGGTACGGGCACATATCATGAATGCTCAGTATTACTAATCGCAAAATGATTGAGAAAAACTTAATTTTGGTTAATGACTCACATTATTCCCTTTCAGTATACACAAGGTGAACTTTTTTGTTGTTGTAATATTCAAACATTTTGAAGTTTTTTGTCAATCTTTTTCCATCAGTTAGCTTTTATCATATATTTAGGTAATAAATTCTCACATGGTGTTAAGTCAGTGATGATTAAGCACACTGTATTACTTTTTTGATCACAATCAGCAAACCAAAACAAGAGCAAATATGGTGTAGCAGCGTATCTGTGAGACAGGGCTAGGGTAGACAAAGGGTTGGAGTGACTACTAGGGTTAGGCCGAAGGAATGGAACATGGGAAACGTGTGGGGTAGGCTAAGGAGTGGAGGGGAGTGATGTGGGGTCTGGAAGGGGCAAAACAGAAGTATTGTAATGGATTCCGGTCTGTTTACCACGGACATCCACTAGTCTTAAGTATTATGCCTCTCTCCAGAGGAGACACTGTACTGATTGACAGTGACAACTGTGTTCAGGCAACCAAATTACCCGGTATGGCAAGAGCCCATGGCTCAGACAAATAATACAGTGTAGTGCTTGTGTAAGTGGCTATATTCTCAAGGCAAAGGGTAATTATTCCTCTAGGGTGTTTGTGGCAAGACATGAGAATGAATGCAGAGAGTAAGGCAAAAGTATCTCCTTTTATAGGAGAGCTAACAGGAACTTAATTAGCATCAAATATATAAGAATAAGAGCACAGGAAGTTATCTGACCAATGCAATGAATTATATAAATAACTAGCCAATCATGCAACCAATAAAGGTAAAATAAATAAGGCGCCAAGCGTCAACGGGCGGAGTCCTATCTCCTATTGTCCAATCAGACTGTTCTACAGGGTTCCAAGGCTCTGGTTAGCTTGTGGTCCTAGTTACTGCAGATGTTAAGGTAGGAAGCTTCAGTTTCTGGCTTGGTGGAAAGTCTTAGCTGGTTTTGGAAATCCTCAGCTATGGTAGCCATCTTATGCCGGCCCTGAGTCATCATGCCGACCCTGCAGAGGTCACTACCGGCCCTGTACCGGCCCTGTATACTGTGCTACCGGCACAGTATGGCTTTGCTACTGTCACAGCATATCGCCAGTGACTGTAGGTGCTTTGCCAAAGCACTGAGTGGAGAAATGGTGGAGCAAACTCCCTGCTAACTCTAAACATTCACCAAAATCTACCACAGTATAACAAGAGAGGAGAAAGGCAATGCAGGGATGAAAAAGAGATAGTGAAACAAGCCCCTGGAGGCTTTGTAGGTCAACAATGTAATTATTACGTTAGCAGAGAGGAGCCACCTTATGGCAGAGGAAGTTGAGTCTTCACTGGGAAGTAATTGATGTAGGGAAGGGGTTTTAGTTTAACAAAAAAGACTAAAAGGAAGTGGCAGGTCAATCAACACTTGACACCAGCGGGGAATAAGGACTTGGGTACATAATGGTATTCCTGGCTATAAAGGACTGATAAAAGGAGTGTATGGGAAGCTCCAGAGTTGACTCAGTAGCTCGGTCTATAGCACAAAGTGTAGCCAGGAGAAAATTGTTTGGAGCAGAGAGAAGTGTTGATAAGTGCATATGACAGCCTGATGTAGCTGGTTGTAAAGACAAAGAGTACAAGCTAATAGGACAGCCAGTGAGCATAGACTCAAGTCTAGCCCCACTGATAGTAAGCTATAGTTGGATAAGTTACTGCATGGCAGTGGAAATAATCCATTATGTCACAGCTATTTGTTACATATATATGACTTTTATTGTAGTTTGTTGTTAATTATGAATTGTAAGCCCACTATTTTAGATGAAAGCCCAGCAAATTTGCTGTCTGGTAAATCAAGAGTACATGAACTAGCTAGGAACAGTGGCAATACACTGACTTTTTACCCTATAAACAGGATATACATGTAACTATTATATCAGAAACAACTCTGGTGCGTCTAGCCACATGTTCTGGTAAGTTTAGTTCCCTGTTGAGAGGGACTAGCTGTTTAATCAGCTCGGCCATTGACACTAACTTGTTAGGAGCTTTGTGAAAAGGTTTGTTGCCGGTTCTGGCTATAGTTAGATTCTGACAAGCTCTGTCTGCAGAGCTCAGTATTTATATGCTCAAACTGCTGACAACAGCTGTTTCAGCATCTGTCGCCTCATCAGCACAGAACAGAATTAAGCAAGGTGACAATCGCTATAACAATACAAATGAATTACAATTGTATCAAAGCATGTTTAAAGTAGTGCAGTCACATATTGTTATTGTGTCATGTTTCTCCAAGAATAGGCTAGATTACAGGAGTAATATCTGAATTAATCATAAAAAATAGAGTAGTCTAAAGTTAGCTTTTATTAATGATGGTTTCATATACCAGTTGCTATAATCTTCATCTAAAGGTCATGTTAAAATAACTGTTGGTACTTAAGTATCAGAATATATATATGTGTAGGTACCAAACTGATTATTAGAGATACACAAGCAGGTACTTGCAGTCAGAGGCTCAGCAACTGGGATGCTTATGTGATTTTCTCATCGCTGCTTGATAATAGAAACTTTCTCTCATGCTTGCAAGTGGCCATGAACTTCTGCATCTGAGTCTCTTAGAGTACACTGTACTTTATATGTCTTACAGAGATACTCAGGAATGGAGAAGTTATAGCTAACACCAACACATACACACCTGTAGAAGCAGATAGAGATGGGCTCACACTTGTATGTACTGATACTGTACATGAGGTACTAAAAGATAAATATCCAGAGAGAGTAGTTGTAGAGATGGAACAGAGACCATACTGTAAGTCATTAATATGGAATACTGCAGGTATTTCCCAGGAAGCGTTTACTCTTAACTACAACTGAAATATTTGTCTGTAGTTAGCCGACACTTATTTACTGCTGTAAGCAAAAGGATTTAACAAAAGTAAACGGATACGTCATATGCACATAATTTTTTAAACTTTTACCGATGATTTGCAGCTGCAATACTAAACAGATTTTTTAAGAGGATGGAAGTTTTAGGCAGTAAAGACGATAATATGGAAGTGATATTTGGTTATTGAGAAGGTCAAAGTGATAAGGTAGAAGAAAATAGTGTAGTCTCAAATAGTAAACTTTAGTAATGATGTTTTAATTAGGCATTCATAAAATTTGTCGAACATGGCAATCAATGCTGGTTCCAGTTAGTCTTCTAATATTTAAATGCTTTTACATTTGAGTTGGGTCAGTAAATTGTTTAGAAAGCTATTGGATAGTTCCGAGTCAGCTCTCTTGGATGTGAGAATGCAAGAAGCCATTGCATGATGCGGTCAAATTTGAAACAATTGTTAGTGATTAACCTCTCTATCGAACTTTTTGGAGTTTGTGACGTATTTTTAGCGGTATGTAGTCAGCATGGTTGAGTTGTGTAACTTCACTATTACCTATTTGTAATAGAAGTTGTCACTACGGTGAACTTACTCAACAACTAGCTAGATTGATAGATTGACCGGTGGCATAAACTTTCTTGGAAATGCGATTTGGGGTATTTTATTATAGACAAATTTTTGCTTATTTATGTTTGTTTTCAATTATTAGCTGTCCGTCTTTTTTGTTTTACTTATTTCTCCTGATCTTGTTTTGAACAACTTGAACTGTGTGATTTATTTGCTAACCACAGTGACAAAAAGTCTGATTGTTTAACACAAACATGATAATGTTTTGCAGAACTTGTTGTAGTTGCATAACCAATACTTCTCATATGTTAAACATGTTGCTTCGTACTGCTCCAACATGAAAAAAATTCATTAACAAGCACAGCATTTGTCACAGAAATGATCAGATATTAACCGGAGCACTCTAACCCCACCAACACAGTAATAGCCAAAGACTTGAATCAATTCAAGTCACACATTTTATAATTAATTAAAGTTGTATACAATCTCATATAGTACTTACATTCAATACTGTAGTGTTGTTGTGGATTTTCATGTCAATACACCCCTGCGCACACTGCTGTTACAAAGTCTAGCACCCTATATTAATCGCTAGACAGTGAGAACGGTCACAGTCAATCATACCGGATTGACCGAATCTGCATCTAAACCAAGTACCGACCCTGTATCGGACGATACCGACCCTGTATAGGGCAATGCCGACCCTGTATGGCACATTACCGACCATGCAGGGTCGGCAGGAAATGACTCAGCATAGGCTGAGAACCATAAAGTATTCTGAAGGACTCAGGAGGACGAATCTGGGACATAACCACCCATAACCTAGATGGAGAGACAATACAAAGGCTGCAGAGGCGGGACAACCAGGACAGGAAGTGCTTAGGACACTGGTTGGACAATTACTTGATAGCTCCACTTACCTTTGATGGCACCATACCTATTCTAGCCACTTGATTTGCCACCTATTAATATAAGACTGTCTATTCGTTGATTATGTATTATTCTCTTATGATTGGTTATGTTCCTTGATTACATCCTGTGAAATGCCTATAAGAGGCGGAGCTTGTACCATTTAAGTTCAGTTGTTGTAAAGTTTTGTGCCTTTTACTAACTCGCCTTATTCTGGAGGAATAAATGCATACTTACTCGAAAGCACTGAGTAATGTGTCTGAGCCGAGGGCTCCTTACTGGTTGTAGAGTTTGGATACTCTATCTTATTTATTTTCGGTATACTACCGACCCTGCTGTTGTAGCAGGTAAAAATAACAACTGGTGGCAGCAAGCTACCGACCTCAGTTAGTGGGTTTACAGCCCCCAAAATCCACTACAGTGTCACGTGTAGCTGGCAGCACCACAATTATCGTGTGTTCCGCAGAGTTGTGTCATATTCAAGTCTTGCAAGGGTTAAGGGCAACATAGCATATCGCCTCCATCATTGGTTATCAAACATAAATTCATTTGTGGCATTTCATTTTGGTTCGCTTAGCTTTTTGTACTTTTATGTAACATTGTGGTTAATTGTAAAAAAGAAAAACTGGATTTCTCCCAATATTATGTTATTTTCAGATTAGACTTCTTCTAACTCATATAAACTCTCCATTTCAAGCGTTTTCTGTTATAACATTCTATTATATCTACTGTTAGACTTGGCTGTTGATGGCGCGGAGACTAGAGCTACATCCCTTAACCCTGCTGGAGACAATACTTTGTACTGTGATGTGTCTGGATATGCTGGTGATGCGCAGATAACATACATTTGGTCTTGTACTGGTTGTACATCTACTGATAGATATCTAGTTATATCTAAAGACTCTCGTACTTCTGGTGATGAAGAGACAATAAGTTGTAATGCTTCTCTAGCATGTAAGTGTATTACTATTACCTGATATGATATGCATAGTAGGAACATGGATATTTTTGTTTGATCTATCCGTTATTTATCTCAACTCAATGTTTTATATTTATAGCATTGCCTTCCGTTAACATAACTTGGAACACGTCTTGGTCATCATATGCTACTCTACCAACAACAACATCAGACACCACTACGTTGATGCCATGTGCTCCTACTCCAAACATACCAGCTATTACTTTAGGGATTGTTACAGGGATCTTAGCTGTTGCATTACTTGCATTGTCTATTGTATTCTGGAACTACAAAAGAAATGGTATGTCACTAATCCAATATTGATGGCATTCTTTATCAACTGTTTGTGAAAAGTGGTATTGCAAACAACAAGTAATAGTTTTGGGGTGCATGAGACTGATAGACAGAATCATTTTGTTCACAAAGCAGTAAAATAATCCTTCATGAAGGACTAGCAGTGTTACCATTTGGGATTAAATATCATAGTTCCAGCTTGCCTCTCATGCCTACTTTGCTCTATACTTCTCAACCACTAAATTGCTCTACTCGAGCCCTCCTTACCTTATACCCATCCACTCTCTCTTCCTTACTCTCCCCCTCCATGCAATTTAAATGATGACGTGCATAGACAGTGTGCTTACACATTGCACTCACGAAAAAATCAAGTATGCGTTCAACTTGCATAATCAGTGATGTTACCAAGTATTGGTGCAATCCATGCATACTGGGAAGAAATAATATGTTATCAACCAATATGGAGAGGCTTGCATGTTTGGCACTCAAACCCTCTGGTATTAACAAAATGTGACTATGTGTCAGTGGTCTTGACCTAAATTATGGAAAGAAATACAAAATTTACAAAAAGCTGCTGGATGAGTACAAACGGTGAGTTTAATCCCACACCATAGATCCAATTGTTTCACTACACGGTTCATATAGCGGTTTTCATTTTGTTCAAGTTAGCAGTCTTGGTGTGTATACCTATTGGAAATCTGAATCATTATTTCTCACAAGCAAAATGTGTTTCACCCTAATACAAACCGTTACTGGAAAAAAATAATAAACATTCAATGACCTTCTGCTGGAGAGCAAATAGTTAACCTAAACCCCTGCCATACATTGAAGTAATTCAGTTGAATGCTTGTACAGCAAAAGTAATTTCTCTCAGTATAACAGTTTAAAGGGATATTCAAATGAAATCACAGACAAGTATACGGGCAGGCGTGCTTCATATTTACATATACATGTTGACCGTAACTAAACTAAATACGTGGTAGAGTTCATCGGGTTTTGGTATTATTGGCCACTGAACACCACTTTAATTTATATAGCAACATATCCAATGATACATAAGAGTTAGGTAACACAACCACACAAATATACAAAAAGTAATATTAAGAAATTACGAAGTAAGGCTGAAATAACTGACAAATTGTATGATGAGCAACCTATGTAAAAAGGCAAACTACCTAGTAGCTAGAGGGTGGATTCAATAGGAAGAACTGTCTTGGAACCTCTCCTGTTGCTTGGTAAGTTCTCAAGCTTTTTATAGCTTATAGTTAGAGAGTCTATTATCCTTAGCCCGATATTGTGTTGAATAGGGTCACCTGTACGTCTATGGATATTCTTATGCTCCGCACGTTTTGCAGTCATCTTGCGCCTTCCTGTAGTGGCCAATATCACTTCTTGTGGAGCCAATGCTGGCCCTGCTGAGGTCAATGCTAACATTGTAGGGGTCAATTACTAGCCCTATAATATTCAATGCCAACCCCGCATAGAGCCCAGCACTGGGATGGCAATAAAAGGCATGAATCGATTACAAAAGTGAAGACCAGTCATTAATCTACCTGATAACTATTGCAGAAAGTTGTCCCTGAACCATGGAGACAGCCTCATATTTAGAGGATGCGGGTTGAGACGGGCTACCATGAGGTTAAGTATACGGGAATCTACCACATGTTACAAAATACATCCAGACTTTTAATTATAACAATGAAAGAATAATTGTGAGGGGATAATGACGTAGGCTTAAAGTATATATATGCAAATAAATGATACAAAGCGAGTGGCAAATAATACAACCTGAAAGCATGTGATTAATACCATGACCCACTCTCTCAAGAAAACGTCCCTTGCATGGAACCTCCTGTGGTACTGCTCCTCTGGGGGTCATAGGGAGCTGCAACCCTTCCATTAACTGTAGAAAGTGGTGAGGTGGTGTTGTCTCTAAAGCAGGCACGGTCTTTACAGTCAGTGCTGTCTCTGCAGCTGGTATCTTAGACTTCTTGACAATAGCCTCAGTATGCATTGTTAGCAGTCAATTTTCAAACATCGGACAGAAGGTGGGAATTCTGCATTCAATTGCTGTAAGTCCTTGCTCTCCTCTAACTTGAGATAGCTTTCAATAGGCTTTAATAGCCATGCAGTGCACGAAGGTAACATAGAACTGTGTTGGAGTGGGCGGGCGGGCCTTTCTTGCTGTCAAGGTAAAATTATTTCATTGTGAGAGCTTTCACAATCTAAATTCATCATTTTTACGGGCACAACTGGTACAGAAACTACAGGGATAAGGCATGTTGTCCGGTGATACAGGCGGTTTTTGGTGTTTTCTGGGGACTGGCAGCAGTATAGCCAGGGAAAATATTTGTTGGGGAAGCTAAAAAAGCTTCTGGCAAATCTTCTGACATTAAAGATCATAATGCCTATATCATGAATTCTATCCCTACAGTTTCAGAATTTGTGATGGGCTCTTGTCCAACACTAGAAGCTCTTTGGTTCAATGTAGCTATGATATGGGGGATAAACTCCACCCTTAGCAGAGCTGTATCCAGTTTAGGATTAGTTTTAGCAGTTGTACATGCCAGATTTTATGGCACAGTTTACAAAAGCTTTCGGGTGTGATCACTGATTGTAGGGCATATTAACACCCAACGACCACACAGGCAGCAGTAGAGGGGCCTGTAAGGGATACATGGTTGGGCCCGGGGCTACTGGCTAAGTAATCTCAAAGCCAACAGTTTCTGTGACAGTTATACCTGCAGTGTACTGTCCATTATCTGTCTTTCAGTGGTAGCCGCTCGGTGTTGAGTAGTACAAGGCTTTGTTTAATGCTACACAGCTAACCAAAATTTTCGGACTTTCAGCCATCAGTACTTGAGTTTTTTATTACTGCAAGAGGGTGAAGAAAAATTTCATGAGCTGACAGCCAGTGGTAGCTGCACCGGTACAAAAATGCAGCTCCTGCAGTTCATGCTGTAGATGGAGTTATCTCTATTTTCTGAGTGCATCTACAGATGCAAATTTGTTGCTGCAGAGTGGAGTGAAACTCTGCGAGCCCGCAGGGTCATCCAGTATTATTCGGTACTGTGAATGAAAATCTCTCTACTCCATACAAAACCACAATGGTTCGTGGGGGCAGAATGAAATTCTGCTAACCTGTAGGGAGGCTGGTTTAGCTTGTGCCAGACAATTCTTTCAATCTATTTTCAACCGTCCAAATATGTAACAGCTGGTCTGCAGTGCAATCGCGCAGCCAAGGAAAATTGACACGGTAACACAACGCGGTAAAGCATAGTTTATCCTAATGCTGCAGCAAATGTAGTAGATTTCAGTCTTGTTCACAAAGACACTGTTTTGGGTTCTGATAAGTGTCTGCGAACCACAGGAGTAACCTGTTACTGAGGATAATGCATATAATTACTGATTTATTCGTGATTTTGCTTGTATAAATCCACAACAATGTTTTCACATAAAGATGTGCAGCATGTGTATAAAAAACAACATGTTGTTATTCTTCTTTTGCATATGTTAGTATACCTATATATTTAAGTCAATAATAATAGAGCGTTGGTGTTTTTTAGTTGGCAAAAGTGGGGAGCATTCTTCTAATAACCGGTAAGTTACAGTGGTTTGTGCACATTTGCAGTTATCGGTTTTATACATTTATACACTCAAGTTTCCATGTGGTTAACTGTTATTGTTAATGTTATAGTGAGCAACGAGATACTTTCACTCAACTAGAGTTGATCTCTACACAAGCTCAAGGGAGGGAAGTTGTTGTTTCAGGTTGGTAACTTCCTGCAGTGCTTAATGTTTCTTTCTATGGTTGATTCACTCTGAATGCTAATGAAACCGATGGGTTCAGCTGTTATTGTTTCTTTCTTATATGCTGGTTTTGGTAGTTGTATACCAATCCTGTGTCCTATTTAGGAGACAGAAGTAATGACTATGCATCTCTAGATAACAGAAGGAGAGAAGAGCACCCATATGCCAGTGTTGAACTTGACATCCCACGAACCTATGAAAACATGGAGGGATGACAACCTGCTAGAGTTATACAGGCACAGATGAATAATATTTGAGTAGAGCATTGAAACCTCCAGTCAAAAGCTTTATCTGCTTTTAGTTTTACAGCAGCGCTATAAATATCTGACACTATGCACAATGTATCGCCAGTAGCTCCCTTGGTCATTCTGGTCTGATCGTGCTTCAAACCATATTTACATCGTATTTTACACTTCTACTAAGTATAGTATAAAATATCATGTATGATCACGAGGCTGTGGTTCTTTGAAAATATTATATTTTAATAATATACAAAGCATTTACTGTGTTAGCTTGAGTCTTTAAGATATTTTGTGCTTCTCACCAACTTATTCTTACTCTCATAGATAACTGGTGAGTGTATCATAAACAAGTGCAGGAACATAAATGCTTAACCTGATCTGTAATTTGTCAACAGCTCAGCTACAACATGTCTAGATAAGTATTGTTTATAAAATTATAATGGGTGGACAGTTTGAACAAGACTAGATCATAAATTTGTTGGCAAGTATTCTTTACTGATAAAAAACCTTGAAGACAAAAAAAAAACTTGAAAAATAATACCTGACTTTGAATTGATGCGAACGTGCAATATATCGGCAACAGATGACTAGCACTTTTTGAAAGTATGTTGTCCAATGCGCCTCCTCTGCTTCATCCACGTGCCGGGCTCCCTGGCCCTCACCCCAACCTGGGACAACCCTACCTCGATTTTGTTGTTGTCTCCCTGAAATTTGCATAGCACAAAACTGAGCTGGAGCACTGTCACTGTCTTCAAACACCAACCAGCAATCTAAAATCTTTAAAGGGGTTGTGCCACGGTGTTTTTACCAAATTTCAATTGCTTATGTCTGGATCAGGTCTGGATAATCATAAAATTATTTGTTGGAGTTGCGTTCTTCTCTCCGCTCTCATTCATATAGACGCAATTGCGGCTGACGACTTTTAGAAAAATAGACGGCGCAAGTCATATAACGCTATAAAGCAGAAAACCAAAAAATTGGCTGGTTTGACTAGCTATAGGTCGTTCTATAAAAGTTCTGGATGCAAGCACTATACTGAATCATAAAAAATGATATTTAAATGGTTTCTAGAATTATTTGGGGCGTTTTGAAAAGTCAGCGGGTGCCTGTTGACTTTGATAGGATTGCTATTGCCAAAGGTGTCCGCCGTTTTATCAAAGATATTGCTATGATATATGTTTTCTTTGGTTGTAGCCTCAGAGGTGTTCTTTGAATTACTGGAGGGTGGGATACCAAAACCCCCAATAAAATGATGATGAGCACAGTTGTTGTTAGCTATGCACGTGACTGCAGACTGCATCAACCCGCTCCTCCTATTATTAGTACTACTACTTCGTGCTTGTGCTGCTTCAGCTCCTCGCCTGTGATTTACACCCAATTCAACAACTGCTATACTTAGACTATATACCGTCTTGAGGTTACTATTTTATATTATTTAGAATCTCGCTACTCAGCTCAGGTGTGATGCCAATACATACTTCGTCTTATTTTATAATGGTAGTTAGTTTTGCTAGCTTCTTCTTCTTGCTGCTACTAACAAACAACAACTTCTTCGTAGGTAGTTGTTGTTGTTAGTTGCAGTAGTAATGAGTAAGTTATTACTACTAACTACCTACTTACCCCTTGCTTACAAACTACTACTACTACTACTACTACTACTACTACTACTACTACTACTACTACTACTACTACTACTACTACTACTACTACTACTACTACTACTACTACTACTACTACTACTACTACTACTACTACTACTACTACTACTACTACTACTACTACTACTACTACTACTACTACTACTACTACTACTACTACTACTACTACTACTACTACTACTACTACTACTACTACTACTACTACTACTACTACTACTACTACTACTACTACTACTACTACTACTACTACTACTACTACTACTACTACTACTACTACTACTACTACTACTACTACTACTACTACTACTACTACTACTACTACTACTACTACTACTACTACTACTACTACTACTACTACTACTACTACTACTACTACTACTACTACTACTACTACTACTACTACTACTACTACTACTACTACTACTACTACTACTACTACTACTACTACTACTACTACTACTACTACTACTACTACTACTACTACTACTACTACTACTACTACTACTACTACTACTACTACTACTACTACTACTACTACTACTACTACTACTACTACTACTACTACTACTACTACTACTACTACTACTACTACTACTACTACTACTACTACTACTACTACTACTACTACTACTACTACTACTACTACTACTACTACTACTACTACTACTACTACTACTACTACTACTACTACTACTACTACTACTACTACTACTACTACTACTACTACTACTACTACTACTACTACTACTACTACTACTACTACTACTACTACTACTACTACTACTACTACTACTACTACTACTACTACTACTACTACTACTACTACTACTACTACTACTACTACTACTACTACTACTACTACTACTACTACTACTACTACTACTACTACTACTACTACTACTACTACTACTACTACTACTACTACTACTACTACTACTACTACTACTACTACTACTACTACTACTACTACTACTACTACTACTACTACTACTACTACTACTACTACTACTACTACTACTACTACTACTACTACTACTACTACTACTACTACTACTACTACTACTACTACTACTACTACTACTACTACTACTACTACTACTACTACTACTACTACTACTACTACTACTACTACTACTACTACTACTACTACTACTACTACTACTACTACTACTACTACTACTACTACTACTACTACTACTATTATTATTATTATTATTATTATTATTATTATTATTATTATTATTATTATTATTATTATTATTATTATTATTATATTTTTTACTACTATTCATATAATTATAATAATAATCAATAAATATAAAGTTATTATTATTATAATAATATCATAATTATTATTAATTAATTTTATTTATTATAATAAACAAACTATATATACATAATAATAATGATAATGTGAGGGACGCTGGCACTCTTCGGTAAAGAGACGCCATATTGTTTACCTATTTACATAGCTACTACGAACATTTACATTTATATTTACATTTATTCTCCCTGTACTTTCTATGCTTTCCAAACTGTGTAGTTCTATCACCATTACCCAAGAGACAGTTAAATAATTATGATTATTATATTTTATTAACTTTTCCACAATTATTATTATTCACTTGCATTTTGGTGCTTTATGTAAGGCAAGGCGTGGCTTGTACCAAGATTTTATCCAGGCGTGGCTTGTGCTAGATTTACCCGCCTACTTTGTATATATATCCATGTTTGAGTAATAAAATTCAGAGTTAGCCTAGCTCTCAGAAGATTCTCTCTCTCTCAAGAAGCAGCACAAGCTACAAAACTACAAGCGCTAGTCTAGTCGACTATTGGCAAGCACGAGGCTTGGCGGAAAGTGAGAACGGTTCGCCCTCTTACTGCGTATTCCCTCGCTAAGATGAGAAGTACGACGCAAAGCACCTGGTGCCCTAATAGTTCGGCCATTGTAAAAACCGGACGATAACGTTCGAACAGATATACCATAAGTACTGCCTAATTGTTGTCGGTAATGCTACAGTTCGAAACAAACTTTAAACTAGACAATAATCACAGCGCAGAATATTGTCGAACCTAATGAGGTTCGGACGCAGCCAATAATTATCAGATAATTATTGTAACTGCCAGCACTTGTTCTACACCAGATTCGGTTGTCCCTTTACATGACAAATCAGTACCAACTCTCTAGCAATAATTCTAGAATTATTGTGCACTGAGTTGGCTAGAGTTAGAAGCACATTCGGGAGGTGTACAGGTGGCTACCACCCAGACCGTAAATTCCGGTACAATAATACATACATAAACTACAACAAAAAATAACAAGTAATAATATTACAAATATAATAATATAACAACTACTACTACAATAATATATAAATAAAAATACTACTAACCGTAGTAGTATTATTGTATTATTAGTTATTATTGTTATTGTTGTTTGTATTATTATATGTACTTATACTACAATAGCAGTAGTAGTATATAAGTATATATACATACAAAGAAAAAACACAACAGACGGCAACAAAATTATTAATATTATACTACTACCTACATTATTGTACTACTTGTGGTTACTGCTGATACTACTACTACTACTACTACTACTACTACTACTACTACTACCGCCACCGCCACCGCCGCCGCCGCCGCCGCCGCCGCTACGGCCGCTACGGCCGCCACGGCCGCTACGGCCGCTACGGCCGCTACGGCCGCTACGGCCGCTACGGCCGCTACGGCCGCTACGGCCGCTACGGCCGCTACGGCCGCTACGGCCGCTACGGCCGCTACGGCCGCTACGGCCGCTACGGCCGCTACGGCCGCTACGGCCGCTACGGCCGCTACGGCCGCTACGGCCGCTACGGCCGCTACGGCCGCTACGGCCGCTACGGCCGCTACGGCCGCTACGGCCGCTACGGCCGCTACGGCCGCTACGGCCGCTACGGCCGCTACGGCCGCTACGGCCGCTACGGCCGCTACGGCCGCTACGGCCGCTACGGCCGCTACGGCCGCTACGGCCGCTACGGCCGCTACGGCCGCTACGGCCGCTACGGCCGCTACGGCCGCTACGGCCGCTACGGCCGCTACGGCCGCTACGGCCGCTACGGCCGCTACGGCCGCTACGGCCGCTACGGCCGCTACGGCCGCTACGGCCGCTACTACCACTACAATACTGATTTTTATTATTATGGTGCCAAATTTGTTTCAAGATTAATTTGCATATATTATATAAATCAACTTATAAATAATCGAGAAGTAGTAGTACTACTAACTAATAATAGTAGTAGTTCTGTGTCGTAATAAAAAATACAAGTTTTTTTTCTTCTACTACTGTTGCTGCAACTGCAAGAGTCTCTTGTTGCTTATCATCATGTTGTTGTTTTAGTTCTAATTCTTCATTTTTCTGCTATTGAAACTTTATTGATTGCATTTTATATGTAATATTATTACAATAGATAATTACGATCAAATAATTGTTATCTTACTATTGTAAATTATAATAATCTACAGCAATAAACAAGAACATCATAAATGGAACTTATAGGAGACAGACAAGTAGTCATTGTGGTGGTGGTTACCACTTTCTTATGTTGGAATTTGAATGTCTGTAAAGTGCATAATGATACTGTACTACTTTTAGTATGCATGACACGATGAACTGTTCGTCTACATGTAACAACTGTCGTGTCATTGCAATTTTTAGATGCACTAATTAACTACGCTTGTTATTTTTGATTGACTTTACTGAGTTGTCCTTATCTATTATTATGGCACTCTTGTGCTAAGTTGCGAAGAAACATTAATCACAAGGTAATTCTGTTATAATATTTGATGTTTTGTTTTATAAAATGTCGTTGTTGGAAGTTGTTACACACTCATGGCATGCAATATACTTCATAGAAATGCAAAATTACACAGTGTAACATATTGCCTGACTGCAAATAACTATTATGGTTGTTTAACTTTTGTATGCATAAAAATGGCTTGCCCAAAAAATACAAATATCTAGCCCGGCATTGTGTATGGTCACATTCTTTCACACGCGTTGGGATATTTCCATTTTTTAGAGGAGTCAGACTAACAACTCCAGTGCTGCCATGGAGAAGCACGTGTTTGTTGAAGGCCTGGGGGAGCTAACGAGCAAGCTAATCATCAAGCGTGTGGTAACGGACAGGCACCCTGGCATCAATGCCTACATGCCTATTGCTGGCATGTGGTGAAAGGTATCTACACAAGTATTACTGCATGCTATATGTATTAGTTTTTATCTATGCAAGTATTACTGCATGCTATATGTACTAGCTCTTATCTATACAAGTATTACTGCATGCTATATGTATTAGCTCTTATCCATACAAGTATTACTGCATGCTATATGTATTAGCTCTTATCTATACAAGTATTACTGCATGCTATATGTACTAGCTCTTATCTATACAAGTATTACTACATGCTATATGTATTAGCTCTTATCTATACAAGTATTACTGCATGCTATATGTATTAGTTCTTATCTATACAAGTATTACTGCGTGTTATATGTACTAGCTCTTATCTATACAAGTATTACTGCGTGTTATATGTACTAGCTCTTATCTATACGCTGCTATTGTCATTTCTATTGATCACGTTTTTAACTATCCGTCTGCATGTAACCTTGCAATTGCCGTGTTGTTTCCATTTATGTTATTTTATTACATTTTTTTTGCAGTAATATTCACGATGGTAAGTGCCTTCCATAGCGCCTAACTAACCATTCTGTCTATTCCTAATAAGTGGTTACTGTCTTTCTTGCCACTTGTTGCTCGCAATATTTCTATATTTGTTATAAGTTCTTTTACGTTTTACTGTGCTGAATGTTGTTAGCAGTTGAGTAATTGGTTGGTGGCCAAACTTTTGTTGAAACAATGTTATAGCAACTGAGTGAGCAACATGTGCTGCCATTGCTATTCATAGATTGCACAAGATGGCTGCCAGGACACCGCTCGATGACCGCTATGGCGAGCGTATGACAGAGCAGGTGACTTCAATGCTTCGGCATTTGCAGGGTATTCACTGTCATCCCGCCAACTCTTGGTATCCGGATTGCCTTCATGCTATACCTTACCGTGGCGGGCCCATGGATGCTGGTAAGAATACGGCCAAATATTCATTGTAAAGAACAGTTTAAAGTATTTTTTAAGATGTGATTGCAATATCATTGGTTTGATTTTGTTTCATGTATGGTGAAAATAAAAAATCACACAGTTGAATCTTACATCACAATACATCATCTTTACTGTACTTTAACTGCACTAATTAGTATGATAGAACCTGTTATCTCAACAATAGTTTTAGTTTGTATTCTATACAGGTTTATAGTAATATGTATCTGTGCAATATTGTCCAAATTTCTCCCGTGGTATGGAAATTTTATGTAATGCTTTTAGGTGATCGAGGCTACAGTGAAGTGTGCAAGCTATTGGAGAAGAAGAAGGACATCTGTCGGATGAGCCCCCAAGGCCAAACATATATATGTGAGGCCTGGCACGCTCTCGTGCTCTTCTTTTGTCCCAAGCATATTCATTACAGCTACCATGGACAGCTAGCCAGGTAATCACACCTAACTGGTGAGAATGTTCACGACCCACACAGTTTTCATACAGCGGATGTGAAATAGTTTCACAATATATAAATCAGAAAAATATATACAACAGAAAAATGTTACTTGTCGCTCTTTTGATGCAAGAAAAAACCTGCCTGTGCATGATACTCCTTTATTGTATACTCTCAATTAATTTTCATTTCCTATTTGTAGACTGCAGCTGTGTGCCCTGCACTACAACGAGAATTCTGACAGCATGTGGTGAAAAGCGGTTCAATTACAGCTTCCGAAAGTATCGAAAGGGAAAGGCCACAGTCAAAGAAGTGAAGGTGGCGAATGGCTATGGTAAGTTTAAAAAGCAGTTAGCAAATACCAATTGTCCCTCAGCTGAGGTTGTCAGGGATGCAATGCTATTGCTAAACAGCTTTTGTTGGTAGACTGAGTAGGTAGGTGAAAGACCACCGAATTATTGTCAAACTACGATCTCAGAGAATAGAATGATTGTAACTTTTGCTATGTGAAGTAACCAAATCATTAGTCAGTCAGTGCAATGGGAAAACAATTCATGTGAAAAAGTGTGCCAATGGAGAATAGATGATGGTGATACTTTCTGGATAGCTGCTAACGTATACATTTGCTAGCTATTACTTGCTATTTTGTAGACTATGTCCGGAAGCTTCAGGCTGTAGTGCTGCGTATGATGACAGACGAGGAATTTGATTCCACTCTGCATCTGCCAACAGCACCTATCACCATGACAGATGCTCTAGATGTTGTAAAAGACAAGGAGGCTGCTATTGCTCTGCACGAAACCAGATTCTCGTTTGTGTAGAGACGGTAAAAGGGTGGTTTGGGTGTGATTGTGCGTCAGGGTGAACAAGGGCTAAGTACCCTCGCCATCACTTCCTTGTGCACCGCCAGGCAGGGTGTGCGTGGCGTTAGTAGGCTGGTGCCCGCCCCCGAACTGGAAGGAGAGCTATAGTCACTTTAACCTTCACAAGGTACTCTCTGTGAGTAGTCTATCACTATTGCTGGTCAATACTTTGTGATAGATGAAACTAATAGGTGGCTGACATGCTTGTAGGTATTTTGTAACATTTCCTACTGCTTAGCATATAACCCAGTGTTGTAGATGAGGCTCATATTTATTATTTAATTGTTGTGCGGTAGTTGCTTGGATGGTGTTTTATCCTGTCTAACAGCTATTTGCATTAAAACACCATATGGCATATGTTTCACTTGTAGCTTCCATATTCAATTTATATAATATAAGGTTAGTCTAATGATTGATGAGATAAATTTCTGTGCATGTCATTTTTTTAATTCTGTGATAATATCGTATGAATGCTATTACATGGTGCCTTGTTGTATATATGTTTATAAAACAATAAAAAAATTTAATTATTGTTCGTTGTAACTTTGTCGCTGGTATGTTTTTTATTATCGTGTCAAAAAATGAAAGATTAATTAGGATTAAATTATCGCAGTGTTAAAATTAATCGCAATTGAAAATCCAGCCTCTGATATTGCTTTGGTAAATGGGGCACAACAGTCAACCGAGTTTTTGAACATAAATTTATAGTTATGTCATTCAGTAATCTTTTCGTTTGGATGAACTATGTATATTTATAATGCCAAACTAATTTTGATTAATTAATCTTGAAGATCGATAAAAATGTATTTCCCAACAGCACATTGGCCTTTACAATATTAACGACAAACTTATGGTTTTATCAGCCAATGTCTGCATGCAGGCAGGTGAATGACTGGAATATTTACCGAATAATACATAGGCTGAAATCCTTCACACAAGTCAATCTGAATGAAGTTTATTTAGTATAGTAGTTGTAACAGCAGTAATTGTGTTCATGAACAACTCTGTGAATTGGTGGCTCTGAAAAGAGCCGTTAGATAAGGAAGCAAGTGTACTAGGTTAGGACAAGTGGTAGGTGGACAATCACTCTAAACCTGGATCATAGTTGTCAGCATAGTGGAAACCTTCATAGACTTCGTGGTTATGTTTAGGAAACGCATGTCGGATTGCATGAACTACACAAGGAGGTATTACTTTCCTAATGTGTTTCCCGCAATAACCATATGTCCACCGTATGAACTCACGATATGCGATGTATTGCATCAGACGGTGTTCATTACAAAATCTCAAGCTACCCTGACCATAATCAGCACGATAACGATGTATAGAGTTCTGTAAGTTGCGTCCATGGAAACAGAGTGACCAGAATGCATGGTGTTCTGTTACACACTTGTGAGAAAATGGACCACTTGAGATTCGTGTTTCACCAGGTGGCACCTCCAGCAAAAGTGATCTGACATGTTCACCTGCATCTGGGGCACCATTATCTCTGCAACAAACACACTCTAACACACACGTCAGCGTGAGGATGGCAGTTACCACACTGACGACACCAGTCATCTTCACGAGTGCCTATCCCAGCACTTTCTCGTGCTCCTTGTTCCTCATGTTGTTGGATCTCTGCAATCTCAACTTCTGTATACTGTGGTTCTAACCCATAACCTTCGGAAGATGCATCACTGTCATGAAATTCAGGTCTTTGTCCAGCATCAGAAGCACTACTGCAAGGAACGCTATATCGGGCTCCCGAATGTTGAGGTTGATGGGATTATAATTTATTATTGTTATTATTATTATTATTATTATTATTATTATTATTATTATTATTATTATTATTATTATTATTATTATTATTATTATTATTATTATTATTATTATTATTATTATTATTATTATTATTATTATTATTATTATTATTATTATTATTATTATTATTATTATTATTATTATTATTATTATTATTATTATTATTATTATTATTATTATTATTATTATTATTATTATTATTATTATTATTCTGTTGTTGATGGATGCTCAATATTGATTCTTCTTCAATCATCTACATTACATACATTTCCAAATCAACTGAATTTAATTAGCTTTAGTTAATTGTAATTATATAGTTAATCACATCAACCTCAACATTCGGGAGCCCGACATAGCTTTCCCTACTTACTTTTCTCTTTTTTTCTCATTTGCAACCTGCGTCGGCCATGTTGTTATTTGTATAGTTACCCGTGAAATAAACAAAAAGATTTTTTATTAAAAAACAGTAATAAATTTGGTTAAAAGCTAAATTTATGAAATAATTCATGAAATTTCTTTCGCATATTTATATTGCATTCTTTATTATTGCATATATTGTATTTTTGCATAATAAAGTTTATTATTATAGATTACACCAGCGATTCCATTTTTCACTGTCGGAGATAACTCTACAAACGTATGTCGTCTATTTTCGGCGTGGCACGACCCCTTTAATACTTTTTACCACGACTTTTTACTTTTGGTTACTGAGAATCAGAGAATGGAGCATAAACGATACTGGAAAAACCCTGTTAGTTATGAGAGAATATTTGATGAGAGATGTTTTAAAAATTAGGCTTATACTAGAAACTTATCATAGCTATGGAGTTACACGAGATAATATGCTATGAGGAATGGATGGAGTACACATACAAGGAACTACTATGCCAAGTACCATGATTCATTCTCTATTCTCCATAACTCTCTATAAAACTCGCTGTGACACAATAGTTGTTTGTTTAAAAAAAATGAACCCGGTTTAATAAGTAGCCCTGCTTAAGAACTAATATCTGGTTAAAGTGTAATTTGCAATGTTAATATTGGAGTTATCTCTTTCAATGGGTAGAGTCTCTTGAAATAATCATTCTTTTGGTTGATCCAAAACACACATCATGTTTGTCCACTAAGTTTCAACAAAACTCATTGCTATTACACTAGCTTCTAATTTACTTTTACTCCAACGCTAGAACAATACCTATAAAATGAGAACTTTACGATCGGGATGACTTGCGTTTCATCCTTTGTCTTGTTGATGAGAACTTTGAGCTCTTCTTTGACGCTGTGATTTTTTTTAACGGCATCAAAACAAGACAAAAAGTTGTACGGGTATGCATCACCTAGAAGACTTGAAGCTTGAAGAAAAGCTTGAAGAGGTGTGAGTAAGATGAGGTTGTAGAAAACTGTAAACTAATGCATTTCATTCATTCCATTGAACACATTATTTCCTTTGGATGATCCAAAGCACACACTGTGTTTGTCCACTAAGTTCTTCAACTAGTGTCTAGTTCTGACCGAATTGCTGAGAGACCTAGTAGTTGCAGTAGATGTTTTTCTTTTAGTAACTTTTGCTGGAGTAGAGGCTTTCTGCCTGAAAACAGTAGCTGTCATATAGCTAGAGTTGTACAAAAAAACTGCTATACTCTATAGAGTTTTTCGCATGTAAGGGAAAACAAAATTGAGCAAAAACTAGACTACGTTTTTTAAAGATTTTTAGTTGGGAAAAAGCTCCAAAACCAGACTGTAATATATAAGGTTTTTTGTGTGACTAAACCGGACTATAATAAATAGAAATTTTGGTGTGACAAAACACATTTTTGGCTTGAAAACTTAACTATAAGGGTTTACATACAACGCAAAGTTTTTCTTCACTCAAAAATTTGAACAGATAATATAGCAATCTACTTGGGTGAGGTGCAAAATCCCAAAAATGAGAATACTATTTGCTACGATCTCAAACGCATTAGCACAAAAAACTTAAACTTGAGAGAAGTTGCTTCTGAAGCCAAGCAATTGGCAATGATGACCAAGGATGACCTCAAACTCAGATTCAACATTGAATATCTCACCACTTTCTTACAGTGTGCAGTTTTCCCTTTCATTGACGTTGTTGAAAGATTCATATATCATCAATTTAATGGAGATGAATCTGTTGCAACTTGCATTCGTTATGTCTTGAGAAAAATTGAAACAGAGAGATAAGAACGCTTCTCTTACCAAACAGATACATAGATAAATAGCTAGCAAAATGTGCTCCGGGTGTGATGATTTACAAAGGAAAAATGAAGGAGTGCAAATGCAAACACATACCACAATGTCATTTTTCTCACCACATCCAACAGTGCAGATTGGGAACAAACTCGTTTTAAAGCAAAATACAATGAGGAGTTGTCGAAATCAGACGCCGATAAGGATGATGCTGATTTACTGCATGAACAATTTATTGGGTTCGGGGGGGGGGGGGGGGGGGGCTGGGGGAACTCAGCGCTGATGATAACTAGTGGACTATTTCTACTATTCATTATGAAATTATCTTCACTATTAAAAATACTGTATTAATCTCCCATATACTTTATTCCCATACTAGTACAAACATCTTATCAAAACTGGGGCTTTATAAGAATCTTTATACACATCTCATCCATTGTATTTTACCCATCATACAAATGAACTATAACAAAACACAATACAAACCTTCAATATCTTTTTCATGTCACAAAGCTCTGTAATAAAATTATACCAATAACTATACAATGTTAATCCAACAATCAAACACAATACAAACACCCGGTATAAACAAAACATGCATACCATGTTTATAAACTAATCAACCCCATGATCTAAATCACCATACAAATCACAATCAAACCGACCCTTGTGCAATTCGTAATTGTTTCAAAAATAAATGTTATAAAATAATTTAAAACACTTGGTGCACACAAAAAGGTACCTCTCAGGTTCTCATGGTAATTGGTGCCAAAAAAGACACTTGGAACCGGAAGAACCTTTTTGTTCTTAGACACCATAGCAGAGATCTGCATCTATCTTACTATTTACATAATTTGCAGGTGGTTTGTGCGCACACAAATGGTATGGCTTTCAAACACTCAGGCAAATATTTGATTAAATAAACACTGAGCAGCCGAGCTGTCTGTCTGTCCCTTACCCGGGGCAACTTCTCCGATGCCTGCAGCAACCTTTTCCCTGCCCCGAAGGGTTTGATCCTCAACTGGCATCAACTGTACAAATTTTCACCTCCAGCAGTGTTTTGGCACCATTGTCTGTCACAACTCTTCCTTTTGGGAGTGGAGGAAATTCTCAAAGACCTCCACTGGAAAAGTTTTCTGTTATTCCTTGATGACATTGCATCTTCACTTCAGACTTTCCTACGCTCATTCAGTTCTAGCAGAGCAGCACCCCTCTCCTGGCGAGCAGTCTCACCTACCCCCAGATTGTCCAATGCGCCTCCTCTGCTTCATCCACGTGCCGGGCTCCCTTCCCCCCACCCCAACCTGGGACAACACTACCTCGATTTTTTGTTGTCTCCTCAAACTTTGCATAGAACAAAACTGAGCTGGAGCACTGTCACTGTCTTCAAACACCAGCCAGCGGTCTGAAGTCTTAAGGGTTCTTAAGTTAGTAACAGTTGTAATAATTTGAGAAACAAACTAAATAAACCAAAGATGAACTTGTAACCAGATACATGACAGCTATGCACCCTTCCTTTTTCATCAAAGAGTATCACACCTAATGATTTCCTGAAAAGCTTCACTCGCTCTCTGGTACTGATGTAATATAAATATTGTTTTGTCTTGTGGTCTGATCTACTGGCAGCAGACGAAAATGATTACTAGTCTTTCAACGCCGTGTTGCAAGGGCAAACTTGTTGATTTTTTTTGTCGTAACTATTCGTAAGCACTACTGACTAGATGCCAGACCATTGTAATAGCAGGGCAATCAGTTAAAGTTCACAGCTTAGAGGGCTAAATACCTGACTACCGAATAGTAACAATCCCACCATAATCAGTCAAGCATACACAGTGATCATGCTGTGACAGCTAGAGTCAGTCAGCGCTGACCATCCCAAATCATTCAATGTAAAATTTAAGAAACTGAGATTGGCTGCAACTTGCGAAATGCAATAAGCTCATTGCTGCAACTTTAGTGCAAATCACACAAAGTTTTCCACCGTGCAGCAATGTTGGTTTGTACAGCCTGCTGTTAGTAGTTCACTTTTTAAGGTTGAATTGCTTCAACAGTACAGCTCTCTCACATGCTACAGCAGATGTAAAATGGCGAGTCTGCTAAAGTTTGCACAGAAAACTTCAACTTCCTATATTTAATTTTCTCAAGTGGATCTCAAAAACTTTGAATATGACTGCTAAGGCTTCAGTCACTGAATGGCTTACTTCTTTAAAAATCAGCCCCCAAATAGCCAACAGTATAAACCAAAAACTGAAAATCCACCAAACTAAGCAGTCAGCAGTTATATTTTATAAAAATCCACAAAAGCCATATTTTTTTTAATGCTCGCTTAAACTAACAACTTCTTGGCTTCTCGCCAAACATGGTAAATCTTTGTCATGCTATGAATGCATTTTATTGACCTTTCAAAGTTTTAATGACATTTCCATATTAGCTGTCAAGGATTCACTGGTATCACATTACAAATTTAAACTATTACTGTAATATACTGCCTGTCAATCAGTTGATATCTCACACCCAGAGACTACTAGCACAGCTAACTAGCTCTAACTGTAAGTATATCTTGTACATTCGTCTAATTATATCTGATATTCATATAACTAGGTTATGGGTATCCTACAAAATAACCAGATTATTGTCTTACTAAAAAGCAGCTGCAGCAATGCAGTGTCGATACTACGTATTACTTTGATTAATCTTAAACAAAGTCTTTAGTTCGATTAGCCTGTTGGCTAAACTTTTGGATAAGGGCTGACCATAGAATATCAAAGTCTTTGAAATCCATGCAAAGCCTTGGACAGTGATTATATATTTGATCTGACACCTGCGACTGGGTGATTCTAACATGGTTAAACTTTGCTATGTACAGTACATTGGGAGTTGACCAATCAAAGTATATATGGTCAACCATTGGAGACTTATTGCAATAATTTAATGATTGACCACTAATGACATCAAGCAGCAATATAACAGCAGTCAAACAGCTAGCTACTAATATTTGCTAGCGTGTTAGCTGTGATAAGGCTAAGGTAACTTTCAAGTGATTCGTTGGCGCTTTAGCCTAACCACATCTCAATGTAGCTTGAGTGCTTTTTTAGGCGATGCAGTGTACACCAGGTATTGTAAACGCTAGTGCCTATAGGCAAATATATATACTGTTTAACCAATACACTCGATTATTAGTTTGGCTGGGTGCCAGCCTTGGTTGCCGAAAAATTTGACAAAAATTATGATCCAGATTCCTTTCATCGCACAATTAACTATGACCAAGAGCTGTTTGCATTAAATTTCACTCCAGCTGAAGCTGATAGTCGCCAGACGACTCCATTAGGGAGCTGTACTAGTTTTGCATTAAATAGAAGCAGTAAGCAAAGCTTTTACATTGTCAGAATGTAGAAGATGTGCACACGCCTATACAGACACGGCAATCAGGAAGTTCTTGAGGTCTCACGCTTTGACATTACAAATTTTTAATTATGAGTGCAATAGTGAAGCGATCATTTCTTTCCGAGAAAATTTAATTGAAAGTGTCACATTCATATCTTAATTAAGAATATTTTCTTTTGGACACTAAGAATAAATAGTTTTTATCGTGAACAGTTAATATCGGAAAAAAGTGGGTTGGTTTGGTGATACAACTGCTTAAAAAATTCAATGCGATTATTTGTATGCAACGCCAAAAATGAGTCTCGATGGGCATTGAATAAAAATGGCGATGAGCACAGATAATCCGGTGAGTGAGAACATATATTGAGGATTAAATGCCAACTTTGAGTGCATCGAAAATTCAATAATATTTTATACCAGACTTTCATTACAAGACTGTAAGTACAGAGCTAGTGCTGGTTACTAGAAATGCGCAGATAAAGCCAACAGAGCTGAAAGCATTTAAAATACTAAACAAGCAAAAACTGTCTGGAAGGTTGGCGTTAAACTAAAAATGGCAGGAAAAAAACATTGCTGTGTCTGTAGAGGAAAGTGAAATCTTTTAATCAGGGCTCTCAAGTAGCCGGATTAAATCCGGGTAAACTCGGATTTTCGGCTCAATTTCAGGTACCCGGAAGGTTTTTATCAAGCTGATGAGAAACCGTATCTTTTATATTTCACACCCAAGTTTTCTATAGCTGTTGCAATCTCTTTTTTGCCCAAAACAACATAATTAAGCAGGATAAATATTGACATGAATGCAAATTACTGTGCTGAATATCAAATTTGGTTGGTAGCCAGACACCCCCACACCATCCTGACCTTCTACTCAACTTGTACAGCTCCAGCTAGCCTGGCAACTCCTCTATGGATGAAGGCCACTGGGCAGTCAGTCCAGCACCCTGACCTTACATACAGCGGGTTGAGCCGACTGAGCCCCTATTGCCAGCTGCGGCCTAATTGTCAGTGCAGTGCCTTCAGAGCCTGAATGAATGACTATGCCTTTGTCAGAGTCTTCCACTGTTTATATGTATGTCTTTATTTTTCAACCATTGGTCATGCACAGTGCACTCAAGAAATGTGCCAACCCTTACAGGTTTTCAGCAGAGTAGTTTAAAAATCTATGGCAGCTTGAGTTGAAAAAGAAAAAGGGTGATTAATTAATAAAAGATTCAGTATTGAGAATTATAAAATTTACTTAAAGGTACTTCAAACAACCTTGGCTTCCATACTTGAGAAAAAAGTGGAACCTCGGAGTTTGGTTTTACATTTTACATCGGTCTGTCTTTGTTTGAAAGGTGAAGACCTACGCAGTGATGGCGCTGGTTTATTCAGCAGTCCATGGAGACAGTGTTTAGGCTGTTGAACTTTGTTTACGTAGTTGGCACACATGTTGTCAAGGATGTTGACTATGAGTGTAACATTCAAAGCGGCGAGTTGTTCCTCGTAGTGTTCCTGTGCTCGGCATATGATTTTCAGTATAAGTTTTCCAGGCGGATTAGCTTATCAATGCCATGCTGCGTGATCGTAACTCATATTTGGTTTTTTGCACGAGCCGTATTGTTTTACGAGAACATCCTGTGGAATTCCTGCTCGTTTTAGTTTGAGCAGCACATACTTGAGTGGTCTGATGTCACTACTTATTTGGTCGATGTGAGCGTCAAAGCTTAGGTATTTGTCAATGGTAACTCCAAAGAACTTGGTTGCCGAAACTTATGGAATCTGCTCAATTTTCAATGATAATGTCATACTGTTGCTAGATTTGTCTACTTGAGAATGTTTGTTGGTGATGTTCATGGAGCAAGACTTTTTGGCGTTAGCTATAGCATGTTGGACTCTCCACATCAATCAGCTACTGCATCTATACTCTGCTGCCTTTGTCTCTCAGTGTTATAGAGATTGCTGCCAATGAGAGTTAGATCATCTGCATACTTTACCCTGGTGCACGGTAGTTCAAGGGTATCAACGTACACAAACCAGAACAGTGGCTTGAGAATTGTTCCCTGCGGAGGTCCATTCAGAATTGGTTTGCTGGAGCTGTTTACTTTACGGAGGCGTAGAGTCTGCTGACGTTTGTCCAGAAAAATTTCGATGAGTGTAGTAGATGGCCATTCATACCTCCACTACAAATGGTGAGTGCACACATTTTGAAAGTTCTTGGTCAAGGATCGATGTCCACTGGTCCATAGCGCTTATTATAGCATTTACAGTGCTTTTACCCTTTTGATAAGTAAACTGATTGCTATTAATAGTGGGTAAAATAGACGGTACATAAAATAACAGAATCACTCTCCCTAAAACCTTTCCCAGGTGCCATAGCAATGAAATAAGTCTAAAATCAGATTCACTTGACACAGAATTGATATTTTCAAGGGGGACAACCTCAGCCTGTTTCCAGTTCTCAGAGTAAATACCACTAGATATACATTGATGGATGATTGAACACAAGAGAACGGAAGAAAACTCAGAGCACATTCTACTGATCCATGATTGGTAGTCAAGAGAGTGGGTGACCTTGTTTTTGTCTATGTTGTTGAGCCACTGCTTCACCTGCCCTATGTGTACTGCAAGAATCTCTATCGAGGTAGCAGCATCACTGATGATATTGTGGTTACTGGCAACACCACCCACAGTTGAGAAAGAGTTATTCAGTTTGTCTGCTGTTTGCTGCCTGTTACAGTGGATGCCATTGATGTTGTAGTATGGCTTGGTGCTTTTGGCTTTGCTGCTGTCACTAACTGTTTTGATGACAGACCACATGAATTTTGGGTTTCTGTTGCACAGTTTTGTGGTAATCCGCTGTTTCTTACGTTTTTTTTGTGAGGTGATTTTTCAGTAGATTACCAAAGAGCTTAGCAGTGGGACAATCTCGAGAATAGGTTTTCTTTTGGCATTTTTCAGTTTTGTCCCTAGTTCGTCAAACCAGGGTGACCGCTTGTATTTCCTCTTAACCTTCTCGGTAGGACAATGGCAGCCTACAATGTCAGATATGGTTTTCTGTAGTAAGCATACCTGTTGATGGACATCAGGTAGATTTGTGATGGTATCCCAGTCAACCATAGTGACATCATGACCTACCTTCATTCTAGCTGTTGGAGCTATCTTACTTCTGAAGAAATATTCAGTCTCTGGTATTGTGTGTTTTTTTGTGCTCGGTACGAACATAGTATCATGGTCACTGGATCCAAGAGAAGGTAGTTTTTCACATTTCGCTTCCCTCATATCTGTGACATTGGTGAATATTTTATTCAAATAGGCATTCCCACGTGTATTGCAATCGACGATGTTAGAAAAGCTAAACACATTACACAGATCACTCATATCAAGATGATTGTAGTCCCACAATCACAAAGTTTTCAGTGCGTTTTCTGGCCGGATCTGTGATTGTTTCACTGAGATTACAGATTGTGCTATAATTATAATGCCTGTTTGCTGTAGTTATGGTGTGTAGTCTTTATTCAGAGCAGTCCAATAATCTACTGAAAGTGGTGGTATTACTCTGACTTTATACAATATGGTTGCTGAACATACACAATCGAACAAAGGAATTTGCTAGTAACATGCTACCTCAGCTTGTTGCGTGAACAAAACGGCATTATTGTCTGGAAAATAACATTCTTCCTCTGAAAAAAACACATTCTTTGCGCGAAAAAGAACATTTTTTGCCCAAAAAACCCCTTATGATATATACGAAGATTTTTGCACAAAACTTTTTTGCGCGCCAAACAAATCTGTATATATTATAAAGGGACCTTTGCGCAAGAACAACATTTTTCGCACGAATGAAACAACATTCTTCGTTTGGAAAAACACCATTTTTTTCCTGAAAAAAACACATTTTTTGCTCGAAAAAGCACATTTTTCGCTCGAGAACCCATTCTAAGATGTATGAAGATTTTTGCGTGAAAAAAACTGTTTTCCCCCAAACAAAACAACATTTTTTGTCTGAAAAAATATTTTTTTGTCTGATAAAAACACATTTTTTGAGCAAAAAAGCGACATTCTTTGCACAAAAAACCCTTTGTAATATACATGAAGTTTTCCACGCGAAAAAAGGTCTCTTCGCGCAAAAATCTGTATATATCATAAAGAGATTTTTGCGCAAAGAAAATCCTTATAACTTATAAAAGATTTTCGCGCGACGTTTATCATTTGTGGTAAGGTTAATAGGTTAATAGTATCTTATCTTTAGACTCCATGGTAGCTGGGTCCAACTAAAAGTACACTTGGAACCAGGAGAACCTTATCCTTAGACTCCATAACAAAGGACTGATCCTATCTTACTACTCGGATCCAACACTTCCTTCAATTCATCTCCTCTGTCCTTGTGTTGTCACTAATTAACTCTTGGTATCAGAGGTGTTGGAGTAGTGGAACAACTTTTGGATTAAACTTTGATATACCGAATGGGCTCATTCACATATTCTATGACTCTTGACTGACGACTACCAAACTGCTCCAGAACCAACACAATGAACGAATATCAATTTTTTTGCAAAACCAATGAAGCTTTGTCATACATCTACATCTACATACTCTACATTTTACGAATTCAACACTTCCCTTTGATTTTTCTCCAACTACAGGTGATTGCTCTGAATGAAGAAACTCTCGGTTGCGCGGACAACTGACTAGTAACCGACTACTTTGATTCGATCCTTGAGAATAATTTTTTTCAGCTTTTCTTGAGTTTTAAACCCTATCAACGGAAATTGTGATCTTCCCTCTGGCGATTACAATTACCTATGCAAAACCAATGAAATTATGGAGAATCTCAAAATAAATAAAAAACCCTCCGACTATGACTCCAAAGACAACTCCAATTCCAATTCTAGCTCCAACAACCAACACACTTCCGGTGACTAAAACCTCTAATCCAACGAAAATCATCACAACTCTGGAGACAACTAATGTACGGAAAACAATACACCGGATTCAAAACAAATTCCATAGCGATTACAACTTTACCATATTTTTACAGAGTACTTAATTATAACAGTTTGGAATTTTTTTCAGGAATGAGTCTGTCTGTGCTGGAGAATATTGAACTAAATATGGAAAAAATCTTCCCATTACCATTCATCCCGAATGTAACAATATTTTTAGCAATGTCATCGGATATTTTCAAATTAAAAAGTCTTTATACACTCCATACTGTAGTAGTTTTTACACTGGCTACTGGACACAACGGGGTCTCTCCAAACAACTTCTTACTAACTGACGGGGTCCCAGACCCAAACACACAATGACAAGGTTCAATTAATAATACTCTATTCTACGCATAATCCATTTAGCAATATAGAAGGGTATTTAGCAAACTCCACTAGACTTCTGCTTCACATCATGCAAAAAAGCTCCTTTTATAGGAGAAAGGGAGGAAAACTCACCCCCTTATTTGGGTGAGCCAACCACATAATACAATAGTAAATACAAACAAATCACACGATAGCATACAAGATTATATACAAAGTTAGCCAATCAGAGTCTTGAGCACATGGTGTTTTGCTTTGGGCACTTGTTGCCGCTCTTTTTCTGTAGCTGGTAATCTTCCAGTCCTTATTAGGGCATGCTGGTATTTTTCCATTCCTTATTAGGACATGCTGGTACTTAGCTTGCTCTCCTGGGCTTCGTAGTTGTCCGATTGGAATCCTGATTGGGGCATTAGGTAGCTTAGATCGGGCTTAGATCCCAGGCTACCTCTTCCACCCTCTTTCTATACCGGCCCGGGGTAGCTGACCTGGGGTAGGCCCGGGTAACCCGGGGTAGCTTTTTAGGTGTGGCATAACCTCTATACAGGATCTGGGTCTTCTGGGTCCACTCTCGAGGGGGTGATTCGTGTTTAGACCGAAGGGGGAGGATTCATAACTTATGATTAGGGGGACAGGGGACAACAAGGGGTGGGGGTATGGGGGTGGGGGGGGGGATTGTCAGGTGAATACTTATACAAATCTCTCACAATACTATACTATTTTATACTTTCTGTTACAAGTGTTATCCACTGTACCTAAAGTTTTTACCCTATTATGTCATCCTTTATTACATTCTCTTCTTACACTATTTTTATAAACACTCACTATTTGCATTTTATTCAAATAAACATAATACCTAACTCGCTACCAAATCAAGATTCAAATGTACTTTATTACTCCTGCTCCGTTTTAACCAAATAAACATAATACGTAGTCGTCTATTAAAAAAAGAATAAACAAACAAAGGGCCCCGGGTGAACCACCACCTATACTAGGAGGGAAGCCCACAACATAATCCAATAACAAAGCAATAAGTATCACACAGCTCTGTGCAAATGTCAACTATCATTTACTTTATCAAACATACATTTATACCTATATAAATATACTCTAACAGGTCTGTAAAAATATTCAAACCAAATATCAACAATGTAACATGTTAGCAAGTCTTTTTTCTTATGCACGTGCATATTATACAAGCAGAAACCATTTAAAAATCTAACAAATACACTTTTGACATGTCTGTAAACAATCCTACAAACTTGCCAAAGCATTTAGTTTTTTGGATATCTTTGCAGGTCTAATTTTTTACCGAGATTTGCTCCTATTATACTAAAAATTATTCAAAGGAGCCAAGTGCCAGGATAGAAAGGAATGAAAAAGTAATAAGAAACCAAGTGTTAACAGAAGGGGAGATTGAGGCAAAACTGTTATATGAACTTCAACAAACCTGCACATTTTTGGCTTGATCTGCTTCTATTAAACTAGTTACTTTTTGTTATGGTTTAAACTTTTATTTTATAATAATCAAATAATAGCTATTATATAGGCGCTTAAAGAATATATATATTCATAGATTTGAATCAGCTGTTACATTATTTAATTCCGAAAGTAATAATAAATAATAGTTACATCTACAACAATAATAATTTTAGTTAGAGCAATAATAATTTTTTATTGTTTAATATATTTTGAGAGGTAGTCATGTTTACGTCAATAGCCTTGACCTATCTATGATTTTTAAGAAAGAAGGCGAGAAAATGGTATGCTCTATTGTATGACATTGCAGGAAAGCTTGCCTAGATGAAATCTTTTACGAGCTTCTGCAACAGCGTCGGATGTACGAGCCGTGCAAGTTCCGGGTCAACATATATCGTAGATTGTCGTACGCTGATCTGCGATCACTTGCTAGCACTTGTGATATGTATGTGAACCAGGCTTTAGATAATACTACAGTAAATATACAGCTAATACTTACCAGCAGGCACCCAGCCAGCAAGTGTATACTCCAGTGCAATCAACACGTCTGTGCATGCATACACATCAGCTGGTGGCCGCACTATGCACAAGTCCATGACAGCATGATCCACATGAAAAATTCACTGCATTTCAGCTGCCACAAAAAGACTTGAAGTAACCATCTTTCTACACTCCCAAGCACTTTAATAGGATCAATTGAAACATAGTTTTACCGATAGAATTGCGCATTAGTTGGTAAAAACGATTTTTTATTTTGGTATAACCAGTGAAATTGGGCATTTTTTTTACACATTGTTGTTAAGTATCATTACAAAAACGTGAAGTAATTTAACTAAATCAGTACAATTAATGATTATGTATAGTGCTAGAATTATTGACCCACATTTCTACTGAAGGAAGTTCAATGCTACTTGTGTAAGTAAAAAATTGTTGTGTATTTATCGTTGTAGGATAATATGCAAGCAAACCTACGAAGAGCGTTTCTGTTTTGCTTTGTGATTGGTTCTGTACAGGGTAAGTATTGATGGTTATTAATGAAACTAACCAACTCATGAAAATTTCAATAGCTAACATAATACTCTAAATCGTTCCAGTCTTCCCAGAATTTTAGATCAAGTAGTGGTTGATGGTGCAGGAGCTTTCCCACAAAAAAGAGAGGAGACAAAAATTCAATTTTTCAATACTTGAGCTTAAACATGTAGCTCAGGTACAAGTCAACCCAGTTACACGTTCATAATAAATCATTATACTTTGGAGATTGTCTGCTTTTAAGAATGAGTATGCCTGAATCAACTATCCAGTTTGAACAAAAATTAGTCTTATATCCTGATTCTGCATTTATTATTAGGTTTTGTAGACAATCTTCGGTGGCCTGGGTTGCATAGGCGATGGAAAATTTTTCACCATAAAAAATGCTACCAGTTTATTTACAAACAATGTTTTATCTGTGGGTTTTTTTTTAAACAACATCTGGCATAATCAATGTATTCGTTACCTGTTTGTCGAAAAAAAGTGCAAATAAATAGTCGTTCATAGCTCAATATGACGCAAATGGAACGGAACATTAGTTCACAACATCATAGTTATTCAATGAGCTGTTATAGATTACCGAACGAGCAATAAAAAAGATAACTCCCAGTTTTTAATCAACCAAGAAAAAAGTGATAGTTGAATCGTTATAAACTGAATTAGTTGGTAAAGTTGCACTTTTAATTTAGGAAGTTGTAGACAATCGTAAAAATTTGGAATTATTGGTTAATTATAAAAAAACTGAGGAAAAAAAGAAACTTGCTCACTATAATTTATTTAGTGCTCAGTTTCATTTGCAACTCATGAACAGCATCAATAAATGCTCATGGATTCTTGATTTTGGCTACAGTGCCCTACCACACAAAAGTTTCGCACTAAATGAACTTTCTATCTAGAAAGACTGCTGCTCAGTGCTTTACAATGTCCAATCACTCAAGGGTAGCAGTTTTGGTCTTTCACAAATATGTATACAGTTATTTTTTATCGCAACAATTTTTGTGTTTTACTTTCCTTGACTTTTAAGTTGTCTGCAGTAGCTCATGGATTATTCAAGAAGAATACTTGTTTTGTTCAAACTGCATTCTGTTGACAAAAGCTCTTAGTTTCATGGTTACACCTTGTACAGCATGTATAAACCTGGATAGCTGTATCAAATCTAGGGCTTTGCTCAAAAGTAGTTTTGCCATGAAAACCCAGCTGCTGCTAGCCAACGTTGACTAATCCCATTGAGAAAGAGATAAACTACATGTTCTGAGTAGTTTCACAGAACATTCCACAGCTCTTCTTACCAACTTGGAGATTGTTTAAACTCTTAATGGTTCTTTTCTAGGAATAGTTCAACTGTCTGTAGAAAGTACAGCATACCCACCTTACCTGTACAAAGATGAATTAATAACTATCACATGTACAGCTAGCGGGTACTATGCAGCTGCATATGTAGGACTAGTTAATGGAACCGCCCTTAGTGATAATCATCTCGGCTGTCTTCACGTCACTTCAAGCTGACGCCCTGCGGGTAGTTTAAGTACTGTACCAGGAATTGCTCCATTAGACCAACCATGGTGTCAAGCTGCTGCTTTGAATGCTCCTCCATTCACAGTCACTCTCACAGATCATGTGACTGAATCTATGAAAGGACTCAATCTGTTGTGCTTAGCTCAACTAGATGGAGCTTTTACCTTGTCTGCTACTCGATTAACCATCAATGATGTAAGAGGTAAGTTTCAAGTTTTTACAATAAGTGTACATACTCTATATGCCTATAATTCATGCATTATCTGTTTTGTTATGAATGTTGTAAATTATTTATTTACTCATGGCTCTCCAGGTAGGCGCATCAGAAATTGGCGGTATCCTCTAGATACGTTGTAAAAAAGAAAACAGAGAATACAGCAGAAAGAGTTTTGTATTTTTACTTTTTTGGCATTGCATTCTCAAGGTATGCATCAACAAGTTTTTTCTTTTGCCAAAACCCACCTGTCTTGCCACTCCATGAATGAAATCATTCTCATTATTTTGTAAATGTTACAGTTGATATTTATTCCTTGTTGTTTGGTTTTTTTTCAACTGAACAATTCATGCTTTCGAGTAAGTTTTTTTGTCCAGAAAAAAACAAACTAAATCCTTTCTTTCCATTCACAACTGACTTTCAAAGTAGTCTGATTCTCTTATTTGCAAGTTTTTGACTGAATATCTTTTATAAATGAAAAATCATCTTTTAGTCTGAGATTTTCGCGATTAAAATAATATCATATAGACATTTGAACAAGTATATATATGCCAATTATTTGACTGTAAATATATAAAAATCAGCCGCACTTTGCCATTTTCCATATATTCAAAGTTCTATAGCAACCCAAATTCTTAAAAAAAACCTCAAAATTTTACATGAACATAGCACTAGGGGTACATCAGCAAAATTGATTTCGTCTCAGACAAAAAAAGAAAAAATAAAAATAACAATACTTCATCGCAGAGCCCACCTGGTTGCAGATGAGGCATTGGATATAATAAACTTAGCCTCCAGGGCATTCCGGACAAGGCAGGCGGCTTGTCTGAAGGGGCCTGTTGGAGCTCAGGCTGAGACCTCTGGGGCATGTGATGGGTGGAGATTTACGTGACTGAGATGATGAGTTACATTAGCTGGGCTGCCATCATTATAGTATCTGATTATCTGGTGGTCCAATTATGAAGCTCAATTATTTTTGTTGTCATTTGTTCATTTGAACAAGAAACTAATATGAGAGAAGAAAAAATTAGAGAAATTCTAGCCTGATGAAAATACCTCCGGTAAACTAAACTTTTGTTTCACTTAATTTACTTTAAACCTCAACCCTAAAGTAGTTACCCAAAAACCTCATTCTACCAACTCTTTTTTATTATTTTATGAAGTAATAAAACTAAAACGTCAATTGCCTTTGGGCCTCCATCAGGAAGAAAAATAATGAAACCTGTGTAAAAGAGGTCACATATGGAGATTATTGTACTGCTACAGTCTATTGGATAAGATTGTTCTTATTTAATGACCAAGGAACAAACTATAAAAGAAGTTTTGGTCCAATTTATTATGAAAAAGCATATAAAAACAACAAGTTATGGATGTCTTTTGAATATCTCAGCATATAGTCCTAACACAACACAATTTGTAAAAAACTGCATTTTATCAAAAAGATCACCTCAGGACTTTACAGGAAGATTTTTTAAGCTTTGAAAAAAATAGGAAAATATTTGTCATGCCAAAATGGGGGGACCATCATTCACAAAAACTAAGCGATTCTGTTTTTATTAGTTCCACAGAACAATGGAAAAATATTTGAAAGATTTAATTTTTTTCCGCTGCGTACACTCAGTTGACACAGATCAATCAACTGGTGCACTTTTGTAGCTCAGCAACAGTATGCATTTAAACTTTTGGGAATAAAACTTGAATAGTGTGCGTAAGTACAAAAAATTATGAGACTGGGCTGTTATGTTTGAAATAATCCAATTTGGCAAAACAGATGTTTGCTTTCTCCAAAAACTAATTTTAATATCTTTTGAATATAAGTGAGAAAATTTTGATCACTAGGGAGAAAAAGTTATTGGAAAGCTATAAGTTTTGGACTGGATAATTCAAGATTACTTCAAACAATTTTGGGGTAAAACACAAATTTTCTGAAATATAACAGTAAACACATTTTGTAGGTAACATTGGTATTGGAATAAATTACTCACTAATTAGGAAAAACAGACAGTTGCAAACTTTAAAAAAACTATAGTTTAACTTTAAATGCAAAAAAATAAGTGCTTCATTTTTTGTCTGTGCCTGTGTATGTACACGTGTACTCAGAGACACATGTATGTATGTAAGTATATAAGTTTATCTATACGGTGATAGTTCAGTAAGCTTGAATTAGCAGTTATGCGAGTGTTTGGCAATGTTTTACTTGTAATGTAAAAACTTCACTCATCATTTTTTATTGTGTTTCATTGTCTTCTTGTGGTGATAAATTTTTCTCATGTAACCTAGATACAGTTTAACGAGGAAGGAATGGGTCAATGAATGACTGTTATCAACTCCGCAAGATTTGTTTTATGTTTTTCTTGCAGACAATTTGTATCCTTGTAGTTGTCCCTTCTGGCAATCCTCAACTGTCCATCTCTGGTGAAGATCCTAAAGTAGTGGAAGGAAAAGAGTTCAACTTTACATGCAGTTCATCTGGTGCAAATCCTCCTTCTGAATACAGATATGGTAAGTACCTTACTGCAACACACAGATTTGCAATGAACTTATTGCTGTGTAGTCATACATGTCTACCTGATGTGTTATGTTCTATAATGTATTAATAAAAGCATCGTTGGTTACAGAAATAGCCAGGAATGGAGAAGTTTTAGCTAACACCAATACATACACACCTGTGGAAGAAGACAGAGAGGGATTCGTTATAAGATGTACTGACATTGTACATGGCCGATTGAAAGACCATTATCCAGAGAGAGTTCTGGCTGAAATGGAGCAGAGACCATACTGTGAGTTGATGCTATTAAATACTAAATTGACTCTTGGCAACAGTTTTCTACATTATGAGCAATTAAAACCTTCCTGCGACCCAACGTAATCTATCCAAATTTTTAAGAAACTTAGATTATCGCAAGACAAAAAAGATATCGCTATAAGGAGACATAACTTGAAGGTTTTTTAACTTGTGACTTGTGTCAGCAATATTTAATGGCAGTCGAAAGCCAAAAAAAAATGCTTGCAATAAGCCATCTGTGAGATAGGGTATAGTTTAATAGTAGGGTTATAAATTGGGCAGCAGAAGGCAAAAGGCATCAGGTCTATAGGAGGAACTTTTTATGATCTATTTTATGCACGGGGTGGGTAACTTCTGGGTGATATTAGGCTAGCAACTCTTGATTGCGGAGAGTTTGGTGAGTATGAGGATTTGCGTGGGCTTAAGGGGCACAAAATTAGGATGTAGAAGTTGCGGATGATGCGCCAATGAGGAGTGATGATTTGAAATAGTATGTGAAATCAGAGCAAAAGTAAACCACATGGTCACACGTTTTTCAAAGAGTTATATGATGATACTAACATCAGAGTAAGTGATTTTATAGTGCTTTAAGCCAACTATTATAAAATGATGTTTGGTTGTATATATCCAATTTCGTTGAAACTTATTTGTATCCAACATACAGCTCATTTTTTCACATTAATCAGGATTTCATTCACATATCAACAACAGACACAAACTGGGAACTTGGCAGTCCATTACTTTGTTAACGCGCTCCACAAATCAATTAAAATGATAGATACTACTTAGTTTGGGCTACAAATTTCATCAGTATCCCAAATTGTCTAACGAGTATTGAGCATTACGGGGTGCTGGTGTTAGAGCTGCAAGGTTTACTGCAAAGTTATCGTTAGTTTTATTAAAACTTTCAATTCCTATTCTGTGCCTGCTATCAGACAAAATCGGTTTCAAAAACACTTTGATATGAAGCATGGGCCTACTAGACTTCCCATAGCAAAAAATAATCATCCCTACATGGTTTGATCGGAGTTACTTTTACATACAGATTTTCTTTGACCAAAAATCGAATCGACTCAATTGTAACCTCAACATTCAAAATTGACCAAAATCAACCATTGAGTCCTCACACTAACTATTGAGTTCTCACACTAACTATTGAGTCCTCACACTAACTATTGAGTCCTCACTCTAACCATTGAGTCCTCACACTAACCATTGAGTCCTCACTCTAACTACTGAGTCCTCACACTAACTATTGAGTCCTCACACTAACCATTGAGTCCTCACTCTAACTATTGAGTCCTCACTCTAACTATTGAGTCCTCACTCTAACCATTGAGTCCTCACACTAACTATTGAGTCCTCACATTAACTATTGAATCCTCACACTAACCATTAAGTCCTCACACTAACCATTGAGTCCTCACTCCAACCATTGAGTCCTCACTATAACTATTGAGTCCTCACTCTAACCATTGAGTCCTCACATTAACTATTGAGTCCTCACACTAACCATCGAGTCCTCATTCTAACCATTGAGTCCGTACACTAACCATTGAGTCCTCACATTAACTATTGAGTCATCACTCTAACCATTGAGTCCTCACATTAACTATTGAGTCCTCACTCTAACCATTGAGTCCTCACATTAACTATTGAGTCCTCACTCTAACCATTGAGTCCTCACATTAACTATTGAGTCCTCACACTAACCATTGAGTCCGTACACTAACCATTGAGTCCTCACATTAACTATTGAGTCATCACTCTAACCATTGAGTCCTCACATTAACTATTGAGTCATCACTCTAACCATTGAGTCCTCACATTAACTATTGAGTCCTCACTCTAACCATTGAGTCCTCACATTAACTATTGAGTCCTCACACTAACCATTGAGTCCGTACACTAACCATTGAGTCCTCACATTAACTATTGAATCCTCACACTAACTATTGAGTCCTCACTCTAACCATTGAGTCCGTACACTAACCATTGAGTCCTCACTCTAACCATTGAGTCCTCACTCTAACCATTGAGTCCTCACTCTAACCATTGAGTCCTCACTCTAACCATTGAGTCCTCACTCTAACCATTGAGTGTGAACTATACAATGAGCTGGTGGAGCGTTTAGCCATATAAAATACTAGAAGCTTGATGGGTAGGAGAGGCATGACTAAGTCGAATGCAGGATTAGGGGTTTATGGGGATGTGGGAGTGTAGATGTAGTGGGAGAGTGTGGCACTGAGGGTAGAGAGAGGACATCTACTGGTGTAAGACAAGTAAAGAGGAAGGGGCGGCAGGAATGAGTAGTAATAGCACGGTGTAACATGAGGAAGAAGGAAAGGCTCCAAAAAGAGTGAATCAGAATAAATAACTATAGTTGTTTTCGCCACCTGGATCGATCCGTACAATAAATTTAATAAATATTGTTCTTCACAATTTATTTAATGCGAATGGGTCGGTAGCAATATTTTTGATGGATCGCAAAATACCAAACTCATATTCATAGGTCGCGAACACTACTAATCCATAACAAAAAAATTAATATACACCAACGTGGGTGACATTTGATTCAAAGCAGTTCACTCTCGGCAACATTTATTATTATTTTATTGTTATATATTATTAATTATTATATATCTTTATTATCATAATTATTTATTAATACGATTTCCGTATACAATATTGATATATTGGAAACAAACTTGATCACAATAATGAATAAACAGAGCTATTTTGTTAAAACAATAAAGATAAATGTTATAGTTGGTCAAGAATGAATTGTTTTGAAATACACTTGTCAACCGGACAAGTGTAAAGCTGTTTATTCTTTGACTCGCTACCACTATCTGCTACTTACCGATGCATCATGCTAATAGTATCAACGAGGAATCAATGACACAATAACCGCAGCTGATGAATTGCCTACACATATGAAAATAATTATGCTCGCTACAATGCACATTGGAATTTTATGCCTCCACGTCTGTTCCGCATCGATGGATATTATTCCTTATTTTTACATATTAAAAATTAAATGCTTGGATCGATGCGTTCGACGCCAACTGATGTGGATCCAAAATATAATTAACAGCAGATGCTCATCGATCCAGGTTGTCAATACACCTTATAAATATGCTCATGACTTTTTCCTGCAATTTTAAACATGAAACAAACAAAAACTGACAGACATAATGCCTAATTTCTAGCTTTCACGCACAACCAATTATTTTATGACCACTTTCCACAGTCACTTACTCTCATATGCACTTATAGACTTGGCTATTTCTGGAGATGAGAACAGAACTAAATTGTTAAACCCCAACGTTGAGAATTATATGCACTGCGAAGTGTCTGGGTATGTTGGTGATGCAAGGATAACATACAGATGGTTCTGTACTGGTTGTAAATCTACTCACAGATCTCTAGTTATACCTAAATACTCTCGTACTTCCGGTGATGCAGAGACAATAAGTTGTACTGCTTCTCTACCATGTAAGTGTATTACAATCACTAGTTATGATGTTGAGAACAGTAGAATTTAATTTTTGCATTCCGTGTTCTCCTTTGTATTTTTCAAAAAAAAATACTACTCATTTACAGCATCACGTTCTGTCGCTATCCACTGGAATGTAACCTGGCTATCAGATGCTGCCCAACCACCAACAACCACAGCAGAAACCACTGTGCTGTCCACTGGTGCACCTACACCGAACATACCAGTTATTACTTTAGGAGTTGTCACAGGGATACTAGCTGTTGCATTATGTGCATTGTCTATTTCACACTTTAACTACCGAAAAAATGGTAATTACGTCAATTACCAAAATAACGATTGCATTTCATCTAAACTAAGTGTAAAAGTGGATTTTGAAAAGTACAAGAATAGAGTGTTTGGCGTATAGAAA
Organism: Cryptosula pallasiana; assembly: GCA_945261195.1. Classification (NCBI taxonomy): domain Eukaryota; kingdom Metazoa; phylum Bryozoa; class Gymnolaemata; order Cheilostomatida; family Cryptosulidae; genus Cryptosula; species Cryptosula pallasiana. Next base: position 14,163,175 of record OX183131.1, on the reverse strand, counting down.
AATTGTATGTTGAATCGGTTTACTTCTTAAGCAATTACCTCTTTTTTTCAAATCAGCTCTTCTTCCTAAACTAAGCAATAGTTTCATTTGCAATACGCAACAGTTGCGTATGAATAAAATATTGCTATGCTCTTGTTACGTAGACGAAACTCCTTATCATTGTAAATCAGGAATTTTACCGTGTATGTGTTTTAGGTAACCAAAACGTGGCACGTTCATTCAACCTTCTGTAAGTAACAACTCTTTTTACCCATCTGTAGTTCTTTGTTTCATATTCTAACATCGTTATAGTGTTCTCCTTAGTTTTTAATGAAGTGAAAATTTTTTTTGGGAATGTTATAGCAAGCAACGAGAGACTTCCATCCGACTAGAATGGACTGCTGGGCAAACGCAGGGAAGAAGAGTTACTTTTTCAGGTTGGTAACCTCTTAGCTCATTTATTGTTACGTTTTATGCCTATTCCTTTTTGAACAACAAGCACACTTTTCCGTTTTTGGTTGGCTAACTTAGCTAGTTAAATTTCAATGTCTGCTCTATATATAGGTGACACAGGTGATGGGTACACATATATGGATAACAGAAGGATGGAAGAGCACACATATGCTAATGCTGAACCTGAAAACCAAGAAGATTATGAGAACATGTAAGGAGAGCAACCTGGAAGAGCTCCACAGGCCAAGATGAATAATAATTGAGTACAGATATGTAATCCACGTTTTAAAGCCTTCCGTGTTTATTTTTTTTACCACACCGTTTTAGAATAGTTGATATTGTTCGCAAAATTTTATGATTATCCTTATCAATATTCTTCGTTTTTACTATATCTAACCATATTTGCATTTTATTCCCAGTTTAACTGCGCATAACTTTGGAAAAAATGCGTGATCACAAAGTATTTGTATTGCAAACTCATTTCACATGTTATTACTTACAAAAGATTTATTGAGCTTAACTGAGCTTTTAAAATATTCTATGCTTTCACTCACTTATTTGTAGTCTATTAGATTTTAACATTTAAATTTTAAATAAGACTTTTACAAACTTTATTTAGTACAACCTCTAACCAACAGCTAATAAAAGGTGCACGTAAATCTGTATTGGTAATGTTGTAAACAATACTGATGACACGATAAATGCATTGGGAAAATTAAATCTCAGTATATCCAATGGATACCACAAAAGTAGATGAAACAAAAGCTCTTTGTTACAACTTACTATTTAAAAATGAAACTTTGCTATAGAATATGCTGCAACAAAGTTCAGTGATCAAAAATAGCCTTAAGCCATCGGTAAATGAGTATATACTTACATACATGTAAGCTGCACTTGGATTGATTGATACCAAAACTTAAAAGCATGATTTCTCGGTGAAACTCGGAAAATATAGCGCGAAAACTACCAGATAATTGTAGGAGCCCCATGGGTACAGCGGAGTGATGTTTTAAACTTCAGATTTCAGAAGCAATTTCCAGTTTTCTGACTCAACTCTAGCATGTTCATAGTATAAATCAATAACATATGGTATCAGTCGCAGAAGTACTCAGCTGGGAAATTATTGGTAAGTATAATTGATGACTAAAATATGGAAGCACTTTACATTAATGTATCGTACTAAAGATGATACCGGGTGAGGGCTGAGGAGATAGTTCACTCGGTATCTGATGAACTATTAAGTCTGCTCTCTCAGCTTCCAATATGGCTTTGAAACAAGTTTATTGCTAATATTGAAATAGTTTTTCATTGAAATTTTGTTACAACAAAAGACAATTTCCAAAAATAAAGAATAAAAGGGAGGAAAGTCGGTAAACACATCCAAATCCTACTGCAGTAGATTTAGATGACATTTCATCTACTCCTTCACGCTCAATAATGTCTTTTTTACAGCTTTAAGCAGCTGTAGCTGAACCCAGCTTTATTTCAATGTCACTTGTAAGTATAAAACTGAATTTCCATAAATCATAAATCCCCATCCCCCTCGATAGCATCTTTACTCAAGTCTTCTGCCCTTGGTGATAATATTGCAAAATTCTCTATCCGAATGTCCTTTTACCACTCAGTATCAAGCATAAATGTTGAAAGTATTTGCTACCTTTGTTTGCCGACCAAAATACAATAAAAGTAGACAGATCTGCAGTAATTTTAAACAATAAACAATCACTGTGTTCGGAACCTGTTAGTGAACAAAAAGTAGCTGGCTGAATAACAAAAAAATTATCAACAATCATTTATGTTTTTGTTTGTTTTTGTGGACCAGTAATTTTGCCTTGACTATACTACAAAATTGTTAAAATTGCTAAAATATACTAAGTAAAAATTGGGGACTTTACAGAATAACTTTCATAATAACGATGACATTTTAATTTGATGTTGACTATTTAAAAGCAGGTATTTATCCTGCTTATGATTTGCTCGATATGCTAAGTAGTAATATATGAGCAGATCTCCCTACCAAGTGTTTTTTTGTGGATTTGATCTTGGAGTTTAGGCAATGGGTTACGACGTTGGATGAATTCGCCGAGTTTATATTGTATTTCATTTGAGGGGTACTTGAGTGGCATTTGAGTGGCATTTAAGTGGCATTTGAGTTTTGATTATTTTTTTACTTAATTTGAACTTATAGCATATAGATTTTGAATGCATGACATTCAAGTTTTGATAATTTTTTTACATAACTCGAACTCATATGATATTTTGAGAGAGAGGAAAGAAGAATGAGGAGATATAACTACATTGAATCAATATATGATTATATACATTTATTACATAATAAGTAGCAAAATATTCTTGTATAATATAGCTAGAGTTAGTAAATACTAAGTAATACAAAGCACTACAACTTGTAATGACAATCAATGGATGATAGTCTTTTTCTTTACAATGTCGTCATTGTTGTACTGATGTTATAACTTAGGAAGGAAGACTTCTGTTCTATGTACTTTTGATTCCATAATGAACTAAAATAAAAAGTTATGTATTAGTATAGGATGATTAAACAAAAATGTAAAATAATTACATGAATTTGAATTATAGTTCTTTTTACATTGGTTAGTTAACATTATATAGTAAAGGGAAGTAACTCACCAAGTTATATTGTTCGGTTTGTTTTTTCTTGAGCATAATTTTCATCAAGTGTTTTTGATTCTCTCTCTTCTATCTAAAGCAAAACAAAAAATAATTGCTTTATAAATAAATATTATCTAATTGGAAGTATTACTTATATCAGTTAGTTTACATTAAATAAAAAATACTCACTATGTTGTCTTGTCTGACATGCTCTTTTTGAATATAGTTTTCACCAGGGGGTGTTGGTTCTCTCAAAGATGTAGAAGATGTGTTTCCCACTCCCATTGAAAGCACTAAGACCTTGTTCTCAACAACCTCATCTGTAGTAAAGTACTTCATCTCGTTGGAATCATCAAGTTTGTTGGATAGGTTTTGAGCCGTTTCTATCGCTTGTAATGCTGTGAATGTGATTATATCATGTCGATGATAACCAAATCTACTAACTTCACGATTTCTTACAAGTATGACTCCTGTTCCAATTCGTTTGACGTTGCTAGCATGTTTTTCAGGTATATATAGAACTCCCATCATCAAACCATCATATTGCAAACATCTGTAGTTTACCAGTAGCGCATCCATCACCACTTCTCCATTAGGTAATGTTAACTGAGTTGACATTTGAGGAGATTCAAAACTGATTACACTTCCAACAGCAAATTGAGAGAGTGTTGCGATACGAACCATACTGATCAACTGAGTAGGTGTTTTTTTTTTTATTAATCTACTTAGCTGTTTAGCTTCCTCAAGGGAAATATTGGATGGGAAGTTGATAGGGTGAAAGATTGGATGCTTGTCTGAATCGAATCCCATAAAAACCGCTAGTTTTGGAACATCTGGTTGTGTTGGAGCTAATTTGTTGTAATCCTCATTTCTCACCATAGACCTCACTTGTCGTCTGTTGCCAAATGTTTCGACATTGTAGTGGATAATGCATAAGTTTTTATATACATCCTCAGTTGGTCTTTCGATGGAGATTATCTCGAGAAGTGATGGCGTTTGATTTAAGTGAAGCGGTTGAAACCTTCCAATCATTACTCTGTCATTGGTATCGCAAGAATTGAGCAAACTAGCAGCATTTTTTGACAAGCAGGAAAGATGAGAAGGAGATGGTGCTTTCAAAGTCCAAGTATAGTCAATCGTTTTATTTCTATCCGAATCCCATGGCTTTGGTCGAATTGTTTTCAGTTTCCTTCTTATTATATGTGAATAGGAGGGATATTTTCTTTATCATCAGAGTATGGTTCGAATGTTGAGAGAAATGAGGTATTACGGTCTTCATTCATATTCAGAGCGTTCAGTCAGAAGTTGGAACTGAAAAGAGAGTAAAAAATATGTAACAGATGGCTGGAATTTGAAAAATATTTTGAAAAGAATAAACTAACTAGATATTTATAAAATAAACACATAATCAAAACCATAATAATTTTTCTGATGCATTATGGTGAAACTATTTGATCTTTTATTATTAAGAACAAAATATTAAAACATAAAATTAACTTTCTGAAGTATTATAGCAAATCTAGTTGAAGTTTTTTATCAATATATGTTAAAGAATTATTTAGTGATTCTCACCTTATTGAATGAAAGTCTTCCTATAGTTTCAAGTAAATGTAGTAGTTGCTGTGTAGATGTTGCTTCTTTGCTAGCTATTGTAGAACTGGATGCTTTCTGTGTGAAAACAGTGGTTCTTAAATAGCTAAAGCTGTACTAATTAACCCTATGAAAAAACATCTCGTGAAACCTTCTTTATAATATATCTATGACTCAGCAGTTTTTCACGCGATATTCCCGCGAAAGCATTGGTTTTTATTCGCGTGAAAATAAAATTTTCACTCCCGCGAAAGCAACGGTTTCCATTTGGGTGAAAATAAAGTATTTATTCCCCCGAAAGCATTGGTTTGTATTCGCGGGAAAATAAAATCTTTATTCCCGCGAAAGCAACGGTTTCCATTCGCGTGAAAATAAGTTATTTATTCCCGCGAAAACATTGGTTTGTATTCGCGGGAAAATAACATTTTTATTCCCGCGAAAACATTGGTTTGTATTCGCGTGAAAATAAAATATTTATTCCCGCAAAAGCAACAGTTTCCATTCGCGTGAAAATAAATGATTTATTCCCGCGAAAGCATTGGTTTGTATTCGCGGGAAAATAAAATATTTATTCCCGCGGAAGCAATGGTTTCCATTCGCGTGAAAATAAGTTATTTATTCCCGCGAAAACATTGGTTTGTATTCGCGGGAAAATAAAATATTTATTCCCGCGAAAGCAACAGTTTCCATTCGCGTTAAAACGAATTATTTATTTCCGCGAAAGCATTGGTTTGTATTCGCGGGGAAATAAAATGTTCATTCCCGCGAAAGCAACAGGTTCCATTCGTGGGAAAATCAATTATTTATTCCCGCGAAAGCATTGGTTTGTATTCGCGGGAAAATAAAATTTTTATTCCCGCGAAAGCAACGGTTTCCATTCGCGTGAAAATAAGTTATTTATTCCCGCGAAAGCATTGGTTTGTATTCGCGGGAAAATAAAATTTTTATTCCCGCGAAAGCAACGGTTTCTATTCACATGAAAATAATGCTGATTCATAGCAGTGCAACTTAAGCTATATAAGAAGCACTGTTTTCATACAGAAAGCATTCACTTCATCGTTAGTAACTGAAGGAACAAGATCTACTACATCATCATCTACTACAGCACTCCTTCTTCATCATTTGAATTACATAAGAAACAGCTGAAGTTCAAACAACTATGTGTATAATTCATCTAATTCAAAGAAAACAAGTCTTAATTTGTGATGTAAGTATTTATATTTTGTTTTAATTGTAATCAATTTAAACGTGAAGACATTTTTCTGAAAAACAAGATTATTCACTATTTAAGATATCAAAAAATGTTGTATGTAAGTTTTAATTATGTTTTATTATTATTATTATTTCAGGACTTCGAAATGAAAAAAGTACTCCTTCATCCAAATTTTCTAGAAAGTAGCTCAAGTTCAAACAAGTAGGAATATCATTCATTTTAATTCAAAGAAAGACAAGTCTTCATTTCTGATGTAAGTATTTACATTCTATTACAATAGTAATCAATTCAAGTATATTGAAAAAAATTGAAACTTTAGTCTTTTTTATTTTTCGCTATAAAGCATTATCATTTTTTTTTTAAAATAACAACGAACTAGATCAAAGGGAAAGAACTTTCCAACAAAACTTCAACTTGAGTAATAACTGAAGCTACTACTTATATTATATATAAATAATGTGTCGAATAACAAACAACAGATATGTAGCAAATACTATTTATAACGAAAAAAAAGAAATGCGAAAAACTCGGAATTGTTTTAAAAATACTAAAGACTGCACTGAATGGATAGATGATAGTTTACTCGTTACTTCATCGTTGTTTTTACAACGAACTTTTCCTGATACCACCACAATAACTTATGTCGTCGCAACTTATCCGGATAATCACTGTAGTCTTTTGTCATTAAAATTACAAAAAACTATTGCGCAACTTTCCCCAATGGACTTTTTCAAGTTCATTTGCAATGAACTCTCTTTTTATGAAAGAGAGACTTTAATGCTTGATAAAGGTTATCGAAGAAAATCATTTCTTACAAATTGGAGACAAGTAGGTAAACATTGTGGTGAAAACATGGCTGGAGCTGGTTTCTACAACCTTGAAAAAGACAACGCTGTTCGATGTGCTTTTTGCCGAGGGGTATTACTAAACTGGAAGGATGAAGATGAACATCCGATGAAAGAACATGCTAAAAGTTTTCCGTTTTGTCGATTTGTTAGAGGATTTAATACTCACAATTGTGTGTATAGACCTAGAAAACTACTTGCAGATGAAATGAAAAACATCTCAATTGTCAAAAGTTATACGATGGAAGAACAAAAAACTAGAAGAGGAGATTTAACTGCAGAAGTATTACCTCTAGGTATATCAATTGATCGTGCTGGTACACCACGTTTTGCTACTGAAACATCTAGAGAAGACAGTTTCAAACAATGGAAGGGTAAAGTCTCCATGAAACTCCTTTCCAATGCAGGTTTCTACTATACTAAGTTCGGAGATAGTGTAAAATGCTTCTTTTGCTCAGGTGAACTTAAAGAATGGGAAGAGAGTGATCTACCGTGGGAGGAACACTGTCGATGGTTCCCTGACTGTTATTTTTTACTCGGGAGTAAAGGTGAAGAGTATGTTGAGGATGTTTACATGCGAACAGACAAAGGCAAAAGGTGTAAGCGAGGGGTTGAAAAATATCGAGAAAAAGTAAAACAAATAACGCTCAACAATGACACCGAAGAAATGAAACTTATTTGCAAAAAACTAGGATACAGTCAAAACGTTATCGAACAAGTTTTAGTGTTAAATGGAAAACCTTTTGAGCGAATAGGTTTTATGATTGAAGCCTTACATACTTTTGAAAATGATTTTACATCTGTTGAGAATTCGTCAACACTGATAAAAAATGATGCTAAAACAATTGATTCGTTAAAAAAAGATAAAGATCAGACTAAGCAAAGCAAACTTGCTCAATGTGTGTCTGAGTCACATGAAAAAAAAGTAATTGCAAATCATATCTCTCTTCCATGTGGTCATCTCATTTACTGTAGTGAGTGTAAGGAAAAAGCACTCACTGAATGCTCATCAGAAGTAAAACCTTGTCCAATCGATGGTTGTCAGGTTGAAATTAAAGCATTTATGAAGATCTACATGAGCTAGCATAACAATTAACCTCAAAAAAAAAGAAAAAGTAATGAATGATTAAATAGGTATTTCAATTTGAAAACGGATCATTCGCGTTTTGTAATTTAACGGAATAACAACAAATATGTTACGTGTTGAAGACTTTGCTCACCAAGAAGCTTCCGATGCTATAGGATCTAAGACTTTTTTGGCTGAGGTTTCTGATGAAATGTTGAGGATTTATTTTACGGAAGAATGTGTATACTGTGTACTAGGAGGAAGTTTTTACAAGCAAGCAACCAATCTATCACTGCTAAACTGTTACTGTTCACACGTTGATGATAAATGTATCACTTGTAAAAGATATGCTGAAATGGTTGAAGGTGCTACACCTACCAAAAAAGAATTGGGTGATGCTATCGACTGGATTGATAGAAGACAAGTTTTGAAAAACGCTAAAATGGGTTTTTTGGTGCATGATGAATGGATTAATGCTTTTTTGGATCTTTCCTCTGATGATTTGAAGTCTCCCTTTATGTTAACAAATTTGAGAGCATGATCAAATCCCTACCTATTACCTACTAGTCAGAGCAAACTGGCTTATCAACGACTAAAGGATAAATTACTTGCGATAGCAGAAGGATATCCATATGCTTATACTCCTGAAGAAAAAGAAGACTCAGTCAACCCAATAATACCTATTGATTCGACAAGTATATCTGAGGACTCATAAAAGAACTGCTACAAAAAATGTTGCTTCATTTATCTCTGAACTACAGAAGAAACATGAGTGGAAAAACTGAAGGATTCAAGTCAATTGCTACATTGGCTGATTTTGTTCCTAAGTTCATAAGGACTCATTTTGAACACATTCCTTTAGAGCGTTCGAATCCTCTTTTTGTTCAACTCATCACCGAAGAAGTATTTTATTTTGTGTTAGGATTCAATCTAGTTCGTAAATCAATACAAAGCATACTTTTGAGCTGTAATTGTATTTCAAGAGCAAATCCTCTCGAATGCTTAAACTGTTCTAGGAGCTTTGATCCAAAAGTATGCTGTCCGCAAGACAAGTTGATAGATTTTGAAGATCTCAAAAGAGCGATCGAACTGATTGATATTAAGCAATGTTTGAAAGATGCTGAACTAGGTGATTTGATAGATATTTCGATTTTAAGAGGTTTGACTTCATTTCGCTGGACAGGAACACATGTTCTTTTGTCTCAATCTCGATTGGAACCATACTTACATTTTGGTAGCCACTTTGATGAGATTGTTTCACATCTTCAAAATCAGCTCAGAGAGCTGAACAAACCACTAGCCGCTTACATATAAATAGAAAGAACATCAAGAAAGAAAGTATTCAACTTTCAACACTGAAAGCAAAAACATTTTAAAAAATGAGCTGCGTATTTATCTTGCTATTAGCACTAACATTTCCCAATGTTAGTGGAGTATTCTATACCAATGAAATTGATGAATGTATAGCCGGAGTTATGGATAAAAATGATGTCTTGGTTTTTTCACCTTTCGAAAGGACTATACGATATAAAGATGAAAATGGAACAAACTGTGTGCGACTCTACCCTCCTGACTTATTATATTGTGGTTTTTTCATCCCTCAAAGTGCTTCTTGGATCTGCAAGGACACAACTTCTACAGATTCTGTGTCTTGTAATACTACAACAAAATATGTTTTGAATCAAGAGGAATGTGAAATGGGTATTACAAATAATACGGAAGGACTTACTCAAAATACAAAAATATATCGAAATGGAAATTTATGTGCATTTCAATACAACCGCGAACGTGTGATCTGTCCAATGAGAAGACAATTTATGACATACAAATTTGCATGCGTGCAATGTGTTCATTCCGATCATTCGATCAACAAGGAACCAAAACCAGTTAACATCACTAACATCAAAGATTCATCACTTTCGACTTTTGACAGTTTCAAAACTAGTGGAGTGTATTATAGCAACGAAATTGATAAATGTCTAGCTGGAGTTATGGAAAAAAACGATGTCTTGGTTTTTTCACCTTTTGAAAGGACTATACGATATAAAGATGAAAATGGGGAAAACTGTGTGAGACTCTACCCTTCTGACTATATATATTGCGGTTTTTTCATCCCTCGAAACGCTTCTTGGATCTGTAAGAGTAAAGATTCTACAGATACCGAGGAATCAATTTCAGCTAACATCACCACCATCAATGATATCGAAGGTGTAAATGAGGAATCAAATCCAGCTAACATCACTAACATCAATAAAATCGAAGGTGTGAATTCAACATTTTCGAGTTTCGACAGTTTCAATGTCAGCGAAGTATTTTATGCCAACGAAATCGATGAATGTATAGATGGAGTTATGGAAAAAAATGATGTGTTATTTGTTTCACCTTTTGAAAAGAGTATTCGATATAAAGATGAAAATGGAACAAACTGTGTGAGACTCTATCCTTCCAACTATTTACATTGTAGTTTTATTATCGCTCAAAACTCTTCTTGGATCTTCAAAAGCAAAACTTCTACAGATACCCTGACCTGCAATACGCCAACAAAATACACTCTGAAACAGGAGGAATGTGCAATAGGGGTTAAAAATAATACGGAAGGTCTTACTAAAAATACAAAACTATTTTGGAATGATAAATTATGTGTATTTGAATACAACGCCTCACGTTTGATTTGTCCACCAACAGAAGTGTTTGAGTCAACCAACTTTGCATGTGTGGAATGCAATCATTTGACCAATGAGAAGCCGAAAATAGCTACTATCATCACTAACATCAATGGTATTGAAGGTGTAAATTTGTCATTTTCGAGTTTTGAAAGTTTGAAGTTTATTCAAAACAAGATTATCATCAGTATCACATGTCAAGGAGATAACAAAGACAAATGCAATCCCAAGGTTATATATATAGAACTTTAGTTGGAGCATATTAACCAAAGTCCACCGAAATGCAAGACAGTTAACCCTAAATGATGAAAGCATAAACTAGGTTAAAAGTCTCTCTCTCTGAATAAAAATGAAATATCGAATCTATCTTCTATTATTCCCAATCCTAAGCGGTTATTGTCTTGCAACAGAGATTCAACCATTCACTTTATCTCATAGACAGTCTGGATGTTTTTTGGGAACTCTTAATATGGAGGCGGTTAATTCAGTAACTCATATTTTAGGAAAAAACTTAAAATATCGTATGCATATACTCACATGTTTCATGCAGTTTTCTCACCAACGTAGAACCTGTGACACTTATGATATGTGGCCTCAAGAATACTTTGTTTGCAAAACCGATGAAGCTTTAAATTACATTCGTTTATACGACGAAGGATAACTACCTACGATTCGAAGAACAACTTCAACAATCACCACAACTCCGCAGACGACGACGACAACAAAAATTACAAACGAGTCACTAGTTCCAGCTTTATCACCATCAATTCCATCTCTTCCACAAGCTCTGGGTTTAGTCGATTTAATTTAGGAACACCCAAGCCCTACAAACTCTACTATATACAATTATGAAGAAATCGAAACAACTACTGATTGTGTGTGTGATAGATACATCATATGCGAAAACAATTCAGCAGCAATTACAAATTCAACACCATCGATTTATAGAGTTTTTATTTATAATGACTTGGAGGATTTTTCAAAACTTTCTCTATCTATATTGGAAGATAGTAAACTTAAACTTGAAGAAAATCTTGTCATCGTGATTGAACCTGAATGTGATGATATTTCTTGTAAAGTCATCAAATACTTTACAAATTAAAAAGTTTTTATAGACTTTAACACTATATATTCATCCTATTACACTTTATTATGATATATATTTTATTACATTCTCCAGTAAGCAAATAATGTAATACTTATTATGTAATAATAAAACTATAACAATAACTATAGCGTTGTAGATGGTTATATCATATACAAAAACAATTCAGTGGGAATTACAACTCCATCAAAAATGTTGTCATATGAGTGCCATACATTCAAAATCTAAATGCCATATAAGTTCAAATCAAGTAAAAAAATAATCAAAACTCAAATGCCACTTAAACGCCACTCAAATGCCCCTCAAATAAAATACAATATAAATTCGGCGAATCCATCCAACGCCGTAACCCATTACCTCAACTCCAAGACCTAATCCACAAAAAAACACTTGGTAGGGAGATCTGCTCATATATTACTACTATGCTATAAGAATTTATTGAAAAATTATGTTCTTCTAAAGTATGTTTTGTTTTATATGTGACATATTGAAGTACAAATACTTATTATTCTTGGTCCTTGTTCGATGAAACTGTGACGAGTGTAATAGGTGCTTGAAATTGACTTTTTATTGCTCTGAAAATCTTTGTCAACAGTTGAAGCAAATCAGAACTGGGACACAATTATCGGCAGACTGGATGATATCCAGATAGTATCATTGCATCAAGTGGAATGGAGAGAGCAACTGTAAAATGTCAAAAAAGTCTGAAACCTTCCACAGTACACAATACTAACTGGAAACGTGTTATAGTTTCAACAGCACAGGCTTTAAATAAGAGAAACCGAACGCCATTACCTAGCAACTGTAATGGATAAACGACTTCAACACTTTGCCCAAGTCGCCGTAATCAATTTTTTTTACAATGCCAAATTTTGTTAATCAACTTATATCAAAATGGCTACATTCAATTTAATTTAATACATTTGTTTTAACTTTTATCTATTCATGTGTTTTCCAATGTTGTAGTAATAACAGAGTTGGATTGCACAATGAAACTGCTTTTGCTCCTTAGTTGTTAACTATGAGCATGCAAAAAGGAAAACACCTTAAGACTTGATTTCATAATGAGAGTGAAGGTCGGAGACTAACCTGGGTTGATTAAACATATATTTTTCAGTTGGTGGGAGTTATCCAGGCTTTAGTGAGCTATGAATACAGGAGAGAAGTATAAAGGCAGCTTAAAGTGCTGAACATTTGGATAGAATTTCTCAACTGCTTTAATAATAACCGAAATAGGGGTAATCAGTGTTGCAAAGAATTATTGCGATGCTCAAAAAATAACGTTTGTATGAGCTGACGTATCACAATCATCTTCTTGTTCAAATACTTCAACAAACCTGCCACATAATGTCCTTTGAAGTAATTCACTCTTATCTTAAATTATTAAGTACGCCAATATGTCCCTTTTTACTATTACATCCAATTATCTCACTCATTTTATCTCCCATGCTGTTCTATGCTGTTTTTCGCTAGTGAGCAACTGCTTGTTGTAAAATGTAGTAAAAAGTCTCGTTGGGATAGGTAATCTAAATTGAGAAATGCAAAATGATTAATTCTTGATGCACCAATCGGTATGCTTTGTACCATTGATTGTCCTTACCTCATAATTTGTACTGAGATCAATCCTCAGTTCTGTCATAAAAAAATTTAAACAACATAGTCTAAACTTAAAAACCAAAATTAATAAGTGAAACAATAATGAACTGCCCTAATACAGCACATTTTGGCTATAAATTTACCCTCCAAACTAAATATATTTCCACAAAAAAGACCCACAAAGAAAAGTTCCTTAATGCATGAATCAAAGAGTGACATGTCCTTAAGAGACTTGCTGGGCAACAAAAAAATTGAAAATTGTCAAAAAAAAGTTCATACGGATGAATTAAAAAATGAATCAATTTGCTTAAAAATGCCCCGCAGTTTTAGTTGGTTTTAGTTGCATAGTGCAAGCAGTAATTGAATTGTGGGATGAAGGATTTTTTATGAACTTACTATAGAAAACACATTAAAAAGCATCAAGAAAAATAGATGAAGACTATGCCAGCAGCTTAGCTGAGGAGTTCATTTGCTTAAGAATGTAAAACTCAACTTTTAGGAGAATATTTGAGCAGCTACTAGTAGTTAAGAGAAGCTGCAGTAGGCCATGTCTTTCTGTGTACTTAAGCAATCTTTGCCATAATGCTAAGTGTTTGGCACAATAGTGTATAGTATAATACATGTATGATATTGGGAAAGGATAAATGGATGATCACAAATGGGCAGATTGCCAAACGTCAATCATACACTGTTTATCAACTACACTGCAACTTTATGAACAGAGGAATTTCAGTAGGTTGTTAGGTTTGACATGTGGGTGAAATAAATACTGTTCTGTTGTACATATCAAAGAAATTATCGTTTGGGTAGATTTTACTATAGACTAATTGTCCCGTGGGTTGCCTCAGTTACACTTGGTCTCAGTTGACATAATATTGGTAGATGGCTGAGTCTAGCGGGAGTCAGAGTTGAGTCTAGGTCGGGATAAGTTCTAGTCAAGGAAAAGTCAAGAACAAATTGGGGTTGAGTCAAGGTCGAGTTGTAGTCAAGTCTACATCACCCTACGCTGAGTTGTCTATAACTCAGACAAATGTTACAGGTTCAAGTTGGTGGTTTTGAACTTGTAAAGCACAACTGATCCTTTCACTCTATGTCTTGAGTTGTTGTGTGGTAAGACACTCAATCAAGATGTTGAATTTCCATTTAAGTTTTTCTCTTTATCTGAATGCAATAAAAACTTGATTAATGCCGTGAAATATTCACCATAATATATGAGTAGGTAAAACGAAGGTTATATGGAAACTTTTCAACCGTTACAAAATGTTCTAACTCTGAGAAAATGAAAGTTCAGTAAAAGTGTTGCATCCCGATCAAGTCACAGTGTGGTAAATTCTGCCGCCCACACAACAGAACCACCAACTGTTCTCCAACGGCTGAATGCAGGCAGACACCTTATTTGCCTGCACAGTGACTCAGTCAGCCTCTACAGGCCTGACAACCACGATATCCACTCACCACAGAGGAACCTGTGCCGGTATGCCCACAGGTAACTGTTATGGAGTATCTCAACTCCACAACTAATGGTGAGCTCTCAGCTCAGATGTATAACCGATTGCATTCGAGTCTATACATTTATTGCCTTATTCAAACCAGTATAAGAGCAATGGTAGTAGTGGCAGTAAGTGGCAAAAGCAGATGGCATTCGGCAAATGGAAAAGAACACAGTCGAGCTCGGCATTATATTTGCCAAGCAACAGGAAGGGCACATGAAGCAGTCTACTGGTCTACTTTAAAAATAGACCAATCAAGCAATATATATAGGTATGCGAATGGTACACACAAGAGATATATATACAGTGCAATCAAGTAATAGGCATAAAGCTAATAATAGATGGAGACCAGAGGTAGGGGGCGGAGTTAATAGTCCCATAGCCCACATAGTTAGTCACTAGGTGTCTCTCTATCTCTTGAGTAGGTCCTTGGTCTTTTAAAAGGTTTTTTTTCAATATCAGGAATCAATTAAACTCACCAAGAGCATTACTATAATGTCGTATCAAAAGCATTGTTCTAGTCAGTACACAAATATTGTAGAGGATTTGGTAGCGTGTGACTAAGTTCCATCACAATCCTCCATCTTTTCGGTCAGACCGAACAACTACGAGGTGCCACTGCCGGTTGTGCTATCTTATGACAGCCTCCAGAGCTTCAATAAGCTAACAGATCCGGTCTTAGAGAGGGAGGGGAGGGTCCTCTCTATAGATAGAGAAGGACCGAAGGAATCCGGTGGGAAGTATCTCAATGACAGAGATGGGCAAAGGGATCCAGACTATCTCGTCAATAGAGGAAAGCCAAGTGCAACAAGAAGAGTTTCAGTGTAATACTCTTTTTATTGGTCAGCATTGCTCCAACTGCGCTAAATCAACTGGCCCAGCCTAACTTATGCATATAATAAAAAAACAGAAACTGGTGCGGCGCACCAGAAAAAGTTCTGTGTGTACCAATATAAAGCGATAAACTATAACACATAAACACACGTGAATAACAATATTCAATACAAGGTAATACGACATTAGTTCAAGCTTTATCTTCATTTTTCGTACAATTATACCTTTTGTTCGAAGACAAGGGGAGATAGTGTCCAACAGTATATATAATTACTTCCTATAGCATAATCCCTATACACCACACAATGCAATTAAATATAGTTATGTACAATGTTCAGTTGTAAAAGTTCAATGTAAAAGTTTCACTTGTCCTTCTTTTCTGTGCCTTGGTCTCTATGTTTGGCTTTTAGTTCACCAGCACACCATCCGGATGCTTAAACTTGCAAATCTATCACCATATAATCTTAGACTTGATACGCCCTCTTAAAAACACTATTCTACAGTCTAAAGGCTTGTAAAACTCAAATAATCTAATTGACAACTCGGCTATATATGAACTATTCAATACACGGCCGATTACAGTCTTGAAATAAATGTAATAATAACCGCCGCAATTAAATTAACTTTTCTCTCCGGCTCAGACGCAGCTTCAGTCTCCTCTCGAGGAGCCAACCAGAGTTGCAAAAGCTTTTTCGTCCAACTTTTTAATTTCGTCTGAGAATACTTGAAACATCTTGCTGTTTACTCTGGGCAATAGCTCATCTCGTTAATGTATAGCAATCTCATCTCAACAACAAAAGTAAGTTGAGTGCATATTGCCTATAAAGAGTATGAAGCATAAAAAGAGTAAGGGATGTGTAGTACAATGCTTTATGTTTGCATATGCATATATTGTATGCAGGTTCGAGTGCTAATGTATAATTCAATTGAATACGCATTTAACACAATGCAATGTTTATCTTTCCCTTTGACGTACACTAGACCAGTTCATGTAACGCAATATACTTTCTGCGAGTGGGCGTGTCTTTTAAGTTAGTAATTAAATGATTTGCGCAAATGTAGTTGCAAGGGCAGTACTACTAGGATTATATGACACATCTGTCATCTATTACTACTACATATAACCACTCACTACTACTACACTGTAATGTAAGTACATGCGCCAAGTTTATCTGGTTATTTAGTAATATATTGTGTTGTAAAATATAATTGGGCTGTTTCAACGAGCGTTGGAAGTTTCAGATACTGTACACCTGTATAAACTGATTGTCTCCCAAATCTGAGAGACTGCAAACATGATGGGTTTCTGAATGTGCTGTTCCTATATCAGTTGTCTACAGTGATGTCTTTCCCTCGGCATACTAGCAGTAGCTAGCTATTTCTACCAGAACTGGAATATAATAATTAACACTGGAGACATGATGCAGGCTGTGACTGAGTGAAACCTCACAATCATTTTTGTGTGAACAAAACTGGTATAAACCATCTCATTTTTTAGTCATTGGGCTTAGCCAATCTCCCCCATTCTACTTGGTTGTAGTAGGTGTATTTGCAGGCTGGATTGATGTACCTCTGCTATTACTTATATTTGGGGACCATATCGGTGGGTGGAAAATGCATCAATCCAGTCGTTTACATTTTACTATATAACAATAAGAAATAATATCCTTTGATCGGATCAGATTGCGAAGATATTCAATTATTGTGTTTGTTGTAGTTATCAGATTTATTTTCACACGTGTAAGTAATTCATCAAGGATGGTTATCAAGTCGTTGATTCCTTACTGGTATTCATAGCCACAGTCATATACATATGTGTATAAGACTGTTCTCATAGCATGATACTACTTAAGTAGCACATAGAGTCAAAGAATAGATGACTTTACACTTGTCTGGTTGATAATGTTTAGTTTGAAGCAATTAATTCTAGACTAACTATAACAATAATAACAACATTTTTCATTAACTTTTTAATGAAATGGCTCTGCTTTATAATATCATGATCAATTTGTTCACAAAACGTTATAATTGTGGATGACAATCATAAAATTTTATAACAGTAAACAAAACGTGTAATTCATATTGTTAGTAGATAATTATAAAATGATAATAACGACACGTAACTTCTTTGGAATGACTGACACCCCCATGGATATGTTTTGATTTTGAATGACGGATTAGTAGTTTTTGCGAGACGTATAAAAATGCATTGCAAGTTAATTTTAGTTCTCTTACAGGGACGTTTTTTTGTGATCCACGTAATATGGTGTAGTGGATTTTCATGACCACATTTTTTGTGCTAAGGTTTCCCTGACACTCTGCCAGGTATGCCTGCTTTGAGTCTGGCACTGCCAGAAATCTTCTGAAAATACAGGTGTCAACCCGGCTGGCCCTGCAGCTACTACTATCAACCATGCAGCTACCACTATTGACCCTACAGCTACTACTACCGACCCAGCAGCTACTACCACTGACCCTGCAGCTACCACTACTGACCCTGCAGCTACTACTACCGACCCTGCAGCTACTACTACCGACCCTGCAGCTACTACTACCGACCCTGCAGCTACTACTATTGACCCTGCAGCTACTACTACCGACCCTGCAGCTACTACTACCGACCCTGCAGCTACCACTACTGACCCTGCAGCTACTACTACCGACCCTGCAGCTACTACTACCGACCCTGCAGCTACTACTACCGACCCTGCAGCTACTACTATTGACCCTGCAGCTACTACTACCGACCCTGCAGCTACTACTATTGACCCTGCAGCTACTACTATTGACCCTGCAGCTACTACTAGTGACCCTGCAGCTACTACTACCGACCCTGCAGCTACTACTATTGACCCTGCAGCTACTACTATTGACCCTGCAGCTACTACTACCGACCCTGCAGCTACTACTACCGACCCTGCAGCTACTACTACCAACCCTGCAGCTACTATTACTGAGCCTGCAGCCAATCCAAACAGTGTCGGGGAGGAAAGAACAAACATAGCCTAATAGACCAGACTAGTCTCAGAAGATACAGAAGCCTGAATACCCAACATAACCATCATCAAAGTTGCCAGAAGTCTTGAATCCCAATCTATAACAGCCTAAGAAATCTGCCTACGTTGCACCATCACTTCCTGGGCTGCGACTCAGCAGTATTGCTTTTAAAGTTCTGCCCCCCTCTTCTGGGAGCCTTATTTATCTAACCTTATTTTAACCTATCCAACTACTTGCTAATTATAATCTAATTGTTGGTTCGCATATTTATGTTCTACTTATTTGTTATTTGTCACCTCTAAAATTAGGCCAATGATTCCCTGTGCCTCTGCCAATGAAAAACAGAGTTTTACTTACAGTCCTTGCACTTGTATCAGGATACTGCTTGTGATTGTACCAAGTAGCGAGATACTTTGTCACTATTGTTTTACATTTGTTTTTTTTTTAAATAATAAAGTGTTTATTACTCTGAAGCATTAAACAGCGAGTCTAAGCCGTGGGCTCTGTAACAGTTGTGGAGTTGGATATACTACTCCGTTGAATTTTATTGCTAAGTAACCTCTATTGGAGTGAGGTTTTGTGAGTGGCATTTTGGTCACTCCTACCACCTCCCCTTCCCCCAACCTTGACAACAATATTCCTGCTGACCCCTTTGCATTAGGAAAAACTGTGAGAAATGTTAACTATTCCAGTTATTGCACGGATCGATCGGGACCACAGATGCACCTAATAACCTGCAACAGATTATTTGTCAATGAAGGAAGCTTTTCATTACTACAAACCCGGCATTTAATTTTCCTCTTGATACATTTGCTGAAAGCAACCAGTTATGCTTTTCTATCACTTTTTTACTGCCTTCTATTGATGATTCGATATCACTGTATATTAACACTTCTGTGAGCTGTTTGTACTGTGTTGCTGTTTTAGAAAACATGATGCAAGTGACCTTATGCAATGTTCTGTTAATTTTCTTGATGGCTGCATTTGTTCACGGTATGTTCAACTATTGTTTAACAATTTTCCTGGGTTCTCATTATTAGCTTATCTTTCATTTTGAAATTGCTAATGTATAAAATGTGGTTTGTGCACATGATAGAGAACTTTTTGCTCGCTATGGAAAACACACTGAGCAAAACCTAATAGATGAAACACTAAAAGTAGGAAAGGCAAAGTACAATAATAAACTTTTCCCTAAATTTCTTACATAAACTTGACTGTCTCTTGCTAAATACCTGTTAACCTTTGGAAGTTGTTGCAGATATCAATGTACAGAATTTAAAGATCGCAATTAGTCTTTAATTTAAGTTGTCTGATGCTGTAGTGCAGCTGCAGTCAAAGCAATTTAGGGCTGAGCCAGGATGCTAAACTATATATGATGATAAATTTGTTTAATAAACTAACATAATTGAAGTCACTGTCCCTTTTTGCCCTCCAGCAAATCACCATAGGCACACAAAGGCCTCTGGTTCTCTACCCCATGATTTTGACTGCATATTCACTGCCATGTAACCTGTCATAAGTTGGCTTTCCACCAAATAAGTTTGCAAGAAAACTGTAGAGGAAACTGCATACCAGCTGAACGACAGGTTTGAAAACTCAAAATAGGTGCAAACAGAATTGCATAGGGAAGTCATAATTGTAAAACTGTTACACACAAAGGTGCAAACTGTCTGTGAAGGGTTATAGCGTGCTAGAATATTGAAAACTGGTTAAATTATAATATTTTTAAACGTTACTAAGTAATTATAGAGTTGTTAGACTAGTGAATTGTGATCAACACAACGAATTGGGATACAAAAAATGAAACAATTGCTCTATTCACAAATTTAGTGTAGAGAACTTCCTTTGTTGTAAAAGAGAAAATAAACTTTTCCCTGAGTTTGATTATTGATGCTTTTGGTTTTTTTGCCAAATTTTATGCAAGACATTGGTATTAACAACAAATACTGCTAACAAAAAAACCTGGTCTGATTCACCTTTGTCTAGATGCTTTAGGAGAATTGAAGTAAGTGTCTCATTGGTCAGTTACAGGAAAAGATAATTACACAAATATTTAATTTTGCAGTTGAGATAGTAATACTTGCATCACAAAATTTTCCTGTCGTATGATAAAAAAAAAATGCTTAATGATGTAGTACTTTCACACCAGGCATAATAATACATTGGTTGTAATGTGGCTATATCACCGTTCGATATATTTAATCATGATAAAATACAGCCGCTGCCAAAGATGTAAAATTACGAGTTTCCCAGTTTAAAACATGGGAAAAATTTTATAATACAATGAGGCAGTGTCAATCGGTTTATACCGAATGTGGTTTTGTTCTTTACAAATACAGTTAAACTTGGTGCAATCAGCTCGAATTGTTTGAGACCTATAATAGCCAATGATGAGAAGAATTATCTTATCTCCGCCTAAACCAGTTGTGATTCTTGTCAACCAGTAACTAAATTGACAGGAAGCGGAAAGCCGTTATACTCTTGGCATAACTTGAAGTTGAGCAATGATTTTGTACTTCTCGTACAAGGAGGAGTAGTAATATATGAGCAGATCTCCCTACCAAGTGTTTTTTTGTGGATTTGATCTGGGGGTTGAGGCAATGGGTTACGACGTTGGATGAATTCGCCGAGTTTATATTGTATTTTACTTGAGGGGCATTTGAGTGGCATTTGAATGGCATTTAAGTGGCATTTGAGTTTTGATTATTTTTTTACTTAATTTGAACTCATATGGCAGCTAGATTTTGAATGTATGGCATTCAAGTTTTGATAATTATTTTACATAACTCAAACTCATATGATATTTTGAGAGAGAGGGGAGAGAAGAATGAGGAGATATAACTACATTGAATCAATATATGATTATATAAATTTATTACATAATAAGTAGGAAAATATTCTTGTATAATATAGCTAGAGTTAGTAAATACTAAGTAGTACAGAGCACTACAACTTGTAATGACAATCATGAATCAATATGTGATTATATACATTTATTACATAATAAGTAGGAAAATATTCTTGTATAATATAGCTAGAGTTAGTAAATACTAAGTAGTACAGAGCACTACAACTTGTAATGACAATCAATATATAGTATTTTTCTTTACAATGTAGTCATACAGAGCACTACAACTTGTAATGACAATCAATGCATAGTCTTTGGAGAGAGGGGAGAGGGGAGAGGAGAGATGAGAGAGGAGAGAAGAGAGAGGAGAGAGAGGAGAGAGAGGAGAGAGATTTTTTAGTTTTCTATACATTCATGTATATATGGATAATTATGTACATATTTATGGATATATTTACATTTACATTGAATAATATACATTTATTACATAATAAGTATATTAAATGCTATAAAATATGTTGGAAAATCACCAAATTAGACCTCTAGATGGTTAAAATCTACAGTATTTGGGAAATAACTGCAAGAGAGGAGAGAGGAGTATTTGGTAGAGGAGAGAGTATGTTGAGAGAGAGAGGAGAGATAAAAAGAGGAGAGAGGAGAGAGGAGATATATCTACATTGAATAAATACAGTGATTAAAAATGAAACAATATGTGAATATATACATTTATTGTGTAATAAGTAGGGAAAATCTCATACAATATAGCTAGAGTCAGTAAATATTAAATAATACAAACTTAGGAAGGAAGACTTCTGTTCTATGTACTTTTGATTCCATAATGAACTAAAATAAAAAGTTATGTATTAGTATAGAATGGTTAAACAGAAATTTAAAACAACTACAAACTCTTACTAAATAGTACTTTTTTATTAATTATTACCTTATCATCAAAAATTGACTGTTAATCGGATGTTTTTGTAGCTTGTCGTGTCTTACGTTGTTGAGTCCTTACCCTTCTAGCTTGTCTTTGAGCGGACTGTCGCTGCATGTTTCTTCTTTTTAGAGCAAGTTCTTTACGAGCACACTCGATAGAAATTGGTGTGTTTACCTGTTCTAGCTGATATTGTCGTTGTTGTAATACATAATGTAATCTCTGAATGTCCGATGTAACATCATTCCCTAAGAGCTTTAATGTTAGAAAAGATTCAGTTCGAAAACTATTTAGCTGCTCTATCAAGTCTTTCTGTATGAATTTACAATTGTTTGAGATAATTCGCACTCTCTCTTCAATTTTTTTATTGCATATGTTTTGTAGAAGTATCAAGTCCTCTTGAGTCAAAGATTTAGGCTGAGTTTCTGATTCTGTGTTGTTAACTATTTCCATTTTTTGTCATTGAATCTGAAAAAAAACAAAAAAAACAGATGATTAATTTTGTTCAGTTGTTTTAGTATAATAAATAATATATGAGTAAAAACTGTAATTTATTAAGTTTTTACCTTGATGCTCTTCTAATAGCTGTAGTAGATGTTGCTTCTCTGATAGCCGTTGTAGAACTGGATGCTTTCTGTGTGAAAACTATGGCTCTTATATAGCTAAAGTTGTACTGATTAAACCCTATGAACACCATCTCGTGTCAATCTCTATGAATCAACATTTGTTCACGCGAAGGAAAGTCAATGCTTTCGCGGGAATAAATAAATAATTTTCACGCGAATACAAACCAATGCTTTCGCGGGAATAAATAAGCTATTTTCACGCGAATGGAAACCGTTGCTTTCGCGGGAATAAATAATTTATTTTCACGCGAATAGAAACCAATTCTTTCGCGGGAATAAATACTTTATTTTCACACGAATGCAAACTGTTGCCTTCGCGGGAATAAATGATTTAATTTCCCGCGAATGGAAACCGTTGCTTTCGCGGGAATAAATATTTTATTTTCACGCGAATAGAAACCAATGCTTTCGCGGGAATAAATAATTTATTTTCACGCGAATAGAAACCAATTCTTTCGCGGGAATAAATACTTTATTTTCACGCGAATACAAACTGTTGCCTTCGCGGGAATAAATGATTTAATTTCCCGCGAATGGAAACCGTTGCTTTCGCGGGAATAAATATTTTATTTTCACGCGAATAGAAACCAATTACTCCCGCGAAAGCAACGGTTTCCATTCGCGTGAAAATAAGGTATTTATTCCCGCGAAAGCAATGGTTTGTATTTGCGTGAAAATAAAGTATTTATTCCCGCGACAACACTGACTTTCATTCGCGGGAAATGAAATCATTTATTCCCGCGAAAGCATTGGTTTCTATTCGCATGAAAATAAATTATTTATTCCCGCGAAAGCAACGGTTTGTATTCGCGTGAAAATAAAGTATTTATTCCCGCGACAACATTGACTTTCATCCGCGGGAAATAAAATCATTTATTCCCGCGAAAGCATTGGTTTCTATTCGCGTGAAAATAAATTATTTATTCCCGCGAAAGCAACGGTTTGTATTCGCGTGAAAATGAAGTATTTATTCCCGCGACAACATTGACTTTCATTCGCGGGAAATAAAATCATTTATTCCCGCGAAAGCAATGCTTTCCATTCGTGTGAAACTAAAATATTTATTCCCGCGAAAGCATTGGTTTGTATTCGCGTGAAAATAATTCATTTATTCCCGCGAAAACATTGACTTTCCTTCGCGTGAAAAGATGTTGATTCATAGAGATTGACACGAGATGGGGTTCATAGGCTTTAATCAGTACAACTTTAGCTATATAAGAGCCATCGTTTTCACACAGAAAGCATCCAGTTCTACAGCGACTAACAGAGGAGCAACATCTACTACAGCTATTAGGAGAGCAACAAGGTAAGAAGTACTAAAATAATTATTTGTTTTTAATTAATTGAAACATCTAGGTTTTTGAATCTTAGTTTTTAAAAACAATCTTTTAATAAAACAATAATTTCAGTATATTTACATCATTAAACTAAATTCTTTTACTTTTTGCAGGTATGATGACATCACACTCCAAAGCACTTCCTAAGCTCCATATTGAACCAACCACAGCTACCAACAACACTAACGCTATTTCCACTACAACCATCATTTCCACCACCAACGGCATTCACATTGATGATAGAAGATCCAATCCTAACACCTTTAATGATACATCTTCTCGCTCAAACACCAATGCTCATGCTGATATAGCAATGAAACATCATGTAGTTTCAGCTGACTCTCCTTTGAGTCCCACACCGAACTACACATATCTGCATGAGAACAGTGAAGTCAAACGAACGGAGGATATCAAAAAACCGACAGTGACATTATCTCAAGCTTCAATTTCCTTTTTATTCAGCAACAGCAAGAATAATACCGTAAACAAACTTAGAGAGTTTGAATTGCTCGAGATGGGTGGAATAATGACAGGAGCTATGCAGAAAGGAATGTTGGAAATCGGAAATTTTGTGAGTTTGTTGGATTTACCAATTCCTACGATATTGGAGGTTTTCGATGTTAATTACGTTGAAGATTATGGTATATTGGACTATGAATATGTTTTAAAAAACAATCATCGAATTCGAGTCAAGTCACTGATTGACAAAGAACTTACGGTGGAGCTACAGGAACTTGATCCCGGCTCTTCACAAATCCTAGTGTACATGGGAAAGCTAGAAGAAAATCAACCCGATCTACGTATTGTAGGAGATAATCATCATCAAGGGCTAAAACAACGAGTTATAGCCAAAATCTTGAGAAAAAAATCATTGAAACAGTTGCAAGCATACTTTGATATCATCACTTTCGATAATATTCCTGTCAACACTCTTCTGACATTCACTAGACTTTCAGTTTGGAAAAATTTGAAGTCGAAGCAGGGAAAACGAAAACAAGATACATCGCCTTTACGTATCACTCACACTGTCACTTACAGATACATGATGAATGACGGATCTTTGATGACTGGGAAGATTGTTGTCCCTCCTGAGAACGTTTTGAAGATCAAAAATCATGAATGTGGTATGATCCACTATAAAAGTACGATGACAACTGAAAGCGGCACAAAGAAACACATTCTCACGATTCTGAGTGTTGAAGAAGCTTTGATGCTTCTATCTACTTCAAGTGAAAAAGAAGGAATAGCTTTCAGACTTTCTCTATTTGATGATGCTGAGCTGATGAAAAGTTATGATGATGATGTTGCTGCTGATGATGCTGCTGATGATGATGATGACGATGATAACATTGGTGCTTATACTGATGAAGAAGATGATAATATGACGGATGATGACTCTGAGAACAAAAAATTTGAGGAAAAAGATGAAGTTGTCGACAATGATAGTGAGAAAAGCAATGAAGATGACAATCACATTTCAAGCGAAGCTCGCAGGATTTCAATATCGGAAATTTAATTAAGGTATGTTAATCTTCACTAGTAATAAGTAACTACTAATAGCCGTATTTTTCACCATAGTATAATGTAGTTGTTATAACGACATCTATGTATGCTTTTAGATAGAATACGTGTACAAGTGAATGACCGTCGACTCGCCAAAATCTATCAGCAACAACTCATGAACATTAAATTATATATTATTTGTATTGTGCAATAATTTGTATATATTTAGTGTAATAAAGTATTTTATTCATATTTAACATTAGTAATTTAGCCAATTTGTAAAACTTTCGGGGTTACAACTCTAAAATGTTACAAAATTTCAATGTTCCGACACAAAAATAAATATTTCAAGTTATCGTCTCATTTTTCAAAAATGTTAAGACAACTCCCATTTATAATTTCTAAACTTCGTTTTTGAAAAAATATGTAAAAGTTGTCGGCACATTGTGTCAAAATGGTAAGACAACTCCGCTTTTTACACAAAAAATTGTGAAAAATGTTTTATAATTTGTTTGAGAAACCAAAACAGTAGAAGACTTTTTACAACCACAAGCATTATACTTTAGGTTTTACAGTTTTGTGAATTGGGTGTTGATAGTTTGTCACGATATGACATAATAATTAAGTAATTATAGTCTTTTTCATAACAATGCTCTAGATTCAGTAATACAGATGTGAAATTTACTGTTTCATCACTTGAATGCAGTATGAAGGTAGTTGATGTAATATTTATTTTGTAATATTATGCAAAGTAATACAGTAAGAATGAAGCGTATGGAGTTCTCAACCACAAAACAAATAAAAATAATGCATTAGGTAAACTAATGACAGAACAATTTTACATGAAGTGTATACATATGAATAAAGTATTCATAAAAACACAGACTATTGTCTGTATATATAATATATATATATAGAGAGTATTTATAAAAAAACATCCTATTAACTATATATTTTGTGGTAAGAAATTATAAAATAGGATAGTTGCATAAAGTCTATGGTAAACTAATGACAGAACATTTTTTACATGAAATGTATTCATAAAAACACAGACTATTGTCTGTATATATAATATATATATATAGAGAGTATTTTTAAAAAAACATCCTATTCACTATATATTTTGTGGTAAGAAATTATAAAATAGGGTAGTTGCATAAGACCTATTCCAGAGCCATGATAATATTAAAAAATATAGTGAAATAAAAATTTTAAAACTCACCTAAGAGTGCAGTTAGTACAAGAACTTCTTCTTGAGAAAAGTCTGAGTTTTTCTGCATTTTTTGTCTAATAGACGCTAATTTCAATTTAACACAATCATTAAAACCCTTTTTTTTAGTCCATCTTTTATATTCAAAATTAATTTAAGTGAAGTTAAATCAATTTTCTTATCATCAATCTTTTGGCTTTCTTTTAAATCTACTTGAGTTTGAGGTTTAACTGTTATAGTATTAGATTCTAAAACACTGGTTTTTGGACTGCACTGTGAACTAGCGACAGAAATTAAGTCATTATTACTTTCTTCAGTTTCTGAAAGATCAGAATCTGAAGATATAAGTGCTCTCATTTTTTTACACTGGTTTTCAATCAAAAGGTTTCGATCTTCAGCAGCAGGTTTTTTAGCTATCGCCAACCATTTACTCCCTAATACAAAATCTAAATCAATGTTTTCAGAAAAATAACCTTCTATTGGATAGAGATACACTAACGCCAAATTTTTCGAAAAAGTAATATCCGTAAGTAATTCAGAATATTTTCTATTAATAAATAAAACAAAATTATTGTAACTAGCAATATCAACAATAAAAAACATTTTAGTTTTTAAAATACAACTATGTTGCTGAAGATCTCTCAAAGTTGTATGCGATTTTCCACATAAACAATAAAAAATAAACAAGTGAGCACAAAAATGTCTTGAAAGAACTCGGCCAGGCTCATGCAATCCCCCTAATTTAAACTTCTTACCACAAAATATACAAGAGACGTTGTTTTTGTTTCCTTTCAGTGCTTCACTCAACATCTTTGTGCCATATGCTATCAATAACAATGTGAGCACTGAAAGGAAATACCTAGGACTTTTGTTATCAATATCTACAAACAAAATAAACAAATTCTCATCATATATAGATAACTTTCTTAAGCATGGTATATGTATATATATATATAAAGATAATGCGTGTCACTTACACTTAAAACACTCTCTATCTTCTTTTATATTTCCGTCTAGAAGACTTACTTCCTTATATTGCCTTAATTGAGGATTCTCTGCTTGAACTAAAATAGAAAATACGAATGTAGTTATGCTATTTCTTTGGAAAAATTCGAAAATTTTTTTTATAAATTGAATGAGTTTGTAGTAAGTAATATTTTCGTCATACTTACATTCAAATGTGTTGCGTTTATAGTACAGGAAGTTTTCGTTCTTCCCAACACATTGTTTACTTCCTATGAATCGTGAAGATGTTTTTTCTACAAAAAATAACATAGTAAATGTAAAGTCATTATTATTGTACCTACAGACAAATTTACATTTTTCATAAAACAGAAAAACTTACTCATAGCAATATGCGTGCTAGCTTTGCTCTTTTCCGTCTTCTCTTCATCATCTTTAAAACACTCCTCCAGCCACCTCAGTGTTTCATCATCGGTAGAACTTAATAAAACAATAAATCAAGATTGTAATTATTTAAAAACTCTATATAATACAGTTGAATAATAAAGTTTCAATAATATACTTACATAGCACTGAAATCTATTTCATCAATATTCAGCTCTAGCTCATCATCTGAGGTTGTAGACCTACAAGTAATATATATATATATATACATTTGTATAAGTTTATAAATGTAACTGCAACAAAATTGTAAAAGATAGTATAATATAACTTACTCATTTCTTGTAGGGATATTGCTGGCCATTTTTTGTAGTTTTGTGTTCTAATGCTATACTTGAAATATTGTACTTAGTGCAAATGAAAACTGATCCTGCTTAGTATAAAAATACTTTCTCTTATATACAAAACATTGAAGTGATTTATCAAGATTAATTCGTAGACTGATTTTCATACAAAACCAAAACATTGAAGTCATTTATCAAGACTAATTCGTAGACTGATTTTCTGATCATTACTATGATAACTGATATTGTTTTTAAAAAAGTGGAAGTCAATTAAAAAGTTGGTTAAAAAATAGGAAGATAGAGATTAGATAGATTAATAAGCTTAAGTCATACATACACCCTTGTAAACTTTCTTTCCACCTAACTAAAATTCTTTGAATGTAAAGCATTGGATAAACAAATTTTACAATCCCTAGATTGATACTCTTTTAAGATACATCTAGCTAGAACCAAACTTACATTTCATTTTGAATGACAACTCGCTTCCTCCAAACATATTTTTATAGCAAAAATATAATGTGTGATTAACTAGTTCAATTGCAGTTCATCGCATATAGACACATCAACAGCAAAACATTGATGATGTAGTGTAGTTCCGTCTTTATATCATCAGACAGTAAATTAAAATGTGAGAGCTTAAATTATAGTTTACAACGTCAAGTATGTGTTAGGAATGTAATAAACACTTTAAAGTTATCTGATAGCATTTAAATATGTATATGTAACATATAATTCTTGTTTTATTAGACAAAACAGCTTCCTAAAAATAGAAAATACACCATGTATGTTGATATATTGTTTGTATTTCACACAAAAAACAATGAGTTATTTTAAGAAAAGTAACAGTCTAACTAACAAAAAAGTGGATAAAGTCATGCTTTGTTCATGTTTTTTAGACGATATCGGAGATAACTAGAATTAGAGATACACCACAAATCCGTTTTGGTGGAAGGCTGTAGCTGTCTTAACTAATATGTAATCAAAAAATAAAAAACAAGAGATAAATGCAATCAAGTTCTGTTCCTTTTTAGGTTAAATTAATGACTTTTCTCGAGCGGCTTTATAACACATAACATTAAAATGATCAAAACATATAGGATTAGGCGAGAGATGATGATTAACGGCTTTTCTGGAATGAGTTTATTAGTGAAGTGACACTTGCGTTGTATTATAATTAATTACTTTTTAAAACTTGTGAAAATGAACTGGTAACATTACGTCGACTGAAATAATACCTAAAACGTCTCGCATAAATTTTGATCTAACCGAAAATGGACTGAAAACCTTTAGGGTGAGTACAAAATTATCGTAACTCGCTATAACGGATATTGTAAGAAATATTTTATTTTCTCGTTGCTAACTTGACGTAAAATATTTTGTAACGGATGACACGTGATCTCGATCGATTTTTGCTAACTTATCACTTAGTTACTCGTAAACATTTGATACTCGCTTGATTTCTTTGATAACAGCAATATCCCAATTATGCTTATCGTAAATATTTCAAAAACGGATATTGCGTGTTTCAGTTGGTTTTTCCTACTAAATCGCTTAGTTACTCGTAAACATTTGAAAATTGTTTGATTTTTTCGCTGATAAAACATGTTGCAAGTATCTTTTACCAAATATTACCGTGATTTTCAATCAGTTTTCCTTACTAGATTACTTAATTACTCACCAACGTCCATAATTGTTTTTATTAATCATTGTTGCAAAGCAATGCTGTATTTAAATAATATTACTACGTTTCCAACCAATTTCCTTACTGAATTACTTAATTACTCGCCAGTATTTCATAATTTCTTTCACTAATAATTACAAATAATATTGTAAATAAATAATTTACCAGGAATATTTATGCTCAAGTCTCCTCTCTCTCTCTCCTCTAAACACTCTCTCTAGATATATACAAACACAGTTATTTTTATACGTAAACTCAATCTCGAATGCTGATAATATGTGGTCTCAAGCGGATAAATGAAGTTAAAGTACTTTACATTACACAAAATTTACTGTAAATTTTAATCATCTAGAGGACTAATGGTATCCTCTCTCTCCTTTCTCTCAAGATATCTCCTCTCTTTCTCTCTATTTCTCTCTCTCTCTCCTTTAACCTCTCTCCTCTCTCCCTCTCTAGATGTATACAAATTCAATTATTCTTATATGTAAACTCGATCTCGAATGCTGATGATATGTAGTCTCAAGTGAATAAATGAAGTTAAAGTACTTTGTATTACACAAAATTTACTGTAAATTTTAATCATCTAGAGGGCTAATGCTACCCTTTCTCCTCTCTCCTCTTTCCCTCTCTTCTCTCTCTCAAGATATCATATGAGTCAAAATTACCAAATACTGTAGATTTTAACCATCTAGAGATCTAATTTGGCGATTTTCCAACATATATACCCTATGAGTTAGAATTATGTATATAATTATGTAAAAAAATTATCAAAAACTTGAATGCCATACATTCAAAATTTAGCTGCCATATGAGTTCAAATTAAGTAAAAGAATAATCAAAACTCAAATGCCACTTAAATGCCACTCAAATGCCACTCAAGTACCCCTCAAATGAAATACAATATAAACTCGGCGAATTCATCCAACGTCGTAACCCATTGCATAACCCCCAAGACCAGAACCACAAAAAAACACTTGGTAGGGAGATCTGCTCATATATTACTACTAGGAGGGATTGTTTACACATTACCATCATAGATAAAGCCCAACTTGCTACTTTACTCAGTTGCTCGAGCAAAGTAGCACTAACAATAGTGATGTCAAATGAGACAAAATTAGCGAAGCGAGACGAGTCCGAGACAACAAAAAATTCCTAGACGAGACCAAGACGACACAAGACTGAGACGCGAAAAAAAGTTTTTGGATGTTTCCACATGAGGTCATTTTTCAAATTATGAAAAGAATACGTTGTGTAACACTGTAAGTAGTTATATATGAGCAGATCTCCCTACCAAGTGTTTTTTTTGTGGATTAGATCTTGGGGTTGAGGCAATGGGTTACGGCGTTGAATGAATTCGCCGAGTTTATATTGTATTTTATTTGAGAGGCATTTGAGTGGCATTTGAGTGGCATTTAAGTGGCATTTGAGTTTTGATTATTTTTTTTACTTAATTTGAACTTATATGGAATATAGATTTAGAATGTATGACATTCAAGTTTTGATAATTTTTTTACATAACTCGAACTCATATGATATTTTGAGAGAGAGGAGAGAAGAACAAGGAGATATAACTACATTAAATCAATATATGATTATATACATTTATTACATAATAAGTAGGAAAATATCCTTGTATAATATAGCTAGAGTTAGTACATACTAAGTAATACAAAGCACTACAACTTGTAATGACAATCAATGCATAGTCTTATTTTACAATGACGTCATTGATGTACTGATGTTATATCTTAGGAAGGAAGACTTCTGTTCTATGTACTTTTGATTCCATAATGAACTAAAATAAAAAGTTATGTATTAGTATAGGATGATTAAACAAAAATGAAAGTTATGTATTAGTATAGAATGGTTAAACAGAAATGTAAAACAACTAC
This sequence comes from Cryptosula pallasiana, assembly GCA_945261195.1. NCBI lineage: Eukaryota > Metazoa > Bryozoa > Gymnolaemata > Cheilostomatida > Cryptosulidae > Cryptosula > Cryptosula pallasiana. Next base: position 14,130,997 of record OX183131.1, on the reverse strand, counting down.
AAACTCTTACTAAATAGTATTTTTTTTATTAATTATTACCTTATCATCAAAAATTGACTGTTAATCGGATGTTTTTGTAGCTCATCGTGCCTTACATTGTTGAGTCCTTACCCTTCTAGCTTGTCTTTGAGCGGACTGTCGCTGTATGTTTCTTCTTTTTAGAGCAAGCTCTTTACGAGCATGCTCGATAGAAATTGGTGTGTTTACCTGTTCTAGTTGATATTGTCGTTGTTGTAATACAAAATGTAACCTCTGAATGTGTGATGTAACATCATTCCCTAAGAGCTTTAATGTTAGAAAAGCTTCAGTTCGAAAACTAATTAGCTGTTCTATCAAGTCTTTCTGTATAAATTTACAATTGTTTGAGATAATTCGCACTCTCTCTTCAATTTTTTTATTGCATATGGTTTGTAGAAGTATCAAGTCCTCCTGAGTCAAAGGTTTAGGCTGAGTTTCTGATTCTGTGTTGTTAACTATTGCCATTTTTTGTGGCTGAATCTAAAAAAAATACAGATGATTAATTTTTTTCAGTTGTTTTAGTATAATAAATAATGTATGAGTAAAAACTGTAATTTATCAAGTGTTTACCTTGATGCTCTCCTAGTAGGTGTAGTAGATGTGAAAACGGAGGTTCTTATATAGCTAAAGTTGCACTGATTAAACCCTATGAATATCATCTCGTGTCAATCTCTATGAATCAGCATTTTTTACATGAAGAAAATTCAATGCTTTCGCGGAAATAAATACTTTATTTTCACGCAAATACAAACCGTTGCTTTTGCGGGAATAAAACTTATATTTTCACGCGAATACAAACCAATGCTTTCGCGGGAATAAATAATTTATTTTTACGCGAATGGAAACCATTGCTTTTGCGGGAATAAATAATTTATTTCCTCGCGAATGGAAACCATTGCTTTCGCGGCAGTAAATATTCATTTTCACGCGAATAGAAACCGTTGCCTTTGCGGGAATAAATAATTTATTTTCACGCGAATAGAAACCAATGCTTTCGCGGGAATAAATGATTTAATTTCCCGCGAATAAAAGTCAATGTTTTCGCGTGAAAATTAAATTTTCATTCCAGCGAAAGCAACGGTTTCTATTCGCGTGAAAATAAATTATTTATTCCCGCGAAAGCAACGGTCTCTATTCGCAAGAAAATGAATTATTTATTCCCGCAAAAGCAACGGTTTCCATTCGCGTGAAAATAAAGTATTTATTCCCGCGAAAACATTGACTTTCATTCGCGTGAAATTAAATCATTTATTCCCGCGAAAGCATTGGTTTCTATTCGCGTGAACTAAAATTTTTATTCCCGGGAAAGCAACGGTTTCTATTCGCGTGAAACTAAATTATTTATTCCCGCGAAAGCAACGGTTTCCATTCGCGTGAAAATAAATTATTTATTCCCGCGAAAACATTGGTTTGTATTCGCGTGAAAATAAAATTGTTATTCCCGCGAAAGCAACGGTTTCTATTCCAGTGAAAATAAATTAATTATTCCCGCGAAAGCAACGGTTTTCATTCCAGTGAAAATAAATTATTTGTTCCCGCGAAAGCAACTGCTTCCATTCGCGTGAAAATAAAATATTTATTCCCGCGAAAGCATAGGGTTTGTATTCGCGTGAAAATAAAATTGCTATTCCCGCAAAAGCAACGGTTTCTATTCGAGTGAAAATAAATTATTTATTCCCGCGAAAGCAACGGTTTCCATTCGCGTGAAAATAAATTATTTATTCCCGCGAAAGCATTGGTTTGTATTCGCGTCAAAATAACAGTTTTATTCCCGCGAAAGCAACGTTTTGTATTCGCGTGAAAATAAAGTATTTATTCCCGCGAAAGCATTGGTTTGTATTTGCGTGAAAATAACTTATTTTTTCCCGCGAAAGCATTGAATTTCCTTCGCGTGAAAAAATGCTGATTCATAGAGATTGACACGAGATGGTGTTCATAGGGTTTAATCAGTGCAACTTTAGCTATATAAGAACCATCGTTTTCACACAGAAAGCATCCAGTTCTACAACGGCTAACGGAGAAGCAACATCTACTACAGCTATTAGGAGAGCATCAAGGTAAGAAGTGCTAAAATAATTATTTGTCTTTAGTTAATTGAATCATCTAGGTTTTTGAATCTTAGTTTTTAAAAAACAATCTTTTAATAAAACAATAATTTCAGTATATTTACATCATTAAACTAAGTTCTTTTACTTTTTGCAGGTATGATGACGTCACACTCCAAAGCACTTTCTAAGCTCCATATTGAACCAACTACAGCTACCAACAACACTGACACTATCTCCACTACAACCATCAATTCCACCACCAACGGCATTCACATTGACGATAGAAGACCCAATCCTAACACCTTTAATGATACATCTTCCTGCTCAAACATCAACACTCCTGCCGATATAGCAATGAAACGTCATGTAGTTTCAGCTGACTCTCCTTTGAGTCCCACACCGGACTACACATATCTGCATGAGAACAGTGAAGTCAAACGAACAGAGGATAACAAAAAACCGACAGCAACATTATCTCAAGCTTCAATTTCCTTTCTATTCAGCAATACCAAGAATAATACCATAAACAAACTTAGAGAGTTCGAATTGCTCGAAAAGGCTGGAATAATGACAGGAGCTATGCAAAAAGGGATGTTGGAAATCGGAAATTTTGTGAGTTTGACGGATTTACCAATTCCTACGATATTGGAGGTTTTCGATGTCAATTACGTTGAAGATTATGGTATATTGGATTATGAATATGTTTTAACAAACGATCATCGAATTCGAGTCAAGTCACTGATTGACAAAGAACTTATGGTGGAGCTACAGGAACTCGATCCCCGCTCTTCACATATCCTAGTGTACATGGGAAAGCTAGAAGAAAATCAACCCGATCTTCGTATTGTAGGAGGTAATCATCACCAAGGGCTAGATCAACGAGTTATAGCCAAAATCTTGAGAAAGAAATCATTGAAACAATTGCATGCGTACTTTGATATCATCACTTTCAATAATATTCCTGTCAACACTCTTCTGACATTCACTAGACTCTCAGTTTGGAAAAATTTGAAGTTGAAGCAGCAAAAATGAAAACAAGACACATCGCCTCTACGTATCACTCACACTGTCACTTACAGATACATGACGAATGATGGATCTTTGATGACTGGGAAGATTGTTGTCCCTCCTGAGAACGTTTTGAAGATCAAAAATCATGAATGTGGTATGATTCACTATAAAAGTACGATGTCAACGCAAAGTGGTACAAAGAAACACATTCTCACGATCCTGGGTGTTGAAGAAGCTTTAATGCTCCTATCTACTTCAAGTGAAAAAGAAGGAAGATCTTTCAGATTTTCCCTATTTGATGATGCTGAGCGGATGAAAAGTCATGATGATGATGATGATGATGATGATGATGATGATGATGATGATGATGATGATGATGATGATGATGATGATGATGATGATGATGATGATGATGATGATGATGATGATGATGATGATGATGATGACATTGATGCTTATACTGATGACGAAGAAGATGATAATATGACGGATGATGACTCTGAAAACAAAAACTTTGAGGAAAAAGATGAAGTTGTCAACAATGATAGTAAGAAAAGCGATGAAGATAACAATCACATTTCAAGCGAAGCTAGCAGGATTTCGATATCGGAAGTTTAATTAAAGTATGTAAATCTTCACTAGTAATAACGAACTACTAATAATCGTATTTTTCACCATGGTACGATGTAGTTGTTATAACGACGTCTGTGTATGCTTTTAGATAGAATACGTGTACAACTGAGTGACTGATGACTCGCCAAATCTATCAGCAACAACTCATGAACATTAAATTATATATTATTTGTATTGTGCAATAATTTGTATATATTTAAGTATTTTTATTTATATTTAACATTAGTAATTTAGTCAATTTGTAACACTTTTGGGGTTACAACTCTAAAAATATTACAAAATTTCAATGTTCCGACACAAAAATAAATATTTAAAGTTATCGTCACATTTTCAAAAATGTTAAGACAACTCCCATTTATAATTTCTAGGCTTCGTTTTTGAAAAATATTTAAAAGTTGTCGGCACATTTTGTCAAAATGGTAAGACAACTCCGCTTTTACACAAAAAATTGTGAAAATGTTTTATAATTTGTTTGAGAAACCGAGACAGTAGAAGACTCTTTTACAACCGCAAGCATTATACTTTAGGATTTACAGTTTTGTGAATTGGGTGCTGATAGTTTGTCATGATATGACACGATAATTAAGTAATTATAGTCTTTTTCATAACAATGTTATAGATTCAGTAATACAGATGTGAAACTTGCTCTGTTTCATAACTTGGATGCGTTATGAAGGTGAATAATAAAATATTTATTTTGTATTATTATGCAAAGTAATACAGTAAGAATGAAGCATATGGAGTTCTCAACAACAAAACAAATAAAATAATGCATTAGGTAAACTAATGACAGAACATTTTTTACATGAAATGTATACAACTATGTGATAATACAAATGAATAAAGTATTCATAAAAACACAGTCTACTGTCTCTATATATAATATATATAAAGAGTATTTATAAAAAAACAACCTATTAACTATATATTTTGTGGTAAGAAATTACAAAATAGGACAGTTGCATAAAGCCTATTCCAGAGCCATGATAATACTAAAAAATATAGTGAAATGAAAAATTTAAAATTCGCCTAAGAGTGCAGTTAATACAAGAATTTCTTCTTGAGAAAAGTCTGACTTTTTTTGCATTTTCTGTCTAATAGACGCTAATTTCAATTTAACACCATCATTAAAACCCTTTTTTCAGTCCATCTTTTATATTCAAAATTAATTTAACTGAAGTTAAATCAATTTTCTTATTATCAATCTTTTGGCTTTCTTTTAAATCTACTTGAGTTTGAGGATTATCTGTTACAGTATTAGATTCTAAAACACTGGTTTTTGGACTGCACTGTGAACTAGCAACAGAAATTAAGTCATTATTACTTTCTTCATTTTCTGAAAGATCAGAATCTGAAGATATAAGTGCTCTAATTTTTTTACACTGGTTTTTAAGCAAAAGCTTTCGATCTCCAACAGCCGGTTTTTTAGCTATCGCCAACCATTTACTCCCTAATTCAAAATCTAAATCAATGTTTTCAGAAAAATGACCTTCTATTGGATAGAAATATACTAACGCAAAATTTTTTGGAAAAGTAATATCCATAACTAATTCAGAATATTTTTTATTAATAAATAAAACAAAAGTATTATAACTAGCGATATCAACAATAAAAAACATTTTAGTTTTCAAAATACAACTATGTTGCTGGAGATCTCTCAAAGTTGTATGTGATTTTCCGCATAAACAATAAAAAATGAACAAGTGAGCAAAAAAATGTCTTGAAAGAACTCGGCCAGGCTCATGCAACTCCCCTAATTTAAACTTCTTACCACAAAATATACACGAAATGTTGTTTTTTTTTCCTTCCAGTGCTTCGCTCAGCGACTTTGTACAATACGCTACCAACAGCAACGAAAGCACTGAAAGGAAATATCTTGGCCTTTTGTTATCAATATCTACAAGCAAGATAAACAAATTCTCATTATATATAGATAACCTTCTTGACTATGGTATATGTATATAAAGATAGTGCATATCACTTACCCTTAAAACACTCTCTATTTTCTTTTATATCCCCATCTAAAGGACTTGCTTCTCTATATTTATTTAATTGGGGATTCTCTGCTTGAACTAAAATAGAAAATACGAATGTAGTTATGTTATTTTGAAAAAGATTTATTAAATTGAATGAGTATGTAGTAAATAATATTTTCATCATACTCACATTCAAATGCGTGGCGGTCGTAGGAGAGAAAGGATTCATCCTTCCCTATACATTGACCACTTGCAATGAATCGTGTAGATGTTTTTTCTACAAAAATAACGTAGTAAATGTAGTGTCGTTATTCCTTTACCTACAGAAAAATTTACATTTTTCTTAAAACAGAAAAAAATACTTACTCATAGCAATATGTGTGCTAGCACTTGTCTTTTTTACCTTCTTCTCTGCTTCCCCAAAACATTCCTCAATCCACCTTAATGTTTCATCATCGGTAGAACTTAATAACACAATAAGTCAAGATTGTGAATAATTAAAAGCTCTATATAATACAGTTGAATAATAAAGGCTCAATAATATACTTATATAGCGCTGAAATCTATTTCATCTATATTTAGTTGTACTCCCTCATTTGAGGTTGTAGACCTACAAGTAATATATGTATATATATATATACACTTGTATAAATTTATAAATGTAACTGCGACAAAATTGTAAAAGATAGTATAAAATAACTTACTCATTTGTTGTAGGAGTATTGCTAGCCGTTTTTTGTTGTTTTGCAGACTAATACTTGAAATGAAGTACAAATGAAAACTGATACTGCTTAGAAAAAATACTTTCTCTTATATACAAAACATTGAAGTCATTTATCAAAATTAAGTCGTAGACTGATTTTCTAATCATTACTATGATAAATGATATTGTTTTTAAAAAAAGTGGAAGTTAAATGAGAAATTGGTTGAAAAATAGGAAGATAGAGATTAGATAGACTAATAAGCTTAAGCTCTATATACACTCCTGTAAACTTCCTTTCTACCAAGCTAAAATTTTTGGTACATACACTCCTGTAAACTTTCTTTCTACCTAGCTAAAATTTTTGAATGTAGAGCATTGGATAAACAAATTTTACAAGTCCTAGATTGATACTCTTTTAAATATAGCTAGCTAGGACGAAACTTACAATTCATTTGAATGACAACTCACACCCTTTAAACATATTTTATAGCAAAAATATGATGTGTGATAACTAGTTCAATTGCAGTTCATTGATATGCTCTACTACAACACACATTACTTCGAACTATGTAGTCAACTGAACATATCCACAAACAATCATATAGACACATCAACAGCAAAACATTGATGCACTGTAGTTCTATCTTTATATCATCAGACAGTAAATTAAAATGTGAGAGCTTCAATTATAGTTTACAACATTAAGTATGAGTTAGGAATGTAATAAATACTTTACAGGTATCTGATAGCATTTAATAACTAGTTCAATTGCAGTTCATTGATATGCTCTACTACAACACACACTACTTTGAACTATGTAGTCAACTGAACATATCCACAAACAATCATATAGACACATCAACAGCAAAACATTGATGCAGTGTAGTTCCATCTTTATATTATCAGACAGTAAATTAAAATGTGAGAACTTCAATTATAGTTTACAACATTAAGTATGAGTTAGGAACGTAATAAATACTTTACAGGTATCTGATAGCATTTAAATATGTATATGTAACATATAACTCTTGATTTATTAGACAAAACAGCTTCCTAAAAATAGAAAATACACTATGTATGTTGATACATTGTTTGTATTTCACACAAAAAACAATGAGATGGTTTAAGAAAAGTAACAGTCTAACTAACAAAACAAGTGGATAAAGTCATACTTTGTCCATGTTTTTTAGATGATACCGGAGATAACTAGAATTAGAGGTATAACCACAAATCCGTTTTAAAATTAAGTTTTGTTGGAAGTGAGTGGATTTGTCATTAAGTTTTTGGTAAAAGGTTGTACCTGTATTAACTAATTTGTAATCAAACACAATAAAAACAGGAGATAAATGCAATCAAGTTCTCTTCCTTTTTAGGTTGAATTGATAAACCTATAATTCCGGAGTCTATGGATGTTCGTTGTTTGTTTTAAATAGAAATAGCATGATAATAAATAGGGCTTAGGTGTAATTAATGACTTTTCTCGAGGGTCTTTATAAAGCATAACATTAAAAAGGTCAAAACATATAGGATTAGGCGAGAGATAGTGATTAATGACTTTTCTGGAGTTAGTTTATTAGTGAAGTGACACTTGCGTTATATTATAATTAATTACTTTTTAAAAACTTGTGAAAATGAACTGGTAACATTACGTCGACTGAAATAATGCCTAGAACGTCTCGCATAAATTTTGATCTGACCGAAAATGGACTGAAAACCTTTAGGGCGAGTAAAAAATTATCGTAACTCGCTATAGCGGATATTCTAAGAAATATTTATTTTCTCGTTGCTAACTTAACGTAAATATTTGTAACGGATGTCACATGATCTCAATCGGTTTTTGCCAACTGAATCACTTAGTTACTCGTAAACATTTGATACTCGCTTGATTTTTTTTGATAACAGCAATGTCCCAATTGTGTTTATCGTAAAAATTTCAAAAACGGATATCGCGTGTTTCAGTTGGTTTTTCCTACTGAATCGCTTAGTTACTCGTAAACATTTGAAAATTGCTTGATTTTTTCGTTGATAAAACATGTCGCAAGTATCTTTTAACAAATATTACCGTGATTTCAATCAGTTTTCCTTACTAGATTACTTAGTTACTCATCAACATTTCATAATTGCTTTTATTAATAGTCGTTGCAAAGCAATGTTGTATTTAAAAAATATTACTACGATTCCAACCAATTTCCTTACTGAATTACTTAATTACTCGCCGGTATTTCATAATTTCTTTCACTAATAATTACAAAGTAATATTGTAAATATATAATACAGTAGATACTAAATTGACACAAATTTCATTCATATGATTTTAAAACTTAACTAATGTAGTTTTTTACCAGAAATAATAATAATTTTTAAACAAAACCAAAAATTAACGCTGATTACATGTATGGTAAACATAATAACTGTAAATATATATAACTAAAAGAAATATTTATGCTCAAGTCTCCTCTCTCTCTCTCCTCTAACCTCTCTCCTCTAAACTCTCTCTAGATATATACAAATACAGTTATTTTTATATGTAGACTCGATCTCGAATGCTGATGATATGTAGTCTCAAGTGGATAAATGAAGTTAAAGTACTTTGTATTACACAAAATTTACTGTAAATTTTAATCATCTAGAGGACTAATGGTATCCTCTCTCCTCTCTCTCAAGATATCTCCTCTCTCTCCTCTAACCTCTCTCCTCTCTCCTCTCTCCCCTCTCTAGTTGTATACAAATACAATTATTCTTATATGTAAACTCGATCTCGAATGCTGATGATATGTAGTCTCAAGTGAATAAATGAAGTTAAAGTACTTTGTATTACACAAAATTTACTGTAAATTTTGATCATCTAGAGGGCTAATGCTCCCGTTTCTCCTCTCTCCTCTTTCCCTCTCTGCTCTCTCTCAAGATATCATATGAGTCGGAATTACAAAAATTTATCAAAACTTAAATGCCATACATTCAAAATCTAGATACCCTATGAGTTAGAATTATGTATATAATTATGTAAAAAAATTATCAAAACTTGAATGCCATACATTCAAAATCTATATGCCATATAAGTTCAAATCAAGTAAAAAAATAATCAAAACTCAAATACCACTTAAATGCCACTCAAATGCCACTCAAGTGCCCCTAAAATGAAATACAATATTAACTCGGCGAATCCATCCAACGCCGTAACCCATTGCATAACCCCCGAGGTCTAATCCACAAAAAACACTTGGTAGGGAGATCTGCTCATATATTACTACTACTGTACAAAACAAACAGTGCAATGATAATATGAAAACCATAGGTAACAATTATGTGACATGGTTGGAAAACCTCTCTATTCACACTATCATCCTATACTCAACCTCTACTCTATTCGGATGTTGCTGTGTTATTTGTCTCATATTATGGTCAACAGAATACAAGAGCCCCGCGCTAGTGGAATAAATTGAAAATACGAGTTCTGAGATGCCTGGAAGTGCATTCTAAAGTTAAGGATGTAAATGTAAATTGATGAATAATGTATTATAAAAATATAAAATATTAATGATTGAATTAGCAAAACAAACCACCTGCGCCAAACTACTTAATATTACATTTGGATGTTCTGGATGCCACAGTAGTACATACTTGTGATGTTAAGTTGTGAAAAAAGGCAGATACATTAAACCCATTGGTTCCAGTGGTCGCAACTGGGTTTGAGTGAATTGATGGGGTGGTTGTTTGTGTAGATGCAAAGTGAGATAATAAGTAATTTATTAGTTGAGAAAGTCATTTGCTGTGATGAACACAGCATAAATATGGGACTGGGTATAAAAGATTACTATGTCAAACAAAATTTAAGGACAATATTATGAAAACAGTGTAAACTCTAAGCTGCCTCCAGGTCAAGTTTTTACTCAATGTAAAAGTGAACGTAAAGTCATCAGGTTTTTGGGTCGTTATTCAAACTTCACAAGCTTTCAGAGAGTTCAGCAATTTTCAGGAGTAGGGAAAATTTTTAACTAATAAGCAGGTAGGTCCCTAAAAAATCATGTGACATGACAGGTATACCATAATCGTTTGTGTCTATATAAATCAAAGCTAAATTAGAACAAAATTAATAGTCTTATGGCTTTTGGAAAAAAACCAGACATCTTTTACGAGAGGTTATTAATGAATTAATTTATTAATTATTATTATCAATATGATAATGTGAAGGTCGGCAACGGAGGCACTAACAATATCAAACCTTATAGTAGTTCTATGTTTGCGTTCTATGCCATGCTTTCTATGTGTAAACAGCTAGACGTGCCCACTTTTATTGGCGCACCTATTTTATAAATCAATCAGCCAACCACCGCTGTTGGGCGGTGACTTCTTTTGTGTGCTTTCATATCTATGGTTCTGTTTATGCATAAATATTTGTGTAATAAATAATAAAGTCAGAGTTAATCACCACACTCTCAGAGCTCTATTGTTCTCACAGAATAATCTCACTTGCGCAGCTTTCCCACAAAGTACCAATTATAGCTAACTACAAATGTACTAGGTTCCAAGAAGTGGCAACAGCTAACTGATAGCGACCAGAAGACACCGTCATCCACGTCAAGCTCTGAAGGGCAAAAGTGAACAGTGTGGGCGAGGAAAAACTATGGCAGACGTCGTGAGGACACTACGGACCACATTTGGGATGACATGAACTGAAGCTCAGGCCAGATTACTCAGTTACCGCCATTCTACCAAGGACATTTTACAAAACCGCGCCATCACGGTGAAACTCCTCATCGAGGATGCCCACTGCAACCTTCCCCAAAAAAATAGAGAAGAGTTCACACTGCAAATCTTTCACAGTACTCTAGGACACACCTACCTGCAAAGACCCTTGTTGGCTGTCCGCCCCCAGGACCTGGAGGAAGCTATCCAGGCCGGCAACGAGTTCTTACAGGTCCCACACCAGCCAGTCGGAGGACACTATGTCAGGACAGTAGAGGTCGACCCTGTAGAGGAAGGACCACTCTCTGAGAAGGAGGAAGGCAAATGTACGGAGGTGCAGGACCTCCTGGCGCAACTCCCACGTACAGTGGAAAGCTTGGGGAAAGAGATTGCGAGCCTGAAGACATAGAAAAAAACGGACTCCCCCAGAAGATGCCTGGGTTGCAAAGGAGTAGGACATACCCGAAGGTAATGTCGAACCTTACCGTGGCCCAGCCGACAAGGAAACAAATACAGCCCGCAGCAGTAGAGAGGTCTGCTGGCTGCAAACAGGCAACTGCAAAGAGAGGAGACCGGCTCTGCCAAAATGATGCACAGCAAGCTGACACCCCCCTGGACCTCCTGACCCGTCCCCCGATTACCATGTCCAACCGCTTTGCAAGCCTGGCCAATCTCACCCAACTCCGCAATGTCAAGGACATGGGAAATGAGGACCGTCAAGCAGCAGGAACCCCAAAGGCCCAGGATGAGGGACAAGCAAACACAAACTGTGCCCCTCTGGGCAAAGAAGGAGCTCGCCCCAAGACCGGTCACCCTCCAAATGAATCAGATAGAGCGACCCTATCGCTCTAGCTACTACTTACCTGGAAGAGTGGAAGAAGAGGTTGTGACATATCTCATAGACACAGGTTGTAACACCAACCTGTTGGCCAAGCGTGTCTTCGACCGCCTACCCGCTCACATACAACAGCAACTGCAACGCTACAACTCCCAAAGTCTCTCGGCCGACTGGACGAGGCTCCCATTTTATGGTCTACATGCCTTGAAGGGGAGGATATGGGATATCCAACTCCCTGAAACCTTCGTGGTGAGTCATATAAACGAAGACGTAATTCTAGGCATGCCCTTCCTAGCCAGCCAGGAGTGTCAACTAGGCTTCGACCGCCTCGCACTGATCATCCAAGGAAAGGAGTTAACCTGTACAGACCGACATGGAATGAACATAGTGTCCAAGGTACAAGTTCGACAGGATACCCAGGTACTCCCACAGACTGAGACCACCATCCAGTGCCATCTCAGCTCCAAAGAGACGTACCCACAAGGGTTGATAGAAAGTATACAG